>WEKW01005376.1:0-13491 GCA_013389905.1 Sula dactylatra
ACTTTCACTCATTGTGGAAAATGGCGAACATTTTAATGTTCAGAGTGTGAAGGGTCAGAACATGAGGTGGTCCTCCAGAAATCCAGTAGGTTATGTTAAGGGTGCTGCTTAATTTAAACACACCACCATCCTACCAATGCAGTCATATGATTTATGGCCTTAACAATGGAGTAGAGTTTTTTCCCCACTGAAAATATTTGCATAGTAAGTGACTGTCAAACTGTATATTATAACAGGCTGAGTGCAAAAATTAAATGACCATGACAAATCAGTTATTTACACTGACCACCAGTTTTACAAGAGGAGGTTCACTTGCATGTACTTATTTTTTCTCCATGTGTTGGGCAACAAACATGTCTAGAGAAGTTCCAGGCATGTTTCAGAAGAAATTTTGCTCATCAGATCTAACTGTGACAGTGTTTCATTAGCTAAGATGTCATACATTGAAGCAATTTTCAAGACTGAAGGCTTTAGGAAGTCCCCTGGGATGCATATACACTCAGTGAGATCCTCAGTGATTAGAGAGATTCATAAAGGATGCCCTTACCCAAGCTGTGGTCCATCCTTGAAGGCCTTATCCAGGTTCATCAGCTGTTCTGATGTATAGTTCTTATGGGTAAGGGAATATCAGATTTCTTAATGAACATACAGAAGATCCTGAAGTTAAATTATAATATGGATAGACATAAAGAAAATGTCTGTTATTGACTTTTACCTGTTTTGAAATGTAGAAACTAACTTTTTTTCAGCTGACACGTGTTTACAATCAACGTAATTTTACTTCAGCATTAAATTGCAGATTGTTACCATACCTGTTTGGCAAACAAAGAACTGATGAACTTTTCCAGGGCACTGGACTGCTATCAAAATGCCAGATGCCATGATCACAAGGAAGTACAGGAATAGTGAGAACTTTCCTCAATAAAGCTGTGAGCGTTAGGTTGTCAGTTGGTGCCTTGATATCCTCAGTTTGGCAGAGGATTCACTCATAACAAACATTGACTACAATCTCTCTAGTAAATAACAGAAAATTAGAGTGGACTCATGACTGGAAGTTCACTTTTGAATCCTTTTAAAAGTAGAGTTAGGTTAACATCTCAAAAAGAATTATTCATATCTACTGTGATGAAAGTTGATTGGCCAGTGGCTGGAGGGTGTTTCACAGACTCTACATAGATATTGGTAAAAATGAACTTGATAATTTATGCTGTTTGATTGTTTGAATGGTCCCAGGCATGGTCCCAGCCCAGGCCAACAAGCACAGTCCCAAAGTAATGATGGACACAAGTTAGGACCTAGCACAGGCAGGGACCATTTCCAACAAAAAATTTTGCTGTTGATATCCAAATGTTAGCACCTTTTTTTCTTGATTAATACTGTCTTCCCCTCTTTAAATCTCTATCGTGCTCCAAATGAGTACAGCAGCCACAAATTTTTTTTAGAGAATGGGATTTTATCAAGCTTCTCTGGAAATATGGACTCTGAGCTAGGAGTCCAAATTTGTACCTAGAAGTACAAATATCAGACTGTGAGTTAAATGTTTCAGTGTCTAATACAGATCAAAGACTCTGGTCTCAACAATTTATGCCTGGAATTTGGCTAATGGCTTCAGCCATTGGGGTAAAAATAGGAGATTATTTTTTTAATTAGGCCTGTTCCGTGGTAGTCTGAAAAGTATGATCTGACTGAACACCCAGGAAAAGACACCAGCATAATGTTAGATAACTGCAAAATACCTTTGCAAACTGCTCGAATAACCAGATCCTTTTACACAGAACAACTCACGAACATGGATGGCTTGTAATTGCATTCAACTTCTTCCTTGTATTATTTATAAATAATCATCTTCGCCCAGAGAACTTAGAGGACGAAAACAAGTGGAAATGTGAATATGTCCTTTTAAAACTCTTATGTTGGCATGTAGATTTATTTTAACCATAACTACTCTGAGGTCTTATCAGCAGATTTATATATTAAAGAAACAAACAGATTTTTTTCTGCGATCACAGTGCAAGCTGTTGCTTAACTCAGTATAAATGTGAGTATAAACTTGTTGGAAAGCTAAAAAAGTTACTCTAATTAATCCCTTAGAGAATAATTAGTAGAGCTGAAGATTTAAAATTTAAACCTCCCAGGTGGATTTTTTTATAACGGTCTCATAGAACACTAATAAAAGTACTACACTACTCCTAAGACCTAATGCACTTGTAAAACGACCAGAGCATAAAATATTTGTGTAATAATCAGGAGATTGAAGCACCACGACTGTTTAAATAAATACCACTTGTCAAGGACAATAGACTCTTAGAATGGTTCCCTCTGTTTCTCCTCTGTTAATGTTTCTAGTTATTATGCTTTATGACTCTGCTTTACAAGACATGATCATTTTTTGTTGTTTGTTTGTTTGCTTTTGCTTTGAGAGAGTGAATTAAATTTGCATTTGGACAGACTTGTGTGTGCTGGATTTAAGTGAGGTTACTGACGTGCCAAAGTTAATCTGAGTGGTTCCAAAACTGGGGTCAAAAAAGTACAACTGGTCAAAAAACCCACAGTTTTGTGTTTTTGTTTTTTGGATTTTCTTTTTTTTTAACAGCAGCTTTTTATTTAAATGGAAATTTCCAATAGAAAATTCAGCATTTAAAAAAAAAAACCAACACAAACAACCACAACTATTGGTGATACTTCCTTTTGGTTTTTGGAAACATTAGAAAAGAAAATCAAGAACAAAAAATTTAAAAGCTCTTTTTACTATATTCACCTTGAAAATCTTCAAAGGCAACAAAAACATGCCTTGACCTTCTCTACTAAGGAGAAATGTTGCATAACGATAGTACAGGAGAGGAACACAGTAAGTAGACATATTTATCAGACATAGCAGTCCACATATTTGTCTGTCTAGGTACACTTACTAAGAAAGATGTGTGCAACCTATGCCTGGTGATGAAGCTGAATATAAGTATGGAAGTTAATCTGGCTCTTGTGAGTTTTTCTTTTCCTTCTGTCCAACCCATGTAAGACTTCTTTCTCCCAGACTCACCCTGCCTGTTGGCTGTCTCCCCTGAGCTGCCCTGCAGAACTCCAAGTGCTTTTCGATGTGGTGGCCCCTGCCTCACAAGAGTTTCCATCACTCTGGAAGGATATAAAGGCTCATTGACCTTAAGCCCTTTTTCACAACCTTTTAGTCAGTATGTAGCTTAACCCAAGGTAAGTGACCAATGGGCTTTGGAAAGTATTTTCAGCAACCTTAATCTTTCTTTTAAAGCACCCAAATAATTGATATTATCTTGAATGACTACCAGTTCTGACATTGTGTTCAAACATCTCTTTTATTCTAGCACTCAGAAGATACTTCTCTTCTCTTAAACATTCAGAGCAAAGACATTTGAAGTCATCAGATAAAGCTATTGCATATATCAGACTGAGAAATAAGCATGGAGGCCAGAAGAATGTATTGCAGTAAGAAGGAAGAAGGCAATCTCTAACAACACAGGAAATCAGAAGTTTAAAAAGTTGCAGGATATCTTGTATATTTTTTGTGTCACACAGACACACAATCAATAATAAATTGGCAGGGGGAGGGGGGGGTGTGTGTATGTGTGTATTTTGACCCTCAAACCATCCAGTTGTGAATTCTTTTTTATTCTAAATATCAAAGAAGCAATTGGTTCTTGTATTGTCTGATATAAATAATTAAATTTTGCTGCTCCAAATAAACTTTGAAGAATAAAAACTAAGGCATTATTACTTATTTATTTTCAATATTCTGAGCAAAGGATGGGCTACTCATACTAAGTCAGAGAATGGAATTTGAATTGGAAAAGTGGTGTTTATCAAGAAAACTAACACTGGAGAGAAACTGCATACCATGAACTATGCCTATGAACAGCTATAACATTAAGTGCTCTTGTAGCTTTGAGTGGAAGCCATCCTCCTAAATTTGTGAACTGCATACTTCAGATTAAATTGGATGTATCATTTGGGGAGGCTGGATCCAACCCTTTGCTTTTCAGATACAGGAGAGGTTTATTCTGGATCTGTTCAGAAATAACAGGTCATATTTAATAAAATGCCTTAGAATGCCGCAAAGACAACTGAAAAAAAATACTGCTTAAGTTTTAGCAATCAAAAGTTGATTTAAGTGGATTGATAGCAGATCTGATTAATTTTAGATTATTATATCAAGAAGATATATTTCATAAATAAAAGGTGTTTCTTTGAAGTGGGATTGGAAATATTGCCACTTAGAAGTGCCTCACAGATACTGTTTGTTTTCAGAAGGAAGAAGTTAAGACAGCACGCACAAATGGTTTGGATGTTCAGCCTCTTTGAGTGAACCCTTAGTACTTGTTTAATCCTTTGCAAAAAGCAGGTCTAAAACTATCAGGGTGTCTCAGTAAGCTTCTATTGACACCTAGGAAATTTCATATAACTGCTTTTAAATGAATCATATGTTTGAGGCCTTCTCTTGTTTCTGAATATGCCTGCTCAGCTCCAAGTGTTATCACTGATAACTGTGCATGCAGAAACAGCAGACAAAACAGAGGCCCTAAAGAACTCCACCTCATTTTTTCTGCAAATGCAAAATTTGCCTGTGTTGTATTAATCTGCATCAGCAGTTTCTGCAAACAAGACGGTCTCAGAAATGACATAAAAACTGGTAATTATGGGCAACTGAGTCATATCCTTCCAATGTAAACTGGCCTTCAGCTCCCAGTGCCTCTGACTAACTGCACTGAAACCTGAGGTAGCATAGCATGAGATCATACTGGATGGTATGTGACCCCCATTCCCTTACACATTGTCTCCACATAGACTATGAGACAATGATGTATAGGCATATTTTGAATAATTGTGTGTGATGAGTGTGGGTTTGAGATAGCAGCAGTGATTACTGCATAGTACACAATTTCCAGAAAGTGTGGTGAATTTGGAAAAACTGTACAGAAGTTAAAATAACCTGCAATAGTCCTGGGTAGACAAATCTTTATACTTCTGCCTACTGATTTACTCAAGGAGAAAACCAAAAGCAAAACATTTGACCAGCTGCACATATTATATGCCATTCCTGAGAGACGACTCTTGCAGCAGCACAGTGCTGGCTAATGCATGGGTATTGATTCATGCTTCTCCTGCATTGCTCTGTAATTTTAAGATGCTTTGACAGCTGCCAGAGGTCAAGGATCTGTGTATTACCTGGCAAAGGTGTGTGTAGATTGCACAAGAAGGAGCTGGGTTTTAAGTTGCCTACTGTTCCCCTTCATAAATGATTCTTGCTACCTTTTCATTGAAGTCCTTATAGATGCAATGTTTTGCTGCCAAAAGAAATCCCTTAGGCCTAAGGAAGTAGGAAGGAATAAGTGAGGGGGTTTTTTTATGTCATCGATCTCTAGTGAGCTGCTGCTGAGTTTTATATCAGCATTGCTTTAGTTTGCACTCCTCGGCATGCTTTGGCAATGTTTCAAAGTAATGGCTATGGCTAAATATAGGAACATACAAAGGCTGGGGTCATACTACTGCCACAGCAGCAGTAGGAGCAGCAATAGCAGACTATTAAAAGTTCCCAGGATTTGCAAAAAGACTACAGAAGGGAGAAGACCAGACACCTCTTCTCCCTTCTCCAGTCACAATTTGACTAAATCTGTCCTGAATAATAATAAAAAAAGCCAATGAACATTAACATTGACCCTTACCTTGTGGTTATCTGTGTTTTTAACAGATGCTGCCTCACAAGGTTGTGCCTTGTGACAATCATCATCCTCCCAGACCGAGCTTAGACATGTTTTTTGAGGCAAGTACACACCAGGGTTTCTTCTTAACAGGCAGTGTAAAGGGTGCCACCTCTTTCTGAGGAAAACATAGCTTAGCTGAGGAGAGGCAAGCTATCCTGTGACAGTGCATTAGAATAGGTTATAACTTATTTTGTTTCTAATACAGGTTCAGCCTCTGAAGATACCAAATGGTATTGGGGTTTTTTTGGGCTATTCCATGCACTGCAAATGACTTCTCTCCATTAAACTCTGCCAGGAAAGCTCATTCCCTTTTTCTTGTTAGGGAAACATAAGAGGCTGAATCTCTTTCAAAGGCAGGGAAAGGAAAGGAGAGGTGACAGCTAACTTTATTCTTTTTTTTTCCTCCTGCTTTGGAAAGCCGTGGTCATCTCCAGCCTGTGTAATGACTTTTCAGCTCTGTGTGGGAATGGAAATAGCCATAACAGTCCAGAGCAAGAGAAGAAGCAGAGGACAGAGAGTTGGGCATGCTTTGCTGTCATTTGAATAGCAACCTACTTTGGATGACAATGCCCTACAATAAGACTTCTGTCATAGCTGTCTTGCAGTGCTGGAAGTTCAAGATAGAAAGATATTAACAGTGTATGATAGGGACAGGATGAGGTTTCACACAGTGAGGGATTCTTCTTAGCACTAAAAAAAGGGAAATTCATGTATAATCACAAAAATGTATTGTTTCCTCACATTCCATAGTCAAGCATATGAAGGCTATGTTTCTAACTTTGTACAACTTTAAGTCTTCACTTTCTTAGATACATTAAATTTCTCTGTGTGGTCATATACCATCTTTTTCACAGAATCCCTCCCTGCTCAGTATAGCTGTACAAGTGAGTGAATAGGTTGCCTATGTGAAAAACAACCCTGACATTCCTTAACTTAGGAATTATTCAAGTTGCCAACATTCGTCACAAATTATTTATCTTTACAATAGCATTTTCTGTACACAGTCTTCATACATCTATTAAATACAGTGGTCCCACTTTAAAAATTGTGTTTATAATGTTTTAAATTAGATTTTCTTCCACTTATTTAAGACTCACTTGCTCCAGCTCTACCCATGTGTTAAGAAGTGTCAGTTAGTCTAAATAGCATGCTGAGGAGCTATAGGAAGATGGAAATTAAGTAACCAATCTCTTTTATGTTACACCTTCTTCCGGCTTCTAAGCATGTAAATTATAATGAGACTATCTTTCACATCAGTAAAGTGGCTTTAATTAGACCTAAGTGAGTGGAAGCAAGCCTGAGTTACAGTTCTTTATGCATTACTTCTTCGTTTGGCACACTTTCAAATTTATCTGATCGTCACATCCAAGCTTTATATCATTGCATCTAGGCATTGCACAAGAGCTACAAAAAAGAATGAACTCTACATGAGGCTTTCAACAGTGTTTGCCCTTAGCAACAGAGAAATGACTCCTCCCCTTCCCACACACAAGAGGTACCAGAGGACAGAAATCTTTTCACAGATTAACTAGTGATGTGATTTTGGTAACAGGGTCCAAATAACAGTTAGTGACCATATTTTAACAGCAAAAAGAAACAAATTTTCAGGTATGAAACCACAAGAAAGAGTTTGTCCTAAAAAAGAATGTCAATTTCCAGTTGGTGTCACTGATCAAATTTTGAAAATCTGCTGATATAAGAGACCAGAAGCAAATAAATGCTAACTTATTATTATTAAATATATTGTCAGCATGGACATTAAAAGGTTTTTCCTCCTAATAATACATTTCAAAGGAAGGAGAGGAGAACACAGTTCAAGTAATATGAGTTTGTGCTCAGTAGAAAGAACTTTTTTGTGAAAGTCTGGGTCACAACAGTGCTCTCTCCCACTCAGGTGGCTTCAGGTGCATCTTTAAAGACTTCTTATAAACTGATTGTCCCACAAATGCATGACTGATATTTTCTGCATGGTTGTAACAAAGTTTACTGCTGCCTTTTGCTATGCTGATGGAGCTGTTTGTACATTGTCCAGGAGACAGCCACAATGAATGATGTGGGCTAAGAAACAGCTCCCCAAAGCGTTTGTGTTTGTGTTTTATTTGAGTCATTTCATTCTTCTGGTTTATGGTGTGTTCCTACAAATAATTGCACCAGGATAAGCAGATGTCACAATGGAGTGAGGAAAGTGGTTAAACTAGTTTTATTGCTAGCAAAAAATGAATGCAAAGTAATGAAATTTTATTCTCAGGAATTGTATTATGTGCTCAAAGATTTGCAGACTCAGTTCATTAGGTGATGTCCATGTGACGCCTCTTTCTCTTTGTTCAGTTCTTGTTTCTGTAGGGTTGGGTTTGTTCAGAGAACTTCTGATGTATTCTATGTAAAAAGTGGAGGTCATGGGCAGCTGTGCGTGTCTGGCAGCCCAGGGAACCTTACTTGCCTATGAAAAACTGTGTGTCTCCCAGGATAATTTAAGACTTTACGGTTTAAAATTTTTGACCTAACCCACTTGAAATTTTAGTTAGCTTCCTAAGTCTTCTTTTTGTATCTCTTTCCAAGGTCTTGGTTCAATATTTGAATATACAACAGTGTACACACTGACTAAGCATAACACTGAATCAGAACCTCAACTTTAAGCAGATACAGACATCCTTTCCAGACTGGAATAGTCCCGATTGACTTCAGTCTGTTTTACATTCATTCTTGAGTGTGCTACTGTCTCAAATGCAGAAAAAAATATTTCTATAAACAACTTTGTTGAAATGGTAAATATGTAACTTGAAAAAAAGCCCAGATACAGAATTTTCAAAGTCCACCAAGACTTCTTTAAGTATTAATATTCATTAAAATCTGAATTCTTTTGGACTAATAGTATGTTTACAAAACACAAATTATCCTAATTCTTTTACAAATGTTGAGTTGTCTCTCAGTGATAGCACTGTGTTCACATTTCTGTGTTGAAACATCTGTCTGAATTTGTTAAGAAGACATTTGTTAGGTTCAGGCATTCATATTCTTTTTTAAGCCAGAGCCTGTCCATCTGTTGATTTGAAAAGGGCATGTGGATAGTTTACTGGCTCAGTTATAAGCTGGACCAGTAGTGCTCACCATTTTATGATCTCAAGTCTCTCAAACTAGTAATTTATTTTCTTTTGACTCTGATAAAGAGTTTTTTACACTTATTTATTACTTGTTACTTGCTTTGTAGCACATATAGCAACTTCCTTGAAATGTAGTGTGAAGAACACGTGTAGTGGGCACCATGTGACAGGAGATTCCATTTTCCAGCTGCCTTTTAAGTGCATGAGGGCAAGAAGAGGACCTCTGAATTCAGCAGACTCAGAGGTCTGTAATAGCTGTTAGAAAAATGATACATATTAAAATTAAGTATGCTCCTTGCCAAGTGGTGAGGCATATGGCGGCACATTAGTCAGGAAATGTATGACTGTATACATTAAAGGCTTTCCTTTAATTTCCATCACTGTAGGCTGGTTTCACATTGGAGTAACTCTATTTTCTTGAGTAGAAGAGCATGTGATTTTCACTGATGAAATTTAACATGGATGAATATCACGAATAACATCTAAACAGTCCAGTTCTCTGATAATGTAAAAGGGAACCTTGTCTGTCAGAGTGCAATTGCACCACTGTACAACAGCACTTAGAGCTATGACATTTATTTGCCTATGAAACCTGAGCAATTATCTTGCTTGAAAAGCAGGACATTTTCTGTACTGCTTTCTTTTTTCATTTGCTACAGCACAGGTTCAAAAATTCCTAATAGTACAGGGCCATTTCTGGAAACAATACAGTGCTCTGGAAACTGGGATCTAAGCAGCACAGGTTTTAAAAGAAAAAAATAGCTCCACTTTTCATATATATTTGCAAATACATTTCCTAAGAAGAAAGCAAGAGGAAGGGAGAGAGATAATGTCTTCCAGATGACAGCTTTCTGGATGGAATCTGAAGTCTGAAGCACAAGAAAATTTTCATTAACATTCAGATTACATGTCATTTTGATTCACACTCCCTAAGCAAGCTAATTTGGGCTGCAGCCAACCTTCTTACAGTGTGATGACAACACAACAAGCTTCACCACCTCTCTTTCATTGCTAATGATTCCTTGAGTGACAGCCATGGTCTCTGAGCTCCGCACGACACTTCACCCTGCAGCGACCTGCAGTGTCAGAGCTGCCTCTGTCCTTGGCCCCTGCTGGGCTTTCTACAGTAAGGACAGTCGACTGCGTCAGGACAACAGCAACAAAGGGAAGGGTGTGTTCAAGACCGCACTCAGAGAATGGTATGTTTTCTGCACATATTGCTGTGGTATAATAGCCACAGAGGGTCATGTGATCCCCTCCCAATGTCTCCACCATTTCACACTGAACAAAAAGGAGCAAAAGAAAAGATCTTTACCTCAGCATTTGATTCTTTGTGAAAATGATAACTGTGATGTTTTACCCTCACAAATGTTTTCAGTAATCTATGGCCTTAAATTCCATCAAAGATTTTAGTCAATGCAGTCCTGATGGAACAATGGAGGCTTAACACTGGCCAAATATTGCAAATTGTTAAGGATTCTCTTCAGGCTTTGTTAGCATGGAAAACATTTTACCCACTTGCTGTTGTGTATAGCTGCTGTAATGTCTGATCTATTTCAAGAGCTTCCCTCTACAGCAGAAGTTTAGTCTGAGGCCTGTTCAGTTGTCTATGTCTAAAAGGATAATTATTCTAATAATTCTCAAACTCACATTTATAAAAGGAAGGGAAGGTTTCAGAAACCCCAAACATCTGATTGCTCATTTCCCTGTTCAGAAAACCTGAGCATCATCTTATCAGGATTTGGGAAATCTGTAGGTTATAAAGAACTCTGCATAACTATCCCACAAGGGACCGAGTCTTACTGGAGGGCTGCTGCAATATCCTTAAAGCCAATGGAAATGTGTGGGCTGCTAATGATGTTTGGATTGATTTTATATATACATATATATATATAATATAGATTTCATATATATTTTATATATATATATATAATGTCACCCCCAACTCCATAAATTTCAGTGGAATAATATTGTAAATATGAAAAAACAAAATCTCTAGAGCTGCATACAATATGCTATATCCACTGCTATGGGGGCTAGGTGTCTGCTTGAACATTTTTCAACACTGTTGAAAATTCTGGCCACAAGGGTAGCAACTTGACTAGAGCTCTAGCATAGGAACGATGAGATAGGGAAAGATTCATACTCATAGTATCTGGAAAAGTGAAAAACATTTGATTAAGTGTCTTCTCCCTGAAGTTCACATTGGTTGGGCTTCCTTTGAGGCACAACTATGACTTGTATACTAGTAAACCAAATGGTCCTTGGACTTATTCTCCAGCCCCAATAATAATTGCTTTACTACCATAGTCCATCCTATTTTACCTTCTACAATATGAGTCATCTGCATATCCCTGCTAAGAATTGTCCATGGGCCATGCTACATGTGCCTGAGACAGTGTAAATAGTCCAAAAAAATGTGAGGTGCCAGCCTAACAATTTAGCTGTGTGGATGATCGAATTCCAGTGCTCTTATGGATCTTGGTACTATGGAATTTGTTCATGAATATGTGTGCGTATATATAAATATATATGTATAGAGATGTGTATCGGTGAAAGCAATAAGGAAAATAAGAAAGGAGCTCAGTCAAGGTGAGGACACAGTGTATGTCTTGGTTGAGTGTGATGTCTAAGGGGTCTCTCCTACTTGTTAGGGAGTATCCGCTCTCCTGTGCCTGTGGAAGCATCACAAGCTTCTGATGTGTTGTCAATAATAGGCAGACAACTAGATCATTTTTTCCTCTGGCTGCTGTTACTTTCCTTAATCACATCACTGGTTTTACAAGTTAC
Organism: Sula dactylatra; assembly: GCA_013389905.1. Classification (NCBI taxonomy): domain Eukaryota; kingdom Metazoa; phylum Chordata; class Aves; order Suliformes; family Sulidae; genus Sula; species Sula dactylatra. Next base: position 11,621 of record WEKW01005376.1, read on the forward strand.
AGGCATCTTTAGAAGCAGTCTATATGGTTATAAAAGCAAGGGCTAAAGTATTATGTAGAACACCCACATGAACTACCTGGGAGGTCCACTGAGAGAGCTGAGGACTTGTATTTAAGTATAAAAAAATCTTGAGCACTGACTTAGTTTGTAAATGTGTGCAGGTGAAAGAGGAGTGGAGACTCATCAGATCATGTTTCTGCAATGTGGAGCACAATTATGTTTCAAAACCTTTGTTTTTCCAAGTCAGAGTGTGCTGCCATCCTTCCACTGCTGCTGTTTATTTTATATCTGGCATTAACAGCAGGATGTTTTGGCATCATATCTAGCATAAGAAGCAAAGGTGGAGCAGCTCCAGTGTCAACACCCAGAGGCAGATTCAGCACTGAGAACTGCTACAGTTTATAGTCCTTTCCAGCACAAGGCAAGATCTGTGGAGCAGCTGATCATACATTATATTTCAGTCATAAAATACAACCCACATAGTCTGATAATAGTGAATGAAATATATTGTTATGCATGTAATAGAAGAAATCCTTTTTTATTTGCAATTGAGGAAGGAAAGCCAGTAAGAAGTAGATTGGACAATTCCACTGTTCCTAGGCAAGGTCATGATTTTTCCACATATAATATCTGCTAGATAAAAGTGGCTGTTCTTACTACAACTGGCCCTGCTCCAACTTTGCTGTGCAGTTTTCTTATTTAGAATTGGGAGTTTAATTTTGCTGCTTCTTTCATTTCCTTTTTTGATGCAAATATGCATAAGCCATTTCTGTGTGCACAAGAATTTTAGCATAATAAAAGCACTAGGGTGAATATCTGGTTACTGGAACAGAGCAGATTTCATCCATTTCATATCAGGTTTTAAAGTGTGGATTACTTAAAAATGCATTTATTAAGTCTGACCTACTTTTTAATCATCAATATTCCAGTTTGGTTTCCTTACAACATGGGGAGTTTCAAGGTCTTCTTACTCCTGCCTCTTGTTACTCAGGTTGCTTTAATTGGTGAAGGGAAACAATGTTCATTTGCAGTAGGCAACGTGCCTCAACAGGCTGTGCATGGGGCTGGGAACTGGCCCATTGAGGAATTCCTCGATTCAGGTTTTGTGAATGATGCTGTCTTAGAAGGGTTGCTCAGCTTTTCTGAATGTATTTGCAAGCATTGGGGTTTACATCATTATATTTGCAACTGTGTTAAGAACGACTGGTATTGGATGATGCTAGTCATGCTCAACCTGTTCTCAAAATCTGACCTACTATTATCTCAAAATAGTAGCAGCTTTCATACGTCTTACAGAAAATTATTACAGTATGAATGAGACAAGTACTAGAATTATTGAGATAGGAAATTAATATTGGCAATCCTTTATATTCTTATTAAAAGTGAAAGGCAAAACAAATTTTACATCCACTTTATTAATAGTATATGAGCAAGTATTGGATAAAGCAAAAAGAAAAGTTCCTATNAAGACTGTGATAAGTATTTAAGGTGATGAAATACCAAAATAAAGGAAAGAAAGAAAAGAGAGGAAAGATTGCTAGTTACTCCTGAATGTGATGTGAAAGCAAAGTTAGGCAAAATTTTGTGCAGGTCTGAGGTGTGTCTTAGACATTTAAATAATAGGAAGATAGTACCTCTTAAACAAAATTTAGGCCAGTATATTTTTAAAGCACTATGAATGATATCACTTTTGTGTAAAGACTGAAAGGCTGTTACTGAGATTCTTGAATCCCACAGTCCCAGTAGCTGATGCACTGCTATTTCTCCTCTGCTGGAGAATTATGATGGAATGATAGTCTTACTAATAATGAACACATGGATAAAACATTTTTGGAGATTAGTTTGAGGTTTTGAAAAAATATAGCTAATAT
>WEKW01005383.1:1135-26710 GCA_013389905.1 Sula dactylatra
CCCTGCAGTTTATTAGGACAGATCCAAAAAGTAGGTCACTGCTGTCCTTTGTCTATGCTTTCCTAATACCTGTATTGCTGTCTTGGCATATTGAGATCAATCTACTTGTAAATTGCTTAAGACAGAGATTTTATTTGCCTCAGTTTTTCTCTGAGCTTTGAAACAAATTCATAATTCTCAGCAAAGAATCAGCATGGACTTGAGTTGCAATCAGAAGCTACATGAGGTCAGAGAATATTTCAGAAAGAAGAGGGTAGGGAGTGGCATGGACTGTATGATAACAAACACCTGATTTTTAACGACTTCACAGTTAATGTTTAACCTATAGTTGCCATTAATCACTCAAGTTCTCAGGTTCTTGGCTACTACCACAAACTGTACGACTGCTAGTTTTCTCTGTCGTAAAATCCCCCAGGTTTATTTGTATGTAATAAATACTTACATTCTCAGGATTCAATGTTCATTTTAAAATCCTCCTTTTACCCTGTTCACTTGGCTTGACCCAGAGAGATGTAAGAAATGTAAGCTTTTTCTGTTCAGTGTCATTGAAAGTTTAATTTAGCACTCATTTTGCTGAATTTGCACCAAGTAACCATTTTGAATATTCTGATCCGCTGCTGAATTTGGCAAGCTTGTATGGTAGCTTGGGATCTCACTCTGAACTGGAGCTTTAGAACAGGGAAAGTTTTGTTGTGCTATTTTGTATTGATCAGGCCCTGCACGTGGTGTAGCTTTTGCATCTTTCTGAGGATGCCATAAGGACACTGAATTGTTGGCTTTTGCTTCTAGATGGTTGCTCAGCTAAAGGATCACCTTATGAGACATCTGCAGTATGTGGGAAAAAAGAAGATTGACCAAATAGTTTTGGATTATGTTGCAAACCTGGTTAGTTTGATTTCATAGTCACTATTGTGAGCAAGCATATACTCATTGCGGGGGGGGACGGTCTTGGGTATGTATTGCATGTATATAGCATATGTTTGGTGGGACGAGATTGTTTTTAAGATGTTTAACCATATTTTGCTGCTTAATATTGTTTATATGGTTAAGTTCATATTGATATTGTTATCAACATATGTTTTATATTGATATTGACATAGTAATACTTAAATAATACTAAGAGTTGTATTCGTCACTCAGAATACAGAAGAAACAGTTCCCTTTACAGCTTGTACAAATATGGTCTACTCCCAGAAGTGAAAATGGGAACTTAGCATGAAAGTCAAAAGAATGGTCTTTAGATCCATTTTGTTTCCTGTAGGATACATTGCTGCATGTTTTGAATAATGAAAGTTCCATCAGGGGAAATACAAATTAAAAAAAAAAGGTTTCTCTCCAATATGGCATAAGAGTAAATCATCACTACTCCTACATACTGACTTTGATTGGGCTTTTTGTGAGTGTAACAGGAGACAGAGTTTTGCCTGGAGAAATCTGTATAAACTACAGTGAAAACTTGGTTTCCAAATTCTTAATTTTCTGTCTTTCATCCTCTTAGGAGAAACTTTAAAAAAACATGCTGTGAAAGCTGTGACTGTTGTGCATAGAAATTATCATACCTGTTTTTGTCTGTCTCAGCATTAAACCCTTTAAGTGCAGAATGCAGAGTCCACAAGAGCTCGCATGGCAACTGTAAATCATGTTCTTTGTCTTTGGGCTAGCCCGGTCACCCATTCAGCAGAAACTCCCCACAGTGCTGTCTTCTAGGGTTGGAAGTCTCAGGAAATTTTCTTGAGGCTACTGGTGCCTGCATCTTTTCTGAAGTCCTGTGCAAATTGGTTGTGCTGTCGATGTCACAATATTCTCTGAAGCGCTGCAGCTTCCTCTGAGGTTACTGGCTTTTCTTTTCATGCCTTGCTCTATAGCTTGACAAGTTGTTTTGCTGGTAATCAGCAGTCTGTTGACTGTATTTTCACAGGAGGGGAAGAAAAACTAGTGACTGATTAAAATAGAAACAGTACAGCATGAACCAAAGCTTTGCACCTGAAAACAGTGCTGAAAGAAGCAATGTGGACTTTTTGTTCTTGTTTCATAAGTTTTCCAGTTATCGTTTGTTCATTCTTAATATAAACTAAGATTAAAAAATACCAATACACCTAAGCAGCCTTGATCTGCAAGACAAAATTATTGTAGACTAAATCTTATAATCAAAACAAATCTCAGCCCTTCCCATCAGCAAACTCTTAGCTCTTAGGATATTTTTTTTTAATGTCACTAAAAGCAAGAATGCTGTCTGCTCAATTTACAGACTTCTCATTCTTGGAAAAACTACTATAAACAAAGGTAATATGTCTCTAAGTTGCTTCTGCCCTCAGGCTGGCACATCTTGGGTGCTGTTTGGAAATCTTTAGAAATTATTTCTCTGTTAGGCTTGGGTTTTCTCTCGTCCCAGTCCTAGAAACTCTTAAATCTTAAACCTTTCGATATCCTAAATGTTAGGAAGTTCTTCAGGGGAATGAATTGTTTTGATTCTTCCAACAGTTTTCTGTAGCATCAGCAGCATGTAGCTGAGCTACTGAAACTAATGAAACAGGAAGAGACTTGAAATGATTTGCTTGTCTGCTTTCATAAAATATTTTTTTTTGTTACATTCAGGAGCAAAGGAGTGGCTGAGAATAGGGCTCTGTGGTGTGTAGCCACTGTGTAAATCAATTGCACCTGAAGTCAAAGGAGCCAAGACATGGGAGCATTAACAGTTTCTTGTAAAACAGCAGGCTAGTGGCTGGTTGCTGTCAGAGAACTGTGTGTATTTGTATATGGATAAGTAAGCTGGGGAAGTGTGAATGAAATGTCTCGGTGGGAATTCCCTTGTTTCCCAAGGAGGTCTGCAGAGCATGAGTATGCCTAGTTACCAGTTCACATGCCACTTAGCCTGCAGTAATTGTTTGTATGTCCATATTTTCTCTCTCATGCAACCTTTTTATCTTAGCGAAACAGATACAGAGTAAAGCTCGTTCTTTCATTTCAGCAGGGCAGGGAAGGGGGGAAATAACTTACAGAAGCAGCATGACATTTACTGCCCTGTCAGCAAGTGGAAGAGGAGGCAGAGTGAACTGACAGCCTGTGGTACAAGGAAGAGACAGACCAGAATAAACTTGAAATTTCTCTGAAAGTTGCTGCAGTGACTGTACCTTTTTGACTGATGTCTGTGGCTAGCTATGACCTGATGTGGTCTCGGCTGTGGAGGAATAGAAGACAGACACCATTTGGATTTGAGTTTTCTCAGGAGGAGGAGGACTGCCTCATATCCCCTGTGCAGGAGGGAATCTGGAAGATAGCAAGACCGTGTCTTTCTCCCTTTTCTCCTTTGCTCCTGATTCTTTTCGTTGGCTGCTTCCATGTCTTTTCTCTAGAAACAGCCACAGGAGCTGTGCGCTTCTAGTTCCAAATGACTTAAATGGGACTTCAGTCTACTCAGCACTCTTGCCTGGAAACTTAGGTGTTTCAAGACAGCAAGGTGCTTTGCAAATGTCAGCCTAGGCCCTACTACTGCATGCACTGTGTCACTGCTGCTGATGTTTTCTGTCACTAGTTTAAAGCACTCCAAGGGAAATGGCTTCTGATACTTGCACAGAAAAACCTCATATCGTATGTCTGTTACTAAATGAAAAATGGCAGTGGCTTTGCCGTGAAGGTATCAGTTTAGCTCTTAATGTGGTTCCCCCAGAGACCTACTGCTAGCCTTGGAGAGGAAGCTGCTTGTTACTCCCTCTATAAAACAGGTAATGTTTCCTTTCTCTCATGCACATTGGCTTCTGGGTTATATTCTGAAAAAAGTTCAAGACATGGCTTCTCTTTCTGAATGTATTTTCTACGATGTCCATTGTGGCTGATCTCCAAAGTGAGCAGTGCGGTTGGTGAGGGTGTCATGTCGCAAGTATGCATGTATTTAAGCTTTAGGTGTGTTGTGATAGCTAGGTTGGCATTGACTTAAGAAGTTGTTCTCTTTCTTCTCTTTCTATACCCTATGAAAGCCATACAGTATGCTGTATTGGTAAGCAAAGAATATTGATTCTGGAGTATCATACCAATGAAAACAATTTTTGTGGCACAAATAATAAGAGCTAATTCTGGAGTTTGTAAGAAGAGGAGCTTCTTCTTCCAGCTTCCCTTTGCCTCAACATTGATCTTCAGATCCAGCTGTAGCTCCTGATGCAGAGGCCTTAGCCTGCACCCTGTGTGCTGGCCAGAGATGAAAGTCATTCTGGCAGCAGATGTGGTTCTTGTGACCCTTCTCTGAAAACTGGAAATCACTCATTTCCTGGAAAACGAGTGGAAAAAACTTGCCATACTCCAGAGAGATTAAACTGGAGCTTTTTACTGCATCCAGAAAATATGAAGATGGAAAGTATTAGGTGGTTATTCTGCGTCAGGTAGCTGTGCAAGGCTGGGTGGAGTGGTGGAGGGAAAAGGTGCTACCTTGTAGAGGTACCTTGGCCAAGATACAGCGAAGAGTACCCGAGAGCATTACTGAAGACCAATATTTCTGGCCTTTGCATATGAACCTCTCCTGTGTCCTGTTTCTCTCTTGCTCAGAGCCTGTGACAAGTTAGAGGTTGGAGGGGGCAGAGCCTATGAGGAGGAAAGAGGGTGGGGAAAAGGATTCCTGGATTCTGGCCACCTTGGGGGGAAAAGGGTTTGTAACTTCTCATGACACCTCTCTGCAAAATGGGAGTCAGACTGGCTTCCTGAGAGTTTCCTGGGATAGTTTGATTAGTGCACTTTGAGGCCCAGAGATAAAAGGCACAGAGGAAGTGTCTCAGTTCTGTTACTGAGATATGGAAGTGGTTACACATGACAACCATGAGGGGCTGGCTAGAGGAAGTTATTTCAACTCTTTCATGCATGGTTTCTCTCTTTCGTTCTGCTGCAGAAGCTTAGAACACCCAAGTGAAAACAGGGCTTTTGGCTTTTGCATGCTGACAGTTTGTACTGGAGGCCAGCCTGGGAGCGCAAAGAAGCAACAATATGGGCCAAAGGATTGTTTTACTTCACTATGGACTAAAAGGAAACTCAACAGAGGAGGAGAGGCATTTGCTTGTCTCATCTCTCCTCCTTGCCTGGACTAGATTTATGATTCCACCGGCAGACTTCTTTTCAGTAAACTGAGTATTCCGTTGTCTTCAGCATCATCCAGTTTTGGCTGGACCCTGGGGACCTTTCCTTGCCAAACGCTTAGCCACTTGGACATGCAGTTTTTGCTTTCATGGCAAACGGATCTTTGAGCATTTGATGCAAGAGCATGAGATCAGTTGGTCCCCAAGAAGCATGTATTAAGATGCTGCGTGTTTTGCACAATGCTTTGATGAGCTCGAAGCACTTGGTTTAAACTTCTGGAATAGGGCAATTCAGTTACAATTCAAATTTTAATCAGTTTTGCTTTTTAAGCCCCTAGAAAAAAAACAGATAAATACTGAAGTCTTAGTAGGAGTCTCATGATAAGTTTTTAACATAAACTGGTGTGTGAAGTGAATGAAGGTCAAGGGCCTGCTGTACACAAGCTCCTAGAAACATTCAGTCTTGTCTTTTGTGTTTTAGCTGAATCTGGTGCATCGAATAATGAAAGAAGTTTGGAGGAGATACCAGCTTCATTCCTGCATCTTCTGCTTGTGAGCAAGTAATTTGTTAGTTTTCAGCCTGCCTTTTAAGATATGGGTGTGATAATTTTGGTCTTCAACAATACTACTTGCCTGAATAGTCAGTGCATTCACTCTACTGTGAATGTCACTATGACTGTCATGTACTCTTTTTCATGATCCTCTCTAATGGCCCTCTCTAAGCCAACATGAATGTTAGTCATGTGGGCAGTTTTACAGCTGGAGTTCCAAGTTGCTGAGTTCACAGTGATCTCAAGTTGGGTAGTGGGTGTTGAACACCTATGAAAGCCAGGTCACTTATACCAGCACCCAAAATATTTCACTTGTTGCTGTTGATACCAGGTACTGCTGAAAGACTTGTAAAAATGTAGTAGTGGGGGAAGAATAAAAGGGACACCACAGAAACAGTGTGTGTCAACATTTAGATGAACAGCTAATGCTGTTAGGTGACAGACACCTGAGCAAATGAGGTGGCATCCCATGGCAATTCACCCCAGATGCATGCATTTAGTGCACGTGTAGTACAACAAATAGACCATATCTCCAGGAGAGTGTGGGCATGTCAGGTTCCTAATATGTTGCTACTTTTTTCAATACAGTGATGAGAGAGGAAGTACAGAAGAGTTTGCAGTGTTTCACATCATGAGTCGGATTCTGGAAGCCGCAAATGGCATGTGCATGCCTTTACCTCCTGGTAAGTCCTATGTTTTGCTGTTTTCATCATAAGTGAGGAGACCAATGCTATGACTTCCTCCCAGAAGAGCACTAGTTGCAGCACGTGTCAAGTTAGCTTTGGCAGAATTGAAAATCTATTCAAGACAGTTACAGAGGGAAAGACCCTCCATAAGCACATGCAAGTGAAATGAAACAAAACTGAATAGTTACTGCAAATATAGACAACAAATCAGAGGTTTAGTTTTCTGTTTTCAGCTTCCGGTAGAATGTTTGGACACAGTCTTAGCTCAGAACTAAGATTTAGACTTCTTTCTTGTATATATTTTTCTCAGACAGCTGGACTTCAGTGTCATGGGCTACAACAGATAATCCTATCTTGGAGCAAAAAAAGGAGTATTTTTTCTCATGCTGTTCCCCTGCTAATATTTTCCAGTTTTATCCTGAAAGCATTACCTCCAGCCCTGATGGAAGAGCTGATCTTGATAGTAGACTTTCATTTCCTAGAGCTCGTCACAATCACTTAGAGTCTTTTCAAAGCACTTGCTTACTTTTGTTAGGGAGAGACTTCTTAACTTCTTAATGCTTTCTGATCCTGTTTGAATCTTTCTAGTTTGTATTTCCGATCTGTCTTCAGTCTTTGAAACTGTTTTTGCTATGAGGTTGTCCCTCAGACTTATGCTGTGTGGGCGCAAATGCTGCCATGTCATGGTGTCACGTGGTGCAAGACCATCATCTGGCTGACGTTAAGTGAGAAACTGAAGTCTTAACGCTGCCTGTGGGAATGTGTGGGTGGCAGCCACATACTGAGGGTGGTGAGGCCTCAGTTTTTTATTAATTGGGAGGAAAGAGGGAGATAAAAGACAAATTAATAGCAAGATTCAGGTAAAAGGCAACAGCTTGGAGATGTTTAATGACTGTGTATGACTATAATGAGTGGTTTCAGTCCTCTTGGCTTTCTTCTTTCTGACAGAATTGTACTTGAGAGGACTTAAAGAATGCCTAAATAAGACTACATGACTTTTGATAAATTGATTTCCTCACCAACTAGAAACAGTCTAATGCCAGTCTCTAATACAGGCTTAGGAAAAAATATATATTGTTGTACCAAACGGGTTTGTTTCTCTTTTACAGGTTTTCACACTCTGCACTTGGGGCTTGGTGTTCGATGTCTCCCTCTGCATACCCTCCTGCACTACATTGACAGTGGAGTCTTGCATTTGACAGAAACTTATGTCAGGAAATTGCTGAAAGGTACAGTGAGCTTCATGTGCTTCATTTGCTACCAGCCAGCTAATTGGGAGTGATGTCCTTTCACCTGTTCAAACTCAGACACAGGATTTACTGCCCAGGAGACTCCAGAGTGCTCTTTCAATGAAGGCTGTAGCTGATGTTGCCCAGCTGAAAGGAGAAGATTAGGACTCAGACTATATGATTGAGCCTTACCATAGTAGACAAAGAAGTGTCTGTTTGGGGAGAATTTGAGTCTGTAGTTTTTCCACTTGGGATTTCTTAGAAAAGTGAATAGTAAAGATCATCATAGAATTTGTTGGGGGATTTCTGTGACTCTATGAAAGTGCACACCTATGTGTAAGGAAGTTAGTCTGCTATCCAGTCCTCAGCTTCTGCTTTCATTATGTTTGGAACAAGATGATCCTAGTGCTGGGATTGGCAAATGGCTAGAAATTCAGTGGTAGGAAGTAAAAATTCAAACTAAGTAAACAAAAGCCTACCTGACACAGCATCCCAATATTTTTAGTGAATAATGAGGTTGTGAATTTCTTCTAAATATATTGTAAGGTTACCTAAAGGTGGGAGTTAAAATCGGTACAGTCATCAAGAGGGGCCTAAGGCTTGGGAGTGAAATGGGGAGTGGGCAAACTGGCAGTTGCAGGTGCAGTTATCATCACACCCATGTTAATTGCCTTTTCGAGATCAGAAGGGAAGAAGAGAGAATGGTAGCATAAGCTTCCTGGGATACAGCAGCACCGTGATACAACTCTCCAACAATAATGCATGCAACCACATTCCCTTGTAATGTGCAATTTCTCTGGTGTTCAAGAAAAGGGACACCATATGCAGCAATAGCCTGTGCATAGTCTTGGTAAATGAAATATTATAAATATGAGGAGTTCTACTTAGTCAAAACGTGTTTGAATTACTGTATAAATTGTTATATAAAATGGTGAAGTTATGTACAGTTATACAAAAAATATTTAATAAACAGTATAAACATAACTAAGGCTCCTAATAGCCCTTATTTAAAATTGAAATTTATGATATTTTTTCAGTATGTCTTAAGTGAAAGTTGAAAGTTTTAGTTACATGGTTGCCACTAATTGTGGTGTTTTGGTTTGGTTTTTTTTTTTTGCCTTGTAGATCTGGATGACACTGAGAAGAATGAAAAATTGAAATTCAGTATTGTCATGAGGCTTCCTGAGGTAATTAATAACTTTAGATGTAATTTCCTGGATTTTAGAATTGATAGGAAATTCCTCCTTGTGCATAGGATCAAACCAATGGAAGACTTAGCCGGGATTCAAATAGGGCACAGATACAACCTGAACCTCCGCACTTTCTCCATCTGCTGCTCATGACCTGTGGGGTACCCCGACAACTTAAATTTTAGATTTGTCCATAGTGTTTTCCAGTGTCTCCAGTACCCTGCAGGAATCAAATAGAGAAGACTGACACTGTTCTGTTGAGTACTCATCTGCATAAAGCAGTAATGGTTTTATGGAGTTTAAAGGGGATTTATTTTTGTGTGTGTTTTATAGCATCCACAAGTGCCTTCCTCACTTGTGACCTCTGCATTTGGCTTTATTCATTTTATCAAATACGTTCAAAAGCTGGTACAGTAAAAGCTGTAAAATCTGATCATATCACAGCTCTGTGGCAGGGATTGAATTACAAGATCTCTCCCTCTGTGAAATCTCCCAGCCTCGCCCATTGGGAAGGCGACTCATTTAGTCACATGCTGGAAGTAATTACTGATGCTCCATTAACAGGCCCAACAGAATGGGAGACCGAATTCTCCTTTTCCCCTTTTGTTCTTAGCGCACACCACAGTACTGCAGACGAAGCACAACGTCTGAGTGAGCAGAGGAAAACCAGGGATCTCCCCCTTGGGGATTGCCTTGCTGTAGAACGGGCTTTTCTCAACATAACTTGCTTATTGTTTGCTCATTATGGGCTGTTATGTGTAGTTCAAATGGCCAGAAGTGCCGCTTTGGTTTTGCTCTAACAAGGGCTTCTTTATTTGCCAGCAGTTGTGAGAAGGGGTAGGAAAGGAGAACTCCACAGGATGTTCTTTGTCCTCTGTATCTTGTTCTGGGCATGGGTTGGTGAGCTGGGGTCAGCGCGGGGCCTCTCTGAGCTGTCAGCCGCAGGCCTGGTGGGTGGGGAACACCATTCCAACCATGCTTTGATGCGAGGGGCTGAGCTGTGAGTGCTTTAGGGGACATGTACTGCTACTTACGCACAGTAGACTCAGTGCTTTATTGTATCTATTTACAGCTTTGGGGAAAAAATGCAGAGAATAGCTTGTTTGCCAAAAAGGACACTTTGGGGTGACTTGGACTATTTTGAGCAGGTTACATTCACTAGATGACTTCAGTTGCATCAGAAGCAAGTATTTAAGCACCACTGAAACTGTCCAGCATTTCCTAAATGAACTCTTTCAGTAGTCTGTATTGCAGTGCAACTAAAAGCGAGGGGGGAAAAAAGATCTGGATAGGGAAAATAGAAGAAGGTGGTGCTAATTTCATAGTGTGTTCATATTTGCTTGCTTATTGGTTAGGATTGGAAGCTTTGGGGCATCTGGGATTGAATCTCTCTTGCCTTTGGGAATGTGAATCAATGTTATTGATTCCCAGGACGACGTCCTAAATAATGGGATGCAAATTGTTTTGCCAGTATCTCCCCTTGTTGGCATTCTGCTTTTGTCAGGTTCCTTAGGCTGGGCCTGAGGGAAGCCCTGTTCTGAACGAAGCATTGAGGAATGGGGCATCTGTGTTATTCTTTGGAAGAAGAATGGATCTAAACCAAAGAGTCACAGTAAAGGATAAAGGATCATTTTAAGCCTCAATATTTAAGTACATGTGCAAAGCAGGGCAGGGGTAAGGGGACAGGCTGATTGATACAAACTTACTGAGTAGCTCAGTAGGTGCTGAGAAGCAAGGTTTTGATTGTTTCTCACGTTTTGGGAGCATACTGTAATTTCTTAGTTACTGGCTATTAAAGGAAGGCTCCGTGGCTCAAAATAATGACATCTTAGCTTCTGTCATCAGAAAGTGTGTGAAAGCGAAGCAGGCTATGTTACAGCCTGGATTTTGTTTCCGGTTTTTTTCCTCCTTTCCCCCCCACCTAAGTTTCCACTGTCTTGTGTTTATGTTCTCGGGTTCTCAGGTTTTGGTTTTTTTGCTTACTAGGCTCTTGGTCAAAAGGTCCGCCAGTTTTGGAATCATCCAATAAATGCTAATTTCATTGCACGGAAATATGTGAAACTTTTGCTTGAGAAGCTGGGGAACAGGCAGGTAAGAGCACGTAGGCCATTTTTCTAAGTCTTTTGCTTTGATAGTGTTGAGATTCCTGACCTTTCTGTAGACCGTACCACTGAATCTCGGCACTGTGCGGCTNCCCCGTCGAGTTTTTGCCACTTAACTACCTGACTAACATGCTGGCAGAGATAGAGAATCAAGGTAATGTTAATTCTGTACTTTGGAAGACCAGTAATTGTTACCCTTTGATGCTCATGCTTGGCTGTATCCTGACATATTGACATAACTGAGTTCTAAAACTCCAGTGATGCCTGAACACGGAGGTGTGATCATCTTTCTACTGAGGGGAGTTGTCAGGGGGCTTCTTCACTGCACACCCTTTCATCCAGACCCTCTCTGTGTTGAATCCAATTGGCAAACTTGCATTTTTCAGAACACATGTAGTGAAACGTGGTTCACATACAGCGTGGGTGGTAGCTGTTATTCTGTGTTCAAATGGGGAGAAGAGCTTGTTCCTTATTTATACAGTATGGGTGGCTTAAGAGGCAACCAAAATCACGTCTTCCACCTCAGAAAAGTGTTAGGAAGTGCTCTGAAGTAACAGGCACTTTTTTTAATTTCAACACCGTTCCTTTTTTTGAAATGAAATTCAAATTTGTTAGGGCCCTTGCTTCATACAGTGAACCTAAGCATCTGAAGATTTTGAATTCCGCTGAAAAAGCAGGGTGCATTAAAGGAAGCATTATACTTTTTAACATTACTGGCTATGCCTATACTAATAAACAAAACAAGGTCAGGATAAGGACCCGAAGGCTAAACCAGGATTGTCTGTGTATGGATTTCATCCCATTTGGGGAGGAAAAAGAGTTAAACCATATAGAAATATACAAGAATGTGCCCTGGTGCATTTCATGTACTAGCACAAACAGCCACTGTACTTGAACCTTGATTTGGATCTCCAGTGTAGAATAAGTATGGAAATCCCTAGTGGCCTCCAGAGATGGCCTGTTGTTCACTTACATTGCACTAACAGGAAAGTTTCTGTCATGGCTGAGAGTCCAAATTACCCCACTGAAAGCTGCAGGTATTTTGTGTAAAGGAAAATGCAGCTCCATCTATTAACTTGTCTTCTAGTATTGTAGACGAAGATGTTTAATAGACTGTGGGACTAAGTGTAGAAGAACAGCTATGACTTTGTAAATACTAACTTTCTCACAATGTTGTTCTAGGTGTGCATCCGTATGAAAAACAAGATCATGTTAATGTAAGGTTTGTAGAGGAAACAGCACTCAAACACACTGTGACGCTTTTGGGCCTCAAATATTCCTGAAATAACATGCTGTTGAAGAAAGCTAACTGTGGTACTCTTACATAAAAGCATGCAAACAGCTTGGTTTTGTGTTTGTTTTAAACTTAAATGTCATGTTGTTTCCCAAATAACCTGCAGTTTTGTGTAGCCACCATTACTGACATAAGCTGCTCAAAAAATTGTTTGGTCCAACATATAAAGGCTGAAATCACTGACTTCCAGATAAATCCTAGAGAAATGCGTCTGACACAAACCCAGGTTTCCAGTGAAAGGTATCTGTGGTTTCGTTGTTATTTGACTACTTCAACATGAAACAGGAACTACACCGGGTATCAAAACACGCCGTGAAAATTGGTATTGATGTCAATTCTTTTAACAAGGTAGACAATCCTGAAAAAGGTAGTCCAGCTGTATTGTACAGTAACAAAAAACCAGTAACTGTTTACTCATTTAGATTAATAAAAGGATTTCTTGGTGTGTTTATGTAAAGCAGGTAAGAATAACAAATGATGAATCAGTCTCTGTATATAATGTGTCAGTAATGCATTCCTTGTGGTGGTCAGGTGTTACCTTACATACTTCTGCCTTTGAAGTCAGATTCTAATATATTCAGTTTTGTAATTAGTGCAAAATAGAGTCTTCTTAAAGTGCATGTGACAGGGTTTTGTTCCGTTTTTTTAAGATATGTATAATATATTGTAACCAACATAGGATAAGGAAAAAGTTCTTCAGAAATTTAGCTTAAGGGTGACTTGGACAGAGTTTTACTTAATTCTTCCTTAAAACTACAGTTCAAACCTCAGCTTCAAAAAGAAATGAAGGGGGTTGATTTTCCTTCATTTTCAACTTTTACTTATATGTAACTGAACCAGTGTTGTTTTGTTTTCATGTGGGGGTTTTTTGGTTTTTTTTTTTGTTTGTGTTTAAGTTCTGAACTGTGACATTAATTTAATATAGTGATTTGCTATGCAGAGTGAATCTTAAGTTTGGACATGGAGGATTTCTTCAGTTTTGTTGGATTTAAAAACAACTTTATCAAAGTTTCAGACTGTTAAACTAGTGAAACTCATTGACAATTTGATAGGTCTTGGAGGTTTTCGATAGCAACCTCTGGTATTCTCTCTGAACAGTTTCCACTGATGCTTCCTGTTCCTAACCAGTGAAACAAAAAGATCTGGTTCTCAGGAGTGGCTGAGCAAGTTCATGGCCATTCCCTTGTCGTTGCCATCAATGGAGCAAGAGATTTCGGTTTCTCAGTAACTGCACAGAGGGAAGGAACATTTTTCTCAATGTAATTAAAATTTGTCTGGCAAGCATAAAGTCCAATCCCAGACTGCAGAAAGCTCTGTTGGTGTATTTGTATAAGCCGTGGGGACTTTGTTCGTATTATATTAATAGCAAGAGAAGATTTTCTAGCCTTTTCTTTTTAATGAAATGTATTATAAAATATAATCAGATGCAATAAAACTTCACCTGGAAAAAGAAAGTGTAGTATGATGATGACTTTTATTTTTCTTAACAATTTAAAATACTGCACTGCATTTGGGATACCCGGCTCCTCCTAGCCAGGAGGAGGGAACTTGTATCACTGACTGTTTAGCTACGCTTCTGGCATTAACAACTATTTGTTTTCAGTACGGAATTCAGCTAACCACAAATGGGCATTCCTTCGGTGCAGTGTAAATGCTGTTGACCCTCAAGATTCAGCAACCAGTAACGGCCTCTCCTGCTTTAGGTGCTGTCTGTTCAGATTTCAATTGGCTTCACAGCAGGGTTTCTGAAATGTCTCATGTTTGAACCGGGTTCACTTGGTTTGAAAGGAGCCAGAGCGCCGTAGGGCCGCGGCAATGGGAGGCTGTGTTCATCGTCTGGGATGTAGGCAGTTGGGCGTTGTTCAGCTGTCGTGTGCACACAGCCGGGCGCTGCAGCTTGTTCCTCCTCTGCAGCACGCTGCGAAAGAAACGCATTTTGATCACGTAGTGCTTACGTGCTTTAAAACTCCAGTACTCTCCTGAGCCAGCCTACAGATGCCTAACAAAGGAAGCACCATTTGTCTAATCCCTTGCAGATCAGGAAACCCATAGGGGTACTATGTGTTCATTGAAAGGAAAGCGTGAGTTACTGACCACGTAGGTGTGAGCTTGTCCTTTTAACCAGTATACAGTTTGAGACTGTAATGCTCTTGTAATTGTGAAGAAAACAGATTAGATGAACTTATAAAAGTTGCAGTAAGTGTGCACAGATCATCTCAGGAATGGGATGATTGTTCGGATGCTTCAAAATATGGCTGATTTTACGCTGGCAGCAGCTGTTTGTGAATAGTTGCACAGTTGCTGCAGTGAGCTTGTATCCACAACACTGAAAGGAAACTGAGTCATAGCATGAGGAGAAGTGTTAAAGACACAGAAGTTTCTTCTTCTAAGCCAGGTTTATTGCAGCACTTCTGCGTGACTTCAAGTTCTTTAAGTGTAAGCACAGCCTGTTCCTCTCCCAGCTTTGTGCGCCTTTCAAATTCCCTTGGAGTGATCAACTAAAGCATTCACATAGCAAAGCTAATTTCCCATCAGCAAGAGTTCCCTCAGTATACACAGCTCATTTTTATATTACTTTTGCTTCTCTGGGAGCTCTCTGCTCAGGGATCACTGATGGTCTCAACTAAGGAGGCATAGTATCCCGCAGGGTAGAATTTGAAGCACTATTTGAGGCTGTCTTGCCCAGCAATCTGATTTCATGCTACTTCTGATCTGGTGTTCGCTGCATCTGGTATGTGGAAGACGCTAAACTTCTTGAACCCCACACCCCATCTTTTGCAGCTTTAACCTGAAATCAAATGGAAAGCAATACCTCACCGAGGGCTATCCCACCCATCATCCCCCAACATGGTCACACAATTTACCCTATTAATTGAAGGTAAGTCTTCCTTTTAGTGTAACGTGTTCTCTGCCTAAGATTCAATGGCCAGTTCTAAGCAGCATGCCAGACGGCACTTAAAGCTCTACCACCCTGCAGGGTACCGCTTTAGTAGTTGTCTTTGCACTATGATCTCCACTGCCTCCTGGAGCGAAGAGCTTCGCAGTGAGCCAGCACGGCTCTTTCTGAAAGACAGGCTAGAGCAGTGAAAAGATAGGGCTGAAGATCTAATTGCAGAGTATTCAGAAACTTACTTTAGCTCTGGCTTCAGCTGCTTCTTTTTGCATCTTCTCATTGCGTAATACCTTCAACCATTCATTTTCTGTTTCTTTGGGAGGGGGAAGGCCTTGATCTACCCTTGATGAAACAGTCATCAAAAATCGTTCTTTGTCTCTCATTTCCTGCTGGAGTTTAATGGCAAGTGCTTGCTTCATGGATAGCTCTGCAACAAGAGCCATCATCTTCTGGGTTCTGTCCTTTATCATCGTCTGCAGTTTGTTTGTCTGGAATAAGTAAAAACTGCATTTGAGTTTGGGCTTCCCTTTAAACACTTGCTGGGCATGACAGTTAAGTGAGCATTAGGTATGTGATGACAAGTCCAGCATGACTCGGTTTTAAAAAGTAGTTCCATAGCTGAAAATGACTTAATGAAACAGAGCGTGTGTTTCTGTGTACGCTTGGAACTACAGAAACTGGCAGTGTAAAAAGTCACATTTACTCCAGGATCCAGAAAAGCAGGTTTCTAATTGCCTCCTGCCCTTTTCAGTGGAATAGGAAAGCTCCCACGGCCCTCAAAGGCCTGGCGCCCTGGTTCTCAGTGACCTTGTGCACAATGAACTTTGTAATAACGGTGTAATAGGCCCGATCCTTACAAGATAACTGAGCGATAATGTGGACACAGCGGGGCTGTGGGTTATGAAGTTATCCTTGGCAGGGGGTCAAACAGAAAAGGAACGGGACAGGAACCCTTGCGTCTGACTGGGGATGATTTAATCAAAAAAACCCAACAGAACTCAGATACTCTTTTTTTAAGTGCCTGGGAGAGTCAGAGCTCTTGAATGTAACTTCTGGCACACTGCCATTTTTACTGTAGTTAATTAGCCCATGGCTATGATTTCACAAACCCAAATAACAGCCATGTTATTTCTCTGTGGAAAATTGAAGATTTGCTATAAAGGTGTCTTTTGTTTTAAGCATTTCTGAATGCCAAACCTAGCACCTAAGGGGGGAAAAAAAATCAACCCTGGCCCTGTTTTACATTAATTGCTTAGCATTTTTTTTTTCTGTGTTTCACTCAGCTCTGCTCTATTTGGGGCTTTTTCATTAAGCAGGTGGGGGTAGGGGATTTCTGTTCTTCCCCAAACAATATTACTGGCAGTTAAAAGGAAATAGCTATAGTTGTATAAGAGTAACTATTGAAAAAGGTATTTCTTTTGTGTGTGGTTCTCCCTACCTAAATAACAAAGAAACTTTGAGCCAGGTATCAAGTTTATCTGTGTTGGAGGGATATAAAACCTTCCCGGCTTTTCCCTAGATCTTTTTATCCGCAACATGTTTGTTGTGGAAGGGCTGTAAAGTACACACGCAAAAGGAGGATTCTCCCAAGTTTCTAAGCACTCAAGCTGAGAAATAACTAATCCTATATTTTGGTGAGAGGTACTATTTATGATGCAACTTTATTTAAAAAAAAAAAAAAAGTACTGTCACCTAATGCTCTTGCTATGTCTCTATTACTGTTATTACTAAATGTCTATAATTTCTGAAGACTAACGTATGATTTGCCTACCAATATTTTCAGCTACTAGTTTTGTAATTTGCAAGTGAGTCACCTTACCTCTTGCCCAGATATGATTCATTCTGTTTAGGCCAGCAAGCAGAGTGTGCAATGCCCTTCTTACCCTTTTAGCTAAGAGCAGCGTGTCCTGCTTCCCATGCTCTGCCATGGCACGAATTCTGTCCGTCAGCCGGGAAACGTGCTCATAGAGAAAATCTGTCTCCAGCAACTTCTCCTCCTTCTGCACCAGCTCTACCTCTAGCTGCAGCGAGAAGGAGTACACAGGGTGTAGGTAAACGACAGGGGAAGGGGAACGTGCAACACAAGGTGTTGCTGTGATTGCTTTGAAAGCTGCTGAAATAATACCAGTGAACAGCCATAAATAATCACTTCACCATCAGTTTTCTCAAAATTTTCACCCCTTCTGCCAAGTGTCAGGCCAAAGTTGGTTCAGTTGGTTACTGTCAGTCGTGCAGTCCTTCCATGTCAGACCAGGCCCTTTTGGGGGCAGGGGGTTAGACCAACATTATTACTGCCTTGCTGTGATTTTCTTGAAAACAATGGGGTTTTTCTAGTAAATTTTTTTTTAATCTTCTAGTTTCTTGAGTCAAGCCATAATAAGAAGGTTCAGCTCTTGTTTTTAAATACCTTTTCCTTCCTGCTGCTAAAAGAAATAGTAAGTATGGGCTCCAAAGTCTAAGAAAGAAAGTACTGTGCAACTAAAACGACTTTAAAATCGCAAGGAGATTGAAAGAGAATGTTTAAACTTAGCTCACGACTCCAAGGAACCCAGGTTTTTAATGCACAGGTTGATAATAGTGGACTGTGTTGTAGCCTGCTTGGCTATGCAAAGCTCCCTTCTGGTAAGGAAAATGAGACAGTAAAGCAAAAAGCTCAAGTAATTCATGCAGAAGTGTTCATGGTAAATGCTTACAAACTGGATTTCAAAAGGAGGACTTAGGTGTGTACTGCTCTGAGCTCGCTGGTACCAGAATACCTTCACAGCCCCATGTGAATCCTCCCCCAAGCACTAAATACAGTGGGGGGTTTTGTGCCCCTATAAATGGGACAGGCAAAAATATCTAAGAAAATATCATAGTTGCTTATCCCATTCCTTTACCACTCCCCCATACGCCATACAGGAGGTGCCTTGAAACTGGCTTTTATATTGGACCTAACACTTCATTTTGAAGGCTCCTCTGGCAGTGACCGGTGGAGCTGCTGCCGGGCGTGCAGCTGCCTGGCTGGCCTGGCTGCCTCCTCCATGAAGAGCTGCTTTGCAGCTCCCTGTTCGGCATGAAAACAAAGCAGTAAAGCCAAAGCCTGAGAAGGGTGTTTGCTTGATCCTATGTCACGTATGCAGACTTTGTTAAGAGGGTAGTGGGAGTACCTCCAGTTAGCAGCCTGAGCATTATGGTGGAATAACTAGTAGCCAGTTGCAGAAGAATGACAAGTTCGTTTGTTAGTGGTTTATTATTTTGCATTTATTTCCCTCTGCCACCTGTTCTGTGCCTTCCCGTAGTGAAGCAGGAGGGTCTGCATTGAAGTGCCAATGATGCAAAGGGACCAGCTAGCAGAGGATGCTGCAGAGCCAGGTATAGTGCACAGAGCCCATGTTTTGCTCCTGCTTGCCAGCCTCTGCTGGAAGAAGTCAAGATGTCCCATATTCAACTGTCTCGGAAAGCAGACGCTGGGCTGGAGTTCCCATTAGCCAATCAGAATTATCCTAATTCCTCTTACAAAAAGTTTATTTTAAAAGTAAAAATACTATTTGCTTTTCCTAAAAGAGGTCATTCATAGCGTGAGAGCTTGTGCTGTGAGAAGTGATGTTACCTGCTCAATCTTTTTTAGCAGCTGAGGTGGAGATGGGTCCTTCCCTCCCAAGTCTCGCTTTCTGTTCTCATTTGCAGGGTCGGCAAAGATTTCCTCCATCTGTTTAATCTTGTCCTTGCACTGGGAATACTAGTAAACAGAAAGCCACAATGGTTATTTTTGCAGACAAGAAGCCAAAAGCCCCATTATGACTACACGACCAGAGATGGAAGGTCTCAGTGTGCCTCATTACACCAGGGGAACCGCACTAAAGTGGCTGGGGTGGCTGCACTGCCAACTCCTGGGCTTGGAAGCAAGATTCCAGCCTTGCTGGGAGACGTTTGGGATGCTTGGGTGGTGTAGGACTAAGCAAAACAATACTGGTCAAACACTGAGAAACCTCCGTACGAAACCAGGGGTGGGCATACATCGTTCTCCTGTCCTGTTGCTAACGAACGGGAATTTGAAAAAACAGTAGACTGTGTCACGGAAGGTCATCCCTATAATGCACAAATCCAAATCAGCTTCATCTTATTAATAGTTTAACTGTTCTGAATGCTTGTTCCCTTGAATCCTTCTCCACATGCAACACAACCACCTGAAATTGTGTATACATAGTGCTGCTGCATGGAAGAGGCTTTTTCTCTGAGCCACCAGGTACCACAACAAGAGCCCTGCACTGGAAGATTATTTTCATCATGTGTCTGGTAAGTCAGAAAAAGGCTGTCCCATGGGCTGATACCTTCTTCAGCTTCTGCTGGTGGCCTGGATGAAAAGCTGCAGATGGATTGTACCAGATCACGTCCTTTGGGCCACAGTGGGGTGCCTCAGGGCCCCCTTCCGCAGCCACTGTTAGCAGGCGGGGGGATGGAGCACAGCTGCTGGGGCTGGGCAGAGAGCTGAGACCTGCCACAGCTACGGCTCCGACCTGAGGAGGGAGAGGAGCGGGAAGGGTGGGAGCCCCCACTGGTGCCCTCTTCCTAGTCGGGTGTCTGCAGCCCGGCCGAGCTGGCACCTCCCGTGGCAGAGGTGGCAGTGCCTGGGGCTCCTCTGGGACTCGCAGCCGGAGCAGGTCCCTGCCTATCTCACCCCCTAGAGTTTGATCTCCCAGATTTACTCAGTGCTAACAGACAAGGTTTCCCCGTGTTGTGGCGGGGGAGGGTTAATGCTAAGGATTATGAACCACTTTTCATTTTTTTTTTTTAGGAGGCAAGGGTGTGACAGTTGCAGGATGGAAGCAAACCCTGCTGTCTGCCAGAAATTGAGCCCCACCTGCTGCTTTGTCCTCAGGCTACTTTTTTTATCCTCAGGAATAGACCAAACGTTTGAGGTGGGAGGTCTTTCTTTATTCCCTACAATCTTCTGTTTGACCTGTGGGATCCATTTAGGGATGTAGGAAGGATGCAAGTGCCTGACAGTTTGGTTGCAAGTTAAATCTGAAAGTCCTTCTTCCCGCTGGTTAGTGCTGAAGGTCTCATCCCTGTAGGCATCCAAGTTTTCTACATTCCATGCCTGTGTCCTGAAGTGACTCAGTGGTGACAATGAGCAATGTGGTGCTCTGGGGACCCACAGAGGCAGGTGTTCCCTGACCTTTCCAATATGAGACCTTCCCATGGAATCACGCTTCCCAGAATACACTAGATGGACACCCATACTTCACATAAATACTCACTGAAGGAGTGACTGGGACCGTTTAATCATGTTTGGACTTACAGGACTGACATTGGTGGGCTTTTGTGCTTTGTTATGCACCTGGCCATCCATCAGCGCATTGTCGCTCCAACCTTGATCTATTAGCACTGACATAACATAACCCAGGTAAGTTGCTGTAATTGCTAACCATCAATTGCCGGTGATGATATTATTAAGGAAATAAGTAGTCATTGGCTCTTAAAGTTATGAACAGTCAGCAGAAAGATGAAGTAAATGTTTAGATGTTGCTACAGGGATGGGATTTGTTCACTGGAAGTTAACAAGTCATGTTTAACTGGAAAAGGGAAAACTCACACATCTTCTCAGGTGATAACAGAACATTATCAGAATACTTGTCTTAAACACTTCCTTTTTTCTGGTAAAAAAGCATCATGCAGCTTGCTCTTTTGCAATTTGTCTGAGAGCTGGCAAAGTAAAAACCTTAAATAACTGTAATTAACAATTCCTTGTCAAAATATGATTCAGTTTAAAATGAATGCCATTCAGTGCATAACTAGTTTCAGGAGTACTGAAAGATTTATTTATTTTAGTCATAAACAACTAAAACTCAAGCCCAATAATACACAGAGCGGAAGAATGTAAGAGCAGGACCAGCACAAACAACAGGATGCAGCTATGCTTCCAGTGACGTTTCAGATCTGGGGCCAAATTTCTCAACCACTAACTCAGGTGAAAATGCCTTGTTGGAGGCAGTGGTACCTTAAGGAGATTAGGAACAGCTTACCAAGTAAAATTTTGCAGGTTTGAATTGTTACTTTGAAGAAAAAGGACTAGTAGAAAAAACATTGTCCAAACCAGGAAAAAAAAAATAAATCCATAAAATGTTTCATGTTAAATACCTGACTTACTTTTAAATGCAGTATGAATTAGGAGTGATTAGATGCAGACTAATCCAAAAGTATGGAAAACAAAGCACATTTATAAATAAACATGCTCTGTGTGTGTTTGCTGAAGAGATGTGACTATAGGCATGTTTATTTTCTCTTGATTTGCAGTGTTTATTTGAGTTCTAAGAGATTCTGAGTCTTAAAACCAAAAAAGACCCTTTCTTGGAGTGGATTTGATACAGGAGATAGGAAGAGGCCCTACAAGAGAGGCTTTTCTACGTTTGATTGTAAACAGTCGGAAGTGTTGAAGGATGAACAGCTGAGGGGAAACACATGCCTAGATAAAGGGACTGCTCTGAAAAAGTGGAGGTCTGCTGCCTATTTTGGAAATTTTAGAGAAGGTAGGTGAGGTATGTAGAGCACTGGAAAAAAGCAAATATCATACCTATTTTTAAAAATGGGGGGAAAAGGAGCTATCGGACTATAGATAACTTATCTTCAGTTTCTGAAGAATAAATCTGGAACAAATCATTAAGCTTTCTTTGTAGGTAGCTAGAAAAAAGGGTATGAATAACAGCCAACACAGGTGTGTTAAGTAATGCCAAACCCGCCCAATTTCCTACTATGATAATTTAACATTTGTGTGGATGACAAATAGGAGGTATCACACATACTGATTTTTACATGGCTTCGGTATTTTTTCCTATGATATTCTCATAAAAAAGCTAAGGAAACAGACTCTTGATGAAAATATAAGTACTACATCAGTAGAATGACATTAAGCTCAGAGAGACTGCAAATACTTTTTGGAGGAGAAGATTCAAAGTCAAAATTACCTTGATCTGAAAAAACATCTGAACAAAAGAGATAACAAATGCAAGGTGCTACGTGTAGGCAGGAAAAATTACCTGTACAAATACAGAACCAAGGTCAACTAATACCCTTTCTTTAAAAAAGGGTCTGGTTGTTACATACATTTACATGAAGATGAATCAATATATCATGTTGCAAGAAAGGCTGCCATTGTACCTGGACACATAAGCAGGAATGTAACCTACGAGATGCCTGAATGAATCCTTTTACTCTCAGCCACTGACCTTAGGCACTGCACCTCAAGAAAAATAAACACCAAGTTACCAAAAATAAAAGAAATGCAAAAAAAAAAATGATTTAAGAAAAATCTGTAAGGGCTGATTGAAAGAACAGGGTTGTGTAGCCTAGCAGAAGGATGGGAGGGGAATATGATTAACTGTCTTCCAGTAACATGAAACGTTGCAGGAAGGAAGAGAATGATCCGTTTGTCATATCCCTGGTGGACAGAATACAAATCAATAAGCTTACACTGCAGCAAGAAATATGCAGGCTAATGTTAAAATCTTTCCACTGTCAAGGAAGCACTGGGATAGCTTGCTGGAGAAACTGGAGTTTCCCAGTGGCGGTCTGAAAGCACAGCTTAGCCCTCTCAGGAATGACAGGTAGTCCTCTGCTGGAGTAGGCACAGGACTGCCTAGATAAACTCTTTACCTCTCTACTAGCCCAGTTTTTCTATGACTGTGATATGTAGTCTGGAGATTTTCATGGGATTATATTAAAACCTGGAAAAATGTTGATGCCAAAAGCCTCAGCGAAACTGTTGGTCACTGCTACATTAGTTGAACTCTGAGGTGCGGAAGTCCCATCTACAGAGTCTTGATAGCTCAGCGGGTCTGTGTGTTGGACTAATTAATGATTAATGCTAAGTATTTCTCACTGATGCATGAAGGCAGATTAGTTTTCGCAGGTCATTTCAGTCAGTGGGAACAATCCCTTGATGTGCAGACCCAATTAAAAGTTATGTAGTTTTATGCCCAGGAAAAAACACCAGGTACTTTTTCTGTCAGATAAGGGGAGTACAGGAGTATAGGAGACCCAGGTGAAATTTTTGTTCTTCCTGAACTGGCACACAGCCCTGACCTGTGCTTTTCGCCTTCCCAATGGGTACCACAGTGATATGGGGTCCGTTTCTGCAGCCTATTGAATACAATGTATGCATTCATCCATCTGTTCCAAGAGGTATATCTCTAACAGAAATAGATATCCCATCTCAGAACAGCTAATTTAGTGATGATTAAATCATCCGTTGAGAATATGTGAGACTTACATTCAAAGTGTCTCTAAAAAAGCCAAAATACCTCAGTCAAATACAAACAAACAATAAATACTGAAACTTTTTCTACTTTATGGGACTGGATCTTGTTTTCCTTTCAGATTTCTCTATATATTTCAAGTATTACCAATGACAGATATCTGTTGTTAGAAAATCCTTCAGCATTCAATACTAGATAGTTTAATTCACCAGTGGAGGGAGAAAAAGGAAAAAAGTTCTGGGGTAATGGGAAGCTTGAGAAATGCAGGAGAGGAGAAAAATAGTAGAGATAAGAATAAGATGACAAAGTCTGAAAAATATCCATGACTTAGGGAGGCAGAAGGGGTAGGAAAAAGAAAAGAATAAAATTTAAGAGGTGCAGGTACAGGATTCACCCCGCCTAATTCAAATGGTCTAAACTGTATTCCAAATGTAGGAGCATTTTGAAGCATCCTTCTTCATGATTCAAGGTTTCCTGTACAATCAATGGGGAGAGATAGGTACTTTGAGAATAAAGACCTCCAAGAAGAATACCATGCTCCCTAAGTAGGCTTATCTGCATCTGCCTCTGGAGACAAAGACACCCAACTCTTTCCATTAATAAATAGACCGTGTTCACTTACCTGGGTAATTTGTTCTGTGGGATCCTAACATGAAGTTTAGGTTAGGCATGTTGGCTCCTACACAAGGTCACAACAGAATGAAGAAATAAAAACTAAGAGGAGAACTCAGAGGAGAGATTTACAGTCTCCATTATAGGAGGTTTAAGAGCTTCTGATAGAAATCAGGGTTTCATAGTCCTGTGGTGCACTGATCCTTTCTATGAACATTTATAATTATCTAATTTCAAAGATAGACAAATGGTAGTCGAAAGGGAGCTCATGTTACCACCTCTTCAGACTTCAGGTTGGTGTCAGAGGCTGGTTTCATAGACAACACAAGTGATTTAGATCTGTATTCATGACATCAAGTCAGTCTTGTGTAAATGATTGTTATCGTAAGACCTTTTGCATAAATGAAGAGATGCTGAGTCAGATTCCAACATGGGGCCAAATCTGTAATCGGTACAGGAATTAGCATTCTGAATTTGGCAACCAACACCAGAATTCAGACGCAGCCTTACAGTTTTTATTTAAATCATGGAGATAAAGCCAAACAATTTGAAACTGTTCCTCACTCGACTTAATGGCTATTGGCAGTGGGAGGAAGAGTATTAATGCTAGAATTGTTGAGCTTAAGGAGATGGCTGGGTTAATAGTCAGTTTGAACTACATAATATTCAATAACCACAGTATCTAGTTACATTTTAAAGGCTGATAACCGGTTGTTTGCCATTGTTCACTGGAAAATCTCTGACTTGGGAACATTTATTAAGATTACTCCATGTGTAATATCACACCATTCTGTATTTTCCTACTTTTTAATTTTATGTCAATATTGCAAAAAGATTCAAAGCACCTGAAACAATAGCCTCCCTTTAATGGTAACTTCAAGCTTCACATGAACCATCATCACATAGGAGAAAGTTTTAGGAATGCAGAACAGAAAAATCAAAGTTTCACGATTGACTCAGTTCACAAAAATCATCTGTATTTTGTTACTGTACTTGGCTCAGTGACTCTCAGTCTCACTCTAAATACCATCTGAAAACATCTTTTTTTTTTCCCCCTTTAGTCTATCATCCTTTTTTCATACTCCCTCTATTCATCATTTAAATCTGTAACTGTAAAGTTCTTTGGGATACAATTTGCACAAGGTATTGTGAAACATTTTATTCATTTAGCAGAGTGTATAATTTCTTTAAAAGGCCAGAAGTAACAGAAAAGTGCAAGCACTATTTAACAGTAAGTCACAGCTGCCATCGATGCAATTACAAATGCCAGCGGTACACCCTAATTTATGATTTTGTGCAGGCACTAACAGAATATGTAGGGAAAAAATTACCATCTGGAGATAAGGTCAAAAGTAAATGAGCCATTTCAGAAAGCAAGGAAAGAATGTCCCAAACAATGATGAACACTGCAGTTTGTTAGTTGTTTAATGTCATGTTGTAACTAGAACTAAAACTTACACTGCTTTTGTGTAGAAGAAAATATATGTGGATTATATAATTGTAGCAGCAGAGTTTCCAGAGCAGGCTCAGGGTCAAGTGTGAATTGAGTTATTATTTTAGAAATTTGAAGAGCTAAGTATATCTCCCACCCCTCCACCTACCCCCGTCAATACAGTCCTAACAAATTTTATCTACATTGTCATTTTTTCCCCATGACTCCCATTCTCCAGCTTAGTCATACTGACATGTCAGGCTATGGCGAGGGTTAGCTGAGATTCCATACC
>WEKW01005402.1:0-74880 GCA_013389905.1 Sula dactylatra
AGGGGGGTCTATGATTATTCCCCAAGTCCTGAAGCTGAAATTCCCCTCAATTCAAGTTCCTTGTTTTAGCTTCAGAAACAAGGCAGAGATTATATTTAACAACACGTCAAGTGTGGACAGAATATTTTTCCTATGCACCTACTTGTTGATTTCCTTCATATAACTACCATTACAGTAATGGTTTTACTTTTAAAACCAACTTTGTGCAAGAGAAGGCTGCTTTAGGATGCCTTAAACCTTTTCTTAAAAATTGATTAAATAAAGTACTTATTTGCTAATGAGGGGAGCTCAGTATATTTTTCCAGGAGATCTGAAGTTGCCAATAAAATACAAACCAATGAAATACAGGACCAAGATGCATGCTTTTCAGAGAAAGGCTAACACACTGGAGAAGCATCTAAAGGGTTTTATCTTAGTATTTCGATCCATTAGCATGCACCCTTGTTTTTCACTTCCAAACCGTGCCTTTGGTTTTGGGGTCAGGAGAGTGTTTTATTTTATGGGACAAAGGAAGTAAGGGAAATGTAAAATTATCTAAGGCGTTAAAGCAGCTAAAGCAGCTTAAAAGCACCTAATGCCCTAAGCTACTTTCAATGCCTTCGATTTGTGTAAAGGAGGAGAGCAGAGGGGAAAAAAAAACCCCACACCAAAAACCACAAGGAAAAAACTTCATGAAGGAAAAGAAGCAGCCTTGGTGATATAGTGAATCAGGAAGCATATTTGATGTAAGTTTTCAAAGAGGATATTTGTAACATTTGGGGGCAAACATATGAAAACTCAAGATTAGCTTTCAGGAAGATACACGCACTGGTGATTCGGAGTTGAAGTTACGAAGCGCATAATTTACTCTTGGTGATGGATGGTTACAGCCCTGGACTAGCTTTGGACAGTTGTTTCTAATAGTGTTGCTGGAAAGGGAGAGGCGGGGGGGAAGTAGAATAGGCAACCAAGTACAATAATAGAACGGCTACAAGCACAAGCATGTACAGAAGGCACCTCAAAGCGCAACACAAAAGCAAGGCTGGCCCATGGACCTTCCAGTGCAAGACCCTTCCACGTTGACATAACTGATCTGTTACCATAATGTTACTGAGCTTCCAAAACGTAGTATTAAGCATAGGCAGAGCTGCCCTTGGAAAGACATTTGCTTGAGTTACCGCATTGGTGTTAAACTGTCTTCGCTAACCTTCTCAGTTGTACTGTTGTAGTTATTTTTCCTCACATCTGGATATATCTGGTTAATATTAGCCAAAAGACCAAACAATATTAATACCTGTAAGAGGTGATTTAAGATTAGGAATAAATGCACCTTGTGGTTTTAATTTTCCTAAACAATAATAGGACTCCAGCCTTAGGAATCTACTGGAGAGAAGCTAGTATTGCACACTCCACATGTTGTAACAGAACTGCATTGATAGCCTCTATTTTATTACTCCCCTCTTAGGGAAACACTAGAGGATTAAAACATTGAATAAATACTGGTGAGTTTTTACAGAACAGGTTTTTCTTTAGTCCTCGGGGAAAAAAAAAAAAAATTAAAAACACACCTTACTTTCCCTAATACCATTTTTAATTATATTCATTTCACAGGGACATTCTGTTGTGTTTGTAGACCTGAGCAGAGCTTCATTACTAAACAAGAGCTTCATTACTCTCCAGTCTAACATGATATTCCATGCCAGTGACCACTGA
The DNA here is from genome assembly GCA_013389905.1 of Sula dactylatra. Classification (NCBI taxonomy): domain Eukaryota; kingdom Metazoa; phylum Chordata; class Aves; order Suliformes; family Sulidae; genus Sula; species Sula dactylatra. The sequence continues at coordinate 1,693 of WEKW01005402.1, forward strand.
AAACCTACTACATGCACCAAGATGAATGCTGGGAATTTTCTACTAGGAATCTAGATTGAAGGGCCTTTGACAGCTCTTGAAGTTGGGCCTTTAAATGCTCTCAAATATCTGTTCGCTACTCATGACCTATCTTGCGTTACCGACGAGATTCTGGAGCTGAAGAATCCCAGTCCTCTGTATTGCCTACAGATGTATCAAATAAACCACATCATGTCTCAGGAAGGGAGTCTGAAGCAACCAGTATTTCTGGTGCTTGTAACTGAATGGATGGACTAGTTCGTGCAGACACTTACGAACACAACCTGCCTAGCACAGGGGACAAAACAGAAGCCTGACACATCAGGGGAACCAACACAACTGTTCAGGTTATGTCGCGTCCTTAAGTGGCTTGAAATTAATATTAAACCAGAACTACAGCAGACATTTTTAAGACCCTCCAAGAAGATGAGAAATATGATTGACTGAAGTAGATGCAACACTTCCACGCTATGACATAGTGATATATCTCTGTAATATATAGAGACTCTGTAATTGTGCACTATTACCTTACAATCACTTTAAGTGAACGTCATGGTTATTTCCACAGGATTGCGGGACTGAAATCCACACTTCCCCTGTTCCAACCTTGCTCAAGAGGATTTGTGTACTTATTGTTAAGTGACTATGTAAAAGCCAAATGACCTCTATCACCCTACACGTAAAGAGCACAGCAGCTCTATACTGCCCGACATAGAGCTAAGCTGCAGAAGACAGCCGCCTTTCAGAACGAAACTTAATCTGATGTTTAAGTCCGAGTTCAATGGAAAAAAAAAGAAATAGTACTTCAGATGTTTTTCTGTATCACTGATAGAGTTTGTCTAAATAAAGTCAAAATGTTACTGGACAATTCCCATCAGCGAACAACATCAAAGCGTTGCAGGACTGATGGGTCAACTGTCCGCTTAGCAGCCGAGATCTGTTCTACTCTAACACAATTTCTCAAGAAAAGAAGACATTTTCCTTAAATCTGTTTGGAATTTCAGCACAATTAACCCAGAAAGAGCTAGTTTAATTCACTTTTTAAAAGCACTGCCCAACTTTTAAGTTATGTTGGTACGAATGTTTTCCTAGCTAAGTAAATCGTCATCTTTTCCCTGTTACTTCTGCAGTGATTGCATATTTTTCATGGACTAGCTCCTCAGTGACCTTTTTTACTTATAACATTTCCAGAGTCAAAGTACTGCAGGATTATTTCAAAGTCAAACCAATGAAACGTAAAGTTAATTTTTATGCCTGTGTTGAATTGTTCATTATCTATCTGCCATTCTGAGAATAGTTAAGGACACAGAGCCAAGGTAATTTTTCCTAATTAGAACAATATCTGTACAGTTTGCGATGATTTTCTTACAACCTTGAACCGAAAACTGCTTCTTCAATGAAAAGATTGTTTTCGGTACCTGAAACCAACAGACAAAATATAGTACTTCACTAGACTGCTGGAACTGAATGCATTTATTTTCATAAAAACAGCATGAAAGCATTTCTAAGTGAAAAGGAGAAGTGAAAAGGTATTTTGATGACTCAGGAAAAAGTGATAGAAAAAAAAGATACACAAAAATTAAACAAGGTCGATGATGGGCAACCTTCTTATTAGTTCTCTGGACATCAATATTTGTATCTCTCAACCACCAGAAGTGAAATCATTATTCATTATGATAAAAATTATTGCTATGAAGAATTATGATTATTACCACAAGAAACTTCTATTTTTTTTTTCTAGGAAGGGTAATTCCAATTCAAACAAACCATTTCAACTCATCTTTGAATTGAGGAACGTGGAAAAATATTACCTGTTTATAGGGATACAAAAATCCCTGTTCAAATTCATGTCAGCAGCATGACATTCATTTAATAGGTCTAAAGTTAGAAAAGTAAACAAAGTTTACCCTTTTAAAACACCAACAAGGCTTGACCTTTTTTTTTTTTCAGGTGAAAAGCACGGAAAGAATAATACTATCTTATTTATCCACTTCCATTTCAAACACCATTAAAATGCCACAGTTTCTAAGCTGTATTTTTCTTTTCCAGTAATTCTTAATTCTCTCTGGTTAGATACTACTACCATCCAATGGCAGCCACTGATAACAAACCTAATAATGTGGAAATCAAAAGGCCACACTCACTGAAGTAGTGGGGGTTCACATGGATTTTTACCCCGATAAAACATTGTGCCCAAGGTAATGGAAACCTTACCTCTCCCCAAAGACTGAAGGGAAATATTCTCAAAAGGTTTTGTAGGTTTTTTGAGGGGCTGATCTGATTCAATTTTTGTATGTCTTTGGTTAGAAACAGAAGGGGCAGTGCTATAAAATACCAAGAGGGGTGTGACAGAGGGAATTCCAACAGTTAACACCTGGCTGCAGCTATTTTTTATCCTCAGATCAGCCCATCTGAGGGGCTTCAATTATAGCAAGACACATCCAAGCCTTCTGGTTGCTCCCTCACCGCAACGAGTCACCAATTTCTACCAAAACACTTGGGTATTGACCATTCTTGGAGCTGTTTCTGTCGCGAGGGCCCGGTTCACCCCAGCGCTGAAGGCTCACAACACCAGGCGTTCTGGCTGCCCTCTTCTCATGCAGCAATGATTTCTGCTTCGGGTGCTGCCACCTCACCCGTCGTTTGGAAAGCTCTGCTTCAGAAGACCAAAGAAACATTTGAGAGAATGGCTGCAATTACAACGGGAAAATAATTATAAAATCTATTTATAAAAGAAAAAAATCCAGAGCTTTCAGCCGCATGTTTTCCCCCACTCTGTACTGCTCAATCATTAGCATATTCATATTTTCTGGATCGTGCTATCAAAATCTCCATAACAGAGATGAACTCCCTCACACAGCAAATACGTGTGAACATCTCTTAGCAACAACCGGTCATGAGCCAGCAAGGAAACTTAACAGTGATCCCACTTAAAACATCCCACTTATGCATACCAAATGATAATGCCATCAGTAAAAAATCCGAACTGTTCACTAAAGCAGCATGCTCCTGAATGCTTGAAATTAAATCTTCCCCACAGAAGCCAGACGGAGCTGTGCTTTGTCCTTGACAGCTATTCCAAGAACACTTGCAAGGGAACAGTAACATGTACTCCTGTCCCCAACTGTTTCAGTTCCAAAATCCTTCACATTCAGGCACTGCTTAAAATTCACTATGCACATAATGTGCCTACATCACCATCGTCAGCGGGCTAAAGGAAGAGAAAGAGGGAAACCATTAACGGTTTTCTGTGTTACTCAAACACATGGATAAGTAATTTTGCCAGACTAATACAGGTACCAACCACTGCAGCATTAAAAATCAGAGTTCCCAACTGGCCTTTACAAACACGCCTCAAAAATAAGAGTGAGCTTGATGTCAGCGGCCTCCTAATTGCATGTGTAATAGCAAGGGTAAGTACCATGGCGATATTAAGGTTTTTAAGTCAGGCCAACTTCATGCACCCCTCCAACTGAACAGAGGGCTCCAGAAGATTAAAAAAAACCAACCAAACAAAAAAAACACACAACAAAAAAAAACCTCAAACATGGTCTTGTCTTCTCTCACCCTCTTCTGCCCAATAATAAGGCCATCATGGATAACCCAGTAAATACGTATCGGTAAAACTCCTCTCCTTTGCCATTGTGAAGAGCTCAGCACTACGATGGACACTCATGCTTCAAGGAAGGTGATCCTCTCCAAAGTCAGGTTACATTTATATGCCTACAGATGGATCTGGTGAATTATTTTATGCACACACTTTGTTTTCTGGTATTTAGCTTGGCTAGAAAGCCAGGCTGCTTTTGGCACTGNCAACCCTCAACCTAAAACTTTCTTCACTTCACTGTAGGCTATAGAACCTTTAGCTTTACGTAGCATACTTCTCAAAGGGCTGCTATGTATTAGGTCAAAGGCAATTAAGTGTTTGCAAACCTATTTGGGGTAGGTTGGAAGCGAACACTGCCATTTGAAGAATAAATCAAGACGACATGAGTGAACTAGTTCAGAAAGCTGGATAAAAATAAAGGCTGACCTGGCTCTTTGTGCAATATGCAGACCTCACGAGAGAGAAATAAACTTTACAGGAGTGAACTTTCCCCAAACAAGGTAATAAATAAGACAAACAGCGCAGATGCTGTATTGAGGAAGGGAGAGATGCAGATGTAATGGGAAAGACAACAGAAAGACAAGCAATGCCTTTATTAAATTCAGTCCAATTTCTGGAAATAATTCTTTAACACAGGCAGCCAGTTCCAACTGACTGGAATGCACGAAAGAGGGATACTAACTGCTGGTTAGTAAAAAGGGCCTACAGAAAGATACTGAACAATATTTGCAAAGTACTTTTTGAACAGAACTTTCAACTCAAAGAAATGTAGCTACATATTCACAAGGACAGACATCTTTACTCCAAATCTTGTGTTACACTTATTAAAGGAAGTATGTGGTTCATGTCTTTAACAGAGCAGTTAGTGCTTACATTAAGCGAAACAGCTAAAACCATCTCAGCTCATTACATTTTGTATGACACCTAACATCTTCTGAAGTATTCCTCTCGCCTCGTATTTTGGTCGTCTTGTATTTGACCTTATGTCACAAACAGAAGCGCATTTTTCATCTTGAATTTTTCAATACACTCAGACTTGCTGGAATTACAATAGTTTCACTGAAAATTGTATTGCCATTCAGCTGGCTGCGACAGAAATAGCTGTCTGAATTACTATCTAGGGGAAGCAGCTCCCCACTAAAGTTGAGACCATTATCGCTGCCAGATACTTTATTCAAAGTCATCCAGCTTCAGTGTGGGCTGCAGAGCTTCATCACTGTTTTTTGTACTAGCATCTCTCATATTGAGTAAAAAGGAAATTATTCTGAAATATGCAGCACAAAATGATCAAAATGTTTAGCAGCTTATCAGTTCAATCCTTTCATATTCATTTTAAGCACATATCGTAAAAAAGTCTCTGAAATTGTAAATACTAGTTCTAAAACTCTCACTTGGTAGGTTTTGATAAGGGTTATCAGGCACTGAACATTTCAACAGAGAAGTTACAAACCATTCTCCTCCACATACTGAAAGACCACTTGTACATCGCTCATACCTCAGCAACTCCAAAGTGCTTAGCTAATTTCTCACTGATGGCTTAAGCAAAATTGTTCGCTGGCTAGTTAAGCAGGACAGTTAACGTCCAGATGTGATTCTACGAAGCCATATATCGATAAGCTGGGAGTAGTTTCGATGAAGTGCTCCAAGTAATAAACTGATAGGTATTAATGAGCTATGTGCAGTCTCAGTGGATAAATCAAGATAAAGCAATAACCGTATGCTGAATAGCAAGAAAGTACTATGAATAGCTACATGTAAGATACGTAATTCACTTCAACCACCTTAATCACCTTTTAAAATAATTTATAAAGAAAAAGGAATTAAAAACCATGTTCATTTCTGATCTGATTTTACTATTTCGTTCTCAGAAGTAGCATTTTGCTGTCAGGCCATTCTACCACTTTGCAAGAATCCTAACAATTACAAAAACAATCTGAGATGAAATATAGCATGAAGCTGCATTTTACTGCAATCCCGATTTCAGCTTCATACACCTTGCATGAAACTTTGCAAATTAAGTCTTTTGCTTTACTAAAGCAAGACTGTGTTTTTACCTTTCAGCACGTCTAAGACAGTGACTTAAGTGACGCTAGCACGCAAAACACACGACCAAGGCTCCCCAGTGATAACGAAACCAGTTGCAGCGTGGTGTTGGCCAATACCTCAGGGCACCAACAACCCAAATCGGGTTTTAAGAATGCAGGAGGCAAATGCCTCTCGCCTCGCTGCAAGAACAGCGCAGAAGCTTGGTGCCACTAGGTGCTGGCTTCTGGGACGAGAGTGCCCCTGACAAGGGCTCAGCAGTGCACAGCGTTCGTCGTTCCAAGCACCTCCCAGATCATCCCACGGTCAAACCGGGACGCTTGTTGTGAGAGAGGCCAGCACTGAATAAACAAGAGGAATGAGCATCCCTCAAAATAAATAAGTGATAAAATTAACAAACACTGACAGAATGGCACTGGAATTCTCACTGGAATTCTTGTACAAGACTTCAGAGAGCTTCTCACCTAAAGTCTGTCATAATGCCAGGAGCACTGAACGTTCACAAATTGTGAGAGCATAGAGAAGGAAATTAGGTTAAATACAGAAGGATACTTTCAGATAAAAATCCTTTACTAATATTCTAAACTAATAAAATTTTGCAATTAATTTCTTCTGCTCTAGACAATTAAAAACATTCAAGATGCATAATCTGATAGAATGTAGTTGGAGAATAAGGCAGAAGCCACTCTTCCGATACAACTAGTAATTATGTATGCCATTTGTTGTTATGCAGCTGAACCGACTCAAAGCTCTGCATTAGCCCTCATATCGCAGCCCCTTTCACATAGAAAATTGCCAGCTTGAATATACTCCCACATTGCAACGAGCATGCCATGAAATGGCTGTGAATCACAGATGGTGCCAGCAGAGATCTATCCATTCTCATCTTTAGTCATTCTGCAGGCAGGGAAATGCATCGGCTGCAGAGTCCCCACCTCCTGGAGCAGCTCTACTCTGGTTTGCCACAGACATTCGGATTACCTGCTCGTGCCTGCCTCCTTAGTCTGAAGATCTTAGTCTGGAGATGCATTCTGCATTCACTGCACACGAAACCCCTCAGGCACTGCTGACACTGCAGCGCTTCTCTTAAAACCTACATATTAAGGCACTTATCCCCTGCCTTGGTCTGCAAGGCAGCTCTCAATCTGTGCGAACATCAAGGGCACAGTATGACCCTAATATTGCTCCAAAACTGGTAAAACTTCAGGTTTTCTACCCTGTAACTATTTCTGTGGGTGGTATCTTTGTGCAACACAAAAATCACTATAGGCAGAACAGTCACAAGTTCCATTTTCCAAAAGTGGACGAATGAAGTATTTCGGCGTGTCTAACGTTCAACATTTTTAAAGTAGCCATCCAACAATATGGAAGCAGAAACTACTAACCACGCTCCCCACCAAAGTGTGTGGTTCTATCTCCAAAAAATTTAGCATCCCCCAAAAGTTTAAAATTAATTCTACACTATATTGGAGAAACAAAACTTATCGGTCTCTGGGCTGGCACCATTAACGTGTCCTCTCCTTCCTTCTTTTCATGATTAACTCCCTCCATTTCCAAAGTCAGAAGCATCCGTCTAGCCAACTAGAAATATGAGGTATCTTTAATAGAAATCAGGACAAATGTTACCATGGCACTGAGCAGTGGAAAGCACTGGGTTAAAGTAGTGGCTAAACAGGGAAAAACTCCCAAGTACTTAACGAGCTTAGCGTAAAAGAGGCCTGGGACACCTTGCTGAGACAACAGACCTGAAGGTTTTTATTAGAGGCGCTCACATCTATCACTTGTAAAATGGACATGCATGGATAGTATCAAAGTGAGAACTGGCGATATTGCAGTATTTTAATTAATAATCCGAATGTAATTCGGAGTGGCATGGGTATGTTCACCTGAGCACCACAGGTGACTGCAGTTTTGTAAAAGACTATGTACAGCCTTCTGCAAGCAAAGAGCACCTTAGCACTCCAACCGCTGTATGACAGCATAAGGGAATATTTAACTTCAAACCCTATTTTTTCTACCAAAAACAATGTCAACTAACTTACAGCGGTTCAAATTTTATGGGATACACGTACACATGAAAGAACTTACATAGATTCAGCTTTTCTGGAATAAGAAATATTTTCCTTTGCAACTATCTGCAAAAGCATAATTTTTCTTCTACTAAAGGACTAGGGTTAAATCTAGAAGCCATCCTTCAGCAGGTTTTGTTTATAGTACAGTGACTGTGTCATTTGCTTTTACAAACACATTAAATTACTAACTCTAAACAGGAAGCAAAACTCCTGCTTATTGCAATCACGAGCACCAAGTTCAAATTTCACATCCAAAGGTCGTGCTGTGCAACACGCAGTACCAATACTGGAAAGCATCGTGTCCGTGACTGCCTTCCCAAAGCCAAGCTATAAATTGTAATTCCCTTGTAAATTCTACATGGACCTAACATGGTGCAATAACAGTTGTTTGGTTGGCTTTTCCCCCCCACCCCCAAAAGCCAGCAACCAGAAATAAAATAAACTTGAAAACAAAGTTAGAACATAAATACTTTCGTCTGTTTTCCCTTGTCCCACAGAGAAACTAGGGGACAATTTCCACACACACACACACACACAATTGTGGGACCAAAATTAGAGCAACTCCACTTTTCTTTAAACCAGTACATGTACTGCATAATAATGCAGATACAGATCATGAAGCCTAAAATTTTGAAATGAGCTAAAATGATCTCTTGTTTTTCTTTCCAGTCTCTTTAACCACAACCTACACTGGATAACGTGAAGTCGTCAGCACACAGTATCCCACCTTCTGCATCCCCTGAGCAGCTTGTTCTGCAGTATGCAGATACCGAAAAAGAAAGATGAGAAAAAGAAAAGGGAATAGGGAGGGAGCAACTCGACAGAGAGATCTCTACTACGGTGCAATAAAAACAAGACAATTGTATTTATTGTTAGAGCAGGCTCATGATGAAATCTACTGTCATGACCACTGTCTACAGAGCTTGCAGACAGCTTATAATTGGCAGCTATTCTAAGCCACAGAGCAAATACCAAGTTATTTTGAGATAGTTAAAACAAAAAGTCAGCAACTAAAAAAAACTTTCACCATTTAACATTTTTTTATATAAAGTTTGGGATAATAAAACCATTCGCAACTTTTCTCTCCCTATTTATTTCTCTCCCTTTACTAAATATTTTCATAAACCTTCAGACAAGGTCTGTGCCTATCAAAACACTAGACACTCATGCTATTCCTTGTACTCCTTCCTGCTCCGTGGCCTAGAGTGAGAAATACTTTCTGTGCTGCTCTCCCTAGAGCCAGCAAAAGCTCCGCTGGAGGCAGAAATACGCCTTCAGCTGCAGGAGCTCGTGTGTACACCACGTCCAGACATGATCTTCCCTGAGCAGCTAGAATGCTTGGAAAAACCGCTGCCAAATGGTTTTGGAGGGAATTTGGTATTTACTAGTGACCTAATAATTCTAATATTTTGCCCTTTTTTGTTTTTTATTTATTTTAAATATAAGGGAAGGGATGAAAAGTCAAATATTAACTCACCGACTCCCGTCTGATTATAGGGCAAGCCAGGGCAAAATCCCTCCTTCAACAGAATTGAGAGAAAACTTTTCACTCTCCTTAAATCACCATTAGGCCCTTTATCCCGGTTCTTTCTCATACCAAACCAGCACCTTAACAGTGTTTTGTTCTACCACGAGAAGGAATACAAACACGATATAGAAAAAGCAGACGATGCCGTCAAAAAACCCCTGCCTTCCTCTGTCCACTCCGTTTGTAACTGACAGGGTGTTAAAAAAAGTGGTTCACACAAGTTTCAGTCTTCAAGCTACTAATGAAGAATAACTGAGATCAAACAAATAAGGAAAAATTCAGAGTAGAATTTACATCTCTGAGCAGCATGAAGGTTATGCAGCCCAAAAGTCCACATCGTTCCTTTGGACGTGTGAAATACCCTGTGGAGAGGATTGAATCTTGAAGCAGTTCTCTCAAAATAAAGGATAAAATAGTGCATGATAAACCACCTTGTCAGGAATCCTTTTACAGCTATTCCAACTGGAAATAAGCAGCGTTCTCACGGAACAGCAGAGGAAAAATAGTTATGTCTGATATACTTAGTCTCTAAGCCAGAAGAAACTAGTCTGAAAAGCCTATTTACAGTCTTTAAGAGATGTATTAATACCAGGGGACAGGGAAAGATTCCTTTTAACTACTGGGAACTAACTACACAGGAGAAAAAAAACCAGATTCTTTACAGAAGAAAAAGAAAGACCAACAGTAAAAACTGATAAAATAGACTTTATTAATTGCCCAAAGGGGGAAGAGATTACATCTTTTCCTGAAGGGGTTCAGAGCACGCTATATAATAAAACAGAAATAAAAATTCTGACACCTACAACTTAATGGAACAAAATACGTTCTACATTTCATATGAACCTGAGAAAGATTTTTTTGTATAGCCCATAGCCTGTTTTTTCCGTTATTTGACTAATCCGCTGCTCAGCATCTTCTACATAATGAGCCTTTGCTGTAAGATACAACATTGTGGTATGATGCTTCCCATTTGAGTTAAATTCAGTGGAATTACCCAGAGTGAGGAATGATAGCTTGGTCGATAACTAAGGTTTTGACAAAGAGTTTCTGTCGGTAACGATAAAAGAATAAGCACTAGCAAGGAAATTAACGTTTCAGCAAATTACTGTACTTGCTAAACACAAAAGCAGGCAAAAAGCCAACTTCTGGCCTTGAAAAAAATGCAAACTTCTTCTGAAATTACTATCAACCACATTTAATGGATTTAAGGTGAAATCTGGTACTGGCAGAAAAACACCCTTTACGCCATCATCCATTTCTTTGAAATCCACGCCTAGGAAAAATCTAGATTAGAGCAATTTTATAAATTAGGATACAGCTTGCAACCAAAGACTCCTCCTTGGTAACACCATAATTGTATTTGTCACTGAGATTAACTCCACCCGCCCTCCCAAGGTTCATTCAATTGGAGGAGCTGGGAAGAGGGCTAAGAGAGGAAACCGAGCACGAAGCCCAGGCGCTGGTTCTCGTGCGATCCCCGACGCCTGCGAGCCCGTTGTTCGCGCGAGGCACGAGCACAGACCCTGCTGCGCCTCTGCACAGGAAGCACGGGCGGTTTTGTTAGGCCATGGTGGCTTTACTCTCACCTCTGAAATCTGAACTGCCTTTTCTCCGTCTTTCTCTGAACTCTCACAGCAGAGTTTTTAATTTGGAGAGGAAGAATTATGGCTTTTTCCCTTTTTTTATTTTGCGCTAATCTCCCCCCGCCTGCTTACAAGATAGTCCTGGTTATCCTAAACCATGCTGGATTTCCAACTACCAACATGCTGCGTCTTCCCAGGTTGAGGACTGTCCCTCGGCCAGCCTGTGTATCTTTAAACATTTCCTAAATCCTTTAGTTTTGCAGAGTACTTTTGTTACACATTAAACGTGCATCACATCTTATCAGCAGTTTCTTCTTCATAGCCATCTCTTGTTTCCAAAGAGGAGAGGGAGGAAAAATACCGACCGGCTAAAGCTGTGCAGACACAGTACAAATCCAAGTTAGATTTTCCTACCAAATAAAAGTGATGAAATAACAGATGCTTACTACATTAAGAAACCTTTTCTTCCTTCAAAGCGTTGGTGAGAGAGCTCCGTAACTTGTAAATGCTAAGCAAAAGGCTTCCTCAGAAAAAGCAGTAGTTATTAAGTAGTTGATGGAGCTGCTATCTATAGACAGGACAGCGTGCAGGAATCTATATGGCATGGTAATGATGCGTCTTAAAAGAGTTCACGGTTAAAAGCTGATACACACATACTCTTCAAATGTGAAAGCTAATGAGGATTTAATCTTTTTTTTTTTTGCAATATTAGTTCAATAAAGAACTTGAAATCATAACTGCTGTGAATTAAAATCTGAGCTTGTGCAGATACACACAGTATAAAGGACGAAATCTTGCTGTGTTAGTTTCTACTGTTGAATATTAAACATGTCAGTAGTATATTAACTTATGAAGTCCAACTTCCTGTCCTAGCCAACAATCCTGAAGTTCTGAAAACAGTAATTTTAAGCTTTAATATTAACAGGTTTCTCTTGTATGCTCTTCACAACTCGGAAGAGCAGCAAATTCTCCAAATGGTCATACAGCACAGGGCAAGGACGTGGGAAGTAACCGGGGCTCAAGTTATGATATTCCACTGACATGGTCCTCCCCAGTTTTCAAACCAGCCTTTTATCTATGTGTAGGAAGCCAAACGAAGAACTCGAGATTTTTCAGCATTCTTTTAATCAATTGGAAAAGGACCTTTCTGTGCAAGTCCCCCCTACAGCATTCTGGCCTGCCTGGAATTTTTTTCCATGCCAACTGTTACCCCATCCCATTTCTGCCCTTTTCTGCATCATCCCCTTCGCCTTCCACTAACTTCCCTTTTAGAAAGCCGCTGCAGCAGCTGTATTTTTTCAGTCTCTTCCCTTCCTCCCTCTGATCTTCCTGACAGCAACACGACATTTCACTATTATAATTTAATGTCTGGACTGTTAGGGCATATTTTATTGAAACACAACTGTAACGTTACTGTAATTCAGGGCTGAGATGTACTTAAGCCTCTATAACTTAGAGCCCATACCTCTAGAGCTGTCTCTCTTCCCTCTCAAACCTGGCCAATGACCTGTATGGCCAAAGAAAAAGTAGAATATGTATGAAAGAGCAAGCGCATAAAATAACATTTCATGCAGACATTTGTAAGGTATCTTAAAGTATACAACAGATAATAATAAAACCTGTTACAGAAGACTTACAGAAACAAGAATGATTCTGCAAAAATTTCTATAGTAACCTATGCACCCAAAAAAAGAAAAAGAAAGAAAATTAATTTGAAAATCAGGCATTTGGCTTGAGATTTCACAACTTCACATTCACACAGACACGCAAGTTGTGTGGAAGACATAAGAACGACCTACAACACAGAACAATTATTTTTTTCAGTTTGATTGTAGCGTTCATCCAGCATATAAAAATAGGTCAGCCTCTGCCACCTGGATATGTCAACCTACAAGCCAGAAATACACAAATCGGTCCAGTCTGAGAGCCTTCAGAATTTGGGGGTTTTTTTGTGTGTTACATAAAATAGCTACAGCAGGAGATAAATTCAGGACTCTTTGTGGCACCTGTTCTGTCAGGGACTTTGAGTGCAGTTTACTGAGATCCAAACAATTCCCTTTTTACAGAAAAGATTTTTTAAAGTTCAGTGTCTCTCAGCACTTATCCTAATATAGTCCATTACCATACAGAGACTTCTAGCAGGAGACCCAAACTGGCTTGAAGTTTCTTTCTCCGTGGCAAACCTGCAGTTTACTAAAGGGCATGCCAAGTCTCCAGGAGGTTTGAAAGGACTAAACCTTTTTTAGTCCTCAGAGGACATTACTGGTCAGCTCTGTTCTCTCCATTTGCCTTAGGTATCTTGTATTGTAAAGCCTACAAAATCTTCCTTAATAATTTTCTACTTAGCTAGGAATGAGCAAGAACTTTCAGCAATGGCTGAAAGAATATGAATGAAAACTAGATCAAAAATGAAAATTTATGTCCCATAGCATAGCAACTGCTATGCAGAAAACAATATATCAGCCAAAGGAACGGGTATGCTGACTACTAAGGACTGACGCTGTCTTAAGGATTTAGACACAGTTCAGAGTTTGCTCCCTGAAATTGGTCAGTACAAATCCAGACAGATAACAAGAGCAGCTCAAAACTAGCTTTTTTTGACTAAGTGAAATAGCGCTGAAACTGCAACCACAGCGGGAAACTTTTATTAATGCCATCTTCAGAGAAACCCAAGTTTGAATAACCATGGAAATTGTTCAGAATGTTTAACTGTGCACTTTGAAGAGCATAAAGACACGTATGGGCGTGAGGGAAGATTACAACTGAGCCGGGTCTCCAAAACTGCCAAAACCGGTCCACTGCCAAAGTAATAAATTGACTTAAAAAGGGAGAAATTAAACTCAGTCTCTCAGCATTTAATATAACTTGTGGCACCAAAGCTGGGTACTACGTCGAAGGTGAAATAGCTCAAACAAGCCTGCGGAGAAGCATCACCTGCCATTGCTCAGCCACTCTCCGTGCAGGAGGAGGAGCTTCTTTCTTTCATGAGAAAAATATATTTAACGGGGTTAAACTTAAACGCTAATTTTTCCTGTAGCAGTAGCAACAGGGGTTTTCAAAATAATTTCTTGCTTATTAATTGGAAGCCAACCGAAGATACACCCTTCAAAACCGCACGTACCCAAATAAGGAACTGGAGACAGAAAGGAAGGAAGCAGAATAACGTCCTTGTGAGTCTGAATTAACATATAAGCACACTGCCATTTACGACACACGCTTTTTCCTCATATAGCAATAAAAATGCAAATGAAAAACATGTTTCCCAGGAAGGCTCTGAATAGTAGCAAGTAAAAGGGAAATAACATTAAGTCTAAAAATAAATATACCAACAACTTTTCTTGTAGTTTCTAATGCAGAAAACAAAAATCTCTGAAAGATCTGGTTTTATGCTAAAGAAAAGTTGATTTTTTTTTTTAAGGAAACTTTTAACATAAACATTTTGCTAAAAATAAATATCTTAGGATTAAACAGATATATTAAATAAAAATCAAAATAGTTTTAAGTTCTAAATTTTGAGGATGATCTCTTCAGAGAAAAAAAATCTATTTTTTGAACGTAACTAACACTTCGTGCCTACCAAATAGCATGTTATTTGAGTCTCTCATTGGTTAACGGCACAGTTCCTGACACGATCATGACATTCCATTGCAAGCACTAATTTCATTTTATCACCAATCATTCCTACTATTTTAACTGAAGCTTCAAAGTCAGATCAACGTTTACAGAACAAGCTCTTGAGTTTGACTGGGTCTTTGACAACTTTGATGAATGGTGCCATTTAGTTATTGTAGGATTCCTTTCCAGGTATTTTAAACAAAAGCTGGTTTGTGGTTTTGCTGGTGTTGGTTACACATTATACAGGCTTCCGTTACCACTGCTATATCTGCCAATGCCTTAAAAACATGTAACTGCTGATACAGTTAAAACAGAAGAATTCTGAATTACTGATGCTTATATTTATAATTCTCTCGCAGTACGCACATATTCAATAATTCAAACTAATGCAGCACAATAAGCATTTTTTCCCTTTTTTTTTTTTTTAAACTCTCTCACTTTTTAAAAATTAAGTTTCTACAAGACATGAGCAAGTTCCACACCTTTCTGTACCTGGAGATGCCTGTTTGCGAAATAGGTCAGCCTTATCTCCATTTTGCAAACAGACACAATAAAACACACAGATCAAAGCATTCTTACAAGAATACTTTAGAATGAAATAAGGAAGCATAACTCATGTTGCTTTAAATTGCTTCTAACATTTTCCTAGTATCTGCTTCAAAACTTCATACAAAAAATGTATTATTAATAGCTTCCAGTGAAAAGTGTTGCTGCTTCCCAGGTTTCTTAAGATGTGTTGTTCAAATAGAGGAGTCTAGAGAGGTATTTTAGCTCTTTTGGATCCTCCATTTCCATATATCCCCTTGCATATAGTAATTTAAAAAAAATAAAAAAAAAAAATCTTATTTTCCTCTTACAGCTGTTCAGTGTATTTACAAATCTACCCCAAACAGTCACTATTTTATTTTACACTTCTCTTTTTGTGGAACTCAAACTAGCATCCCACTCCCTCTAATAAAACATCCCTTTTCATAACAAGTGGTTTCCTTTTCATAAGTTTATAACACTCATCAGAAGATGCATTGGATTGGTTTTCAGAAGAAAACACATGCAGTTCCAGAGCATTTCTGGAAAAAAGTCTGTTTGCTGGGGGATGGTGGTGGTGGGTTGTTTTGTTGTTGGGTTTTTTTAAATTTCAATCACACTGTTTAATGAAATAACAGTAAAAAGACAGAAAGGCTAAACCAGAAAGTGCACAGCTGAGATGCGAAGTGCATTCTCAGAACTCCGTCGCCCCAGTGACACGGTTCGTTTGCACGTGTGTGCATGCATAGGAATGCAGAAACATGGTTAACGCACACTAGCCGAGATTCAAATGCGACATCTTACAGGTGAGATAAGAGCTGTTGTCACTAGGAACTTTCGACACCTCTTCTCCTCCCTAATTTTTTTTTTTTTTATTAAATACATCCTAGGACCCCTTCTCAAGCCCTTAAACAGCATTTAACTCACCAGTCAACGTGTTGAGGACAACAAATGTGTATATAAACCTTTTGCTGAAGTAAAACATAATCTGCGCTAAGTCCTGGAAACAACCGGCCCACTTAACTGCAGGAATTGATTTTCTTCTTACAGAAAAGTTAACTATCTGCTGTACTTACTAGTTTTATCATAGTTCAAACAAAAAAAAAAAAAAACAACCAAAAAACCAAACAAAAAATACAAAAAAAACCCAAAGAAAACCCAAAACAAAAGAAAAAACTGCACACACAAAGGCACAGCTTATTTTAATGATCACTCTGTAGTATTAAAATAACAGATATTTATTGCCAGCATCCTGTTACCTTCAGGAAAATATGGTTGCCCGTGAGGAAAACAGTTATTTTTACCTGAAGGTTCGACGCTAATACTTTTATGATGTGTGCACTGAAATTTGTATGTAGCAGCTCTGTGCTTACACCACGGAAACCCTGACAGTGTTTTAGAGCTTTTCAATAATAAAGAAAACACATTATAAAACCTATGAACCCTTATCATGTACCATAGAGCTAGAGTAAAAGCTATGTTTACTGCCACTTCAGGAATTAATCTACCAGATTAGGGAAGCTTCTGCTATAGCTAATCCCCAAACGCCCTCGTCTCCTACATCGGGAGCAAAGACCGCAAGAGGCGCAAATCTATTATTTCGCTGTTGGCCAGATTTCTTCTTCCTTGGCTTTTGTGACTGGCACATTTTGGGGTCCCAGTCACACTAAGACTGTGCCTTCTGCTGAAGCAGGGACTATAAAAAGCAGGACTGGGCACAAAAATGGAGAAGAGTCGTAATTAGAAAACACTTGAAAAGCAATTTCTGCAGAAGTGGGACTCTCAAGGGTCTCAGCTTTGGCCCAATTCTGTACCCCTTACCCTCGACTGCAGGAAAATCCCAGTTCAGTCAACGCTACAGAATTTGAAGCGTCACCGTGAACTTTTATTTATATCTTTTATTAACTACTATTATTTCTGTATTTTAGAAGTTTCTCTACACTCCTAACGTGTTACTGCTGCTTCCTCCTTTTAGCAGATTACTGCAATTCTAGCGATGACAGAGCAAGTTGTCTGGGAGCTGCGACACACATTCTCAACGTTGATCCAACACGACCACAGGCCAGACCCTTCCCACCCAAAGCGTTGAATCGCAGTGACCAAACCACCTGGTTCTGTTCTGGCAACACCCTGTGAACAGCAGTAACTTTTGAGTCTCCTCTATTATACTTGGTTTTGCCATTTGTAACACACCAGTATTTTCCAAGCACTTCAGAGGTGAAAACAAAAGAATATGCAATACAGGCTCATCGTTTTGCAGTGGGTTATGCTACAGCCACCACGAACTTCGGCTGAACTCCCCACAGCTACTAGGAATGCTCCTGGAGGCTGGCCAAGGACACGTACTGCAGGGTTTGGTCTCTAGTGGCAGCAGCAGCGAGAAAACATTTCATTACCATCAGGGCACCTCTGAGGTATCAGCTGATGGATGGTCTGGTCTTTAGTCCCAATAAGTATGTGTTTTCAGTTCTAGAATGTTATTTATAACAGAACGAGAAATTTTTTTCCTCAGTTGCCACCATTTGCCTCTTGCAAGTTTTTCTTGATGACATTTACTCATTTTTACCTAAATACTTAAATGTTTCTTTATGGCCTGTCTGGCACCACCGCTGGTGGGCAGTGGGGAAAATGGAAAGAGTAGTAAAGGCAGGCCTTGTTTCTCCTTAACCTCATTTCAATTTTGTTTCCATAACACTTTTCAATTAAAGAGTCCAAAGGAGCACTAACCCTGAGCTGACTCACTGTACAGGGCTGAGTGTCGCTCCTCAGTGACGTTTAGAATTGAGAAGGGAACGCTGTCTTTCAAAAAGCATCATCTACTAGCTTAACACTGGATCTTTTTGGTTTGTTTGTTTTTTGGTTGGTTGTGGGTTTTTTGTTGTTTTGGTTTTGTTTGTTGTTTGGATTTTGGTTTGGTTTTTTTTTTTAAACCAACTTGGTCAGACAAAATAAGCAGCTATTTGTCCAGCCTCACCCGCCTCTTCCAGAAATCACTAACTGCTGCTGCCATTAAAGAGCAAAGAGAGAAAGCATGACCCAAGGTCAAGAGATTGCTCCAGCAGATTTAAAAACCTGAGCATACCCGAGCTCTGCAGTCAGATAAAGAATTGCTGCCTGTCACGGACATCTGTCTGTGCAACTTTATTTCTGCAGAACAGATGTTTTTCTTATTGCGAATTTTAAGTCTCGTTGTCCGCTTCTTAGATTGCTTTTGTCAAATTGCGTAAAACAGCACAGGAAGAGCAAAGTTAATTCCAAATCTATGGTAATGTTTTCTTAGTGTAGATGGTTAACCAACTATTTGGGTACCTTTTCACAACCTCCCTCTTAACCTCCTTAATTCTGCCAGGACTCCAGCATTTCTGATAACCTTTCAGCTAACTCCTTCAGAGGCTAAGAGGTATTGCTAAGGCTAAAATTTGGGTTTCTCGAAAGACACTCAGGACAGGTATAATCTCAATGTAGAATTCCTTCCTCCAAAATGGAGGAGACTCAGTTCATGGTTTCTAGACCCTTCCGTTGCGTAGACATGTTGCAAAATCTATCTCAAAACGATTTCACAGGTGATCACGAGAACTGCATTCCGGACATTATTTCAATAAAAAATTCACTATTCTTCTTCTTCCTCTCTCTCTCTTCATACATGTGTTTCTCTCTCAATTGTTTCCAAGATCCTCAAGAGGAAAGTTATTTCCAATAGTCTGTTCAACAGCTGGAACCAAAGAAAGTTCAACTCAAATTCAAACTTCTCAGAAACACTGAAACCAATATGAAATGCACCGTACTGACAGCATCCAGCCGTATAACAGGAGAGAGGATGATTTCCATCAGGACCTCCAAAACCAGAAGGCACAGGCTAGAGTTATCCTTATCAACCTATCTACAATAGGCATAAACCCCCAAAAGGTTACACTTGGCCAGATAGATGGAGCTTGATTTTTTTCTCTCAAGACAGCAGGGCTCTACTTTACCAGACAAGATCTCATCTTACCACTGGATCAGTTTGTCTGCTTTTCTCAGGTTTGTAAATTACACACAATTATTAAATTAGGGTCTTTAGATCCCGTCATACAAGCCTACACCTCAGTTTGCATTCCTGAGTTACAGCCTTCTATGGCAATGAGACTGGAACATACCGCATAAGAAGGCATTGCTCTTCATCTGTTTTAAGTAACAGATCTTGAAATTCCAACAGCAGGCTCTTTATTCACACGTAACCTAACATAAAAATCTCTAATCTTGAACAAAACAGATTTTACAGTACACAGTGGTTTCAGTATGACTCTTGAAAACATACAGACAATACTGCAGAGATTATGAAAGAAAGATTATGAATATTGGATAAATATCAGGATTATACTTTGAGGTTACAAATAGCAAAAGGAGTAGCAGCAATTCCAAATCACACTGATGTCCATCAGAAACACTCTGCTAGGATCTAACAAGTTAAAAAGTAGATGAACAACATGCACAAAATGCATCTGATGCCCACTGTTTTGTCACTGAATTAGTCACCAGCAATTCCTCCCGCAACGCTTCTGAAGGTTCCCACACTGTGGTATATTTTCAGAGCTTTGAGTCATTGGGCCAGGAAGGAGACACTCCTGGGTACATTATCTCCCTGAAAAAATGTCAAGTCACAGTAAACAGTATTTACCATTACGAAGTACGTGCTTCCCACTGGAACCCAAATACAGTTTCAGAGGAAGAAACCAAGAGGAGGGGAAAAAAAGGGAAAAAGCAGCTCCTCAATTCTAACCATAGCAAATTTAAATATGACAGCACAGTTATTTGTGTTACTATTTTGAATACAGTTCAATACGTCCCTCTAACATTTTCAGCAAGTCCCAAAAGTACCAATTAAGCAACTTCATTTTTATGATTGTTCAACTGAGAAAAACTGGAATCTGGCACTTGGGCTAGATTATGCCACCTTTGGCCATACTAAGTAATACCTCACTCCCCGAGGAGTTTCACTTAATGTAATTTGACTTAGCAAGGGTTTAACAGGCATTAAGGTATCATTCAATGAAACTACAAGTACGAAAATGAAACTATTAATTCTTATTTATGCTATTTTTGTGTAGCATTTATAAATCTGCTCCAAGTCACATGAAAGTAGCTTTACTCTTCTTGAGGAAATCAAGTGCTCCAGTAAGATGGCTTATTAGGGAGAGGTGCAACTTCAAGAGAAAAGAAGTGATGACCAACACAAAAGTGAGGTAAAAGGTGCACAAGGAGCTTCCACCACTCAATATCACATGCCCTTTATTCACTACAGACCTGACAAGTTATTTTGGGGTATTCTGCAGACAGGTAAGAAAAACTGAAGTAGTAAGGTGGGGTTCATCACACAGGCTGCACAACCCAACCATGGGTTCACACCGACTAGTCAGAGAAAGCAGTCTCTGCATCCACACCTGGACAACATTTTACAGGTGTATACAATATACACACAAAGTAAAAAAGGCATGTCTGCAAAATTGTCCATTCAAAACCTCAAAATATTTCTCATCTATCCCCAACAAAGTAAAATTCTGTAACTTTTTCTGCAATTCTTTTTTTCACTTGTTTTTTTTTTTTTTTTATTTCAACTTGTTTATAGACACCATTTTTGGTTTTTACCATGTTTAAAGACAGCATCTTTTGCTCCCAGGAAGAAATAGTGAGCTGATTCTGTATAGAAGTGAGATATGTTAGTGTCTTAGACAGAGGGGATTCAATGTTCTTGCCTCCCAAATATTACCTTTGTATCCTATCAAAAAAAATCATATTCAAGATCAGTTAAGTGTGAGTTTTCTCACATAAGACAAAATATCTTCTCCTGAAAGGTCAAGCATTCATTTTCCTTGTGTCGCATCCATTCCCACAAGTCTACCATTCAAATACCAGTTGGGTCTAAAACCAAATACCTTCAAAGAACCACCAAGTATCACATCATTTAATCTAATGGAAAAGCCAGAGACTCTCTCCACTTGCTGCCCTTCAGAGAGAAGCTGTCATAGCACTGATGAGTCGTGCTGGTTTATCAAAGATCTTCCAGATCAGGCCATCTCATTTTTGGTAGGGCTTAAAGGCATTGGAATGCTTTATAGCAAATATATCAACTTAAACTAGCTTAAATTGACAGCAGTAAAGCTAAGCCATCAGGCTACTGGAAAACAGAAGAGGAAAGAGTAATAAACAATGTGAAGGAGTTCTCTACCAGTAGGCTAGTGAGACTAAAGAATAGAAAAACATCTATGTGTTGCCTGTGTGTGCACTGGTACACTTTGTAATAATAAAAGCTCTCTGGACTTTTGACCTTAGCTAAAAGATTCAGCAGAATTACACTGCATAGCTGTATGTTCTTTATACATTATTTATATCAAACTAGTTTCTTATATAGATTTTCATTAACAGGCTTTTTCACTTAATTGGAAGGGGTGGGGGTGTGAATTCCCTGAATTTGCCCTTTGTGTTGGAGGATCAAAACTGGCTATAAAAATAAGATTCTCCTCATGACAGAAGGACAAAATAAAACAAAACTAAGTTGCCACGGTTATAAAAACCAGCCAAACAAAAGCCCAATCAGCAAGTCCAGCTTAGTGAGAGTTAAGATGACTCCAGGGCCCTTTCCACAACTAATTTCCTTTGACTGTGATTCCTATTTTTCTTTCCTGCTTATGACTCATTTACCTGGATGAGTCTATGCACTAAATAAGGCTTTGCTACTCTATGAATGTGTTCATCTTCTCCTTTCTAGAATTCTGTATATATTGTTACAGTTTCTGCTCTACATCCCATAATTACTTGAATAATCACACATGCTTCTAGCACTCAGTGACTTTTTTTTTTTTTTAAGGTAATACCACATTTTGGACAGAGACAAAAATCTTCATAGTGTGAACTGAAGAAGTAGGCTATCCAAAGCTTTTTATTAAGCTAGATGACTCCAGTAAAATAATAGCTATTTTCTCTGTTATACACAACCACTCCTTTATTTTAATGAACTGCCCAAACCACATGAAGAGAAAAGGAAGCCCGGCTTTGCACATTATTGTGTAGTCAGGGTGACAGTGGAAATAACAACCAGGAAACGAGAAAGCGCGTGGATGACGGCCTCCCACTTCAAGAGAGCCAGCACTGACCTTCGAGATGCTTCGAGTTACTGGTTGGACTTTTGCGGTACTGTAACCCTCTGTGACGCTCCGTAAAGTTTGTAATTATGAACGACTTGAAAAGGAGCGAAATCACGTTCATACCGTTGGAAGTGCCCACACACGGGCACCCGGGATGCTTCCCAGCAAAGTGCTGCAGGCTGGTCTGCGCTCGCATCAGCCAAAGCGTTTAGACTTGAACAATCAGTACCAGTTACTGATGTCTCCCGTATATATCAGTATATAACGTATGCAACGTATATATCAGTGAGGAAAAAAGTAGTCATCTGCTGATGATATGATGAACAACAACTGGCACACAAAGCACACCAGATCTTTTCGAACCATATTCCACAGGCCATTATCTACATATAGGAAACACTGCAGAACAGATAACCAGGTCATGACTATTTTTAAGGAGTACCTCCTTTCTACCTTATAACCATGATTACTGGCACCAGCTCTATGTTTTTTTATTAATATTAACAACGCAAACCAATACGGTTTTGATAAGGAACACAGCTGTAGATCACAAGGGGAAATCAGAGGTAAATAGTTCTACAGGTAAATGAAGAAAATAAACTTCAGTGTAAATTGACACAGACAGTAGGAGTAAAATCCTCATTATTGTATTCTTAGCAGCTGTCAATCCTTGTCAGTGATACAGTTTAAGCTTACAAAAGAGATTTCAAAATAATGTATTCTGCTAACTATCACAGCATCAATCAAGCAGAGACAGTACAGCTCTAGACATATGTATTGTGATTACAGAGGGATAAGAAGTGGTAAAACCAAAATACGGCAGTGGCTCATGGAGTAGATAGGCAAAGCTGACCCCAGAAGCTAGAATTAAATCATTCCAGGTCATGCATTTTATCTACAGGGTAGTAGACTAACTGACAAGTCCATACTTAACATATTCTTTAGCCCTACCGTTAAAAGCGCTCTTCTCCAGACTTAGTTAGACAACATTATGTGCATTCTGATCTTTTTATACCTATTCTCATTGTGAACTGCTATCCTAGGTTATCTCAGGCTATAGATTTTTTGCAGCAGTAAATTTTAATGCGCAAGCATACTAAATATAAGCAGCAACAACAAAAATCACACACTGCGTGGAAAATAGCAAGATTTTTTTCCATTGCCGTATGGCAGGACCTCTTACTCCCTTATTTCGTTTCAATACCATCATACTACAAGATGTACGCAGAAGAATCTGTATTTTCTTGTTACTTACCTGAAGTAATCAGTGCAATACAGAAATAGCAAAAGGTTGCTTTGGAAAATATGGCCTCTATTAATACACAGATCAAGTACAGAAAGGTAGCAACAGAATACTCTTCCACATAACATCCTAATTAAAGGGCTCTGCCCTGAACCAGAGGGAACAACTGTCCTAATGCCGTATCAGCATTTTATTTGCTTTCCTTCCCATGTCTACATACTGCGCCTTTGCAGCTACCCAGTTACATTAGGCCACCATTTGTTTAAATTTTTCCTGAAAGCAAAACATTCAAACTCTAAAATATCAACTCTTCAACACAAGCCTAAACGTACAGCTTCTTGGTGTACTCTAATTCCCTTAAGCACTATATATTCTGCACTGACCAAAGACTTACTAGACACAGGTATCTAAAATTCACAATTTCTACGCCGCTAAAAGTTCTACATACGTTTTTTTTTTAGATAAGATTTTGTTTCATATATTACGTGTGGGACAGAAGCTAATGCAAAGTTTTTAAGTAGACCATAAAACAGACCTTAGAGCCCAGCAGGTCTGGGATTCCCAGCGCTTCAACAAGGACACCAGCAGCACTGCGCTCTCATCCCAGAGTAGCAGGTGCTGGAAACTGGAAATATTTCGGAGCCCTGACAAGCTGACGAGAAAGAAGATGTGCGTTTCCAAAGTCATCCCGTCTTCCAGGGGACACTTCTCAAGACTGACGCCTTTTGCTTTTGACAAACTCGTGTTTTGTGACAACAAGAACACGTTTCATTGGAGCACTCCTGGTGAGCTCTGTTGAAGGTAACATACTAGATCCATCAGACGTAGCTTGAAAAACCAAAAGTGCCATATTAATTGCATAGAGCTGGGCCAGTACCTTGCTCGCTCAGGTCCAGAAGGACCAGTCACGCCACTTTACTCTTAACAAGCGCTACAAGAAGGTCAGAAAACCCCACGCATGCCAGTCGCTTGACAGAAACCTTACGCATTGCAGGAGGATCGTGATCACTCCTATTGGAGTCACCATCACGCTTTTGTGCGGTGACCAGGTGCGTCACGGGCTCACTCAAAAGCACGTTACGCAAGAGTCCCTACGGCCTTCCATCAGCTACAACCACCACTGCCTAAGTCACAGGGAAGCTAAGCGACTCCGTCCCGGCACCTCGATGACTCACACTGCCAGGCACAGGACTTGCAAGGGCAAATATTAGTATTTCTTTTTGTTGTGGGTTTTAGGGGGGATTTTTTTATGAAGGGATTAATATAATGTACGTCATACGGTATCCCTTACCACACCTGTACATTCCTGTAGGTCAGTAAACTTCAGGAAATTATTCCTGACTTTACACTAAAATTAGGTTTGTGCCAGAACCTAGTATCTGCCCTTGTCAAGTCTGCCGGACACGGAATAAACCTCACTGACAGTTTTTCCACAAATCTTCCCACAGCGGCAGCCTGCAGATGTCAAATCATTTTATTACTAATAGATTTAAAAACATGATGTTGCAAAATAAAGCAACTGTCTTTTCTAACGATTTCCATAAATTCCAGATGACTCCCTGACCTTTTCTTACTTTTCAAACCCATGACTTTCTCTTTGTCAGCTAAGATTTCATTCTGGAACAAACAGCAACAAATACACTTACTTTTTTTTAATTATAAAGCATATTTGTACTTTAATATTTCACATCCTGATTACATTATATGTCCTATGTTGACCTTACCATTCCCCTCTTCTGGCAATTTTGAGAACAAAATAAGTTTTCATATTGGATTTGCCTTTTTTTTTTTGGATACACATCCTCTGCTAAGTAAGCCCTTGCATATTTCTCACCTGAAATGCAAGGTGTTATGTTCTATCTCCTTGCTTTGCCACCTGACACTTTAGCCAGCAATCTATTTATGTTATTTCTCATGCTCAAGAATCTTCCTTAAGGTAAAAGTAGTTCAACTTTTCCCTAATTTGGAAGGACTGATACCTACCGGGTTCTGGAGTCTTAATGGTAGTAAACAAACAGGCCTTTCTAGCACGCTAAGGAAAATCAAAAGCCTTAAAATCAAAACCAAAAGCTGCCTGGAAAGGTGACCCGACTATTCTGGCATTAGCAGAGCAGGGCAACCCTACCTTTTCCTATCAATCTTACATTCACCTGCCCTTATTCTACAGCAGGCATACGCAGAAGCCAACAGAGCCCTCTAATTTCATTTCTGCCCAAATTTTTTGCCAATTCAATATAAAAAAATCAAGTTTAACTGATTTCAAATCCCATAGGCTGCTATGGGAAAAAAAAAAATCCATGTGGAGTATTATGTATTCAAGTCACAACTACAGACAGGCACTTGCTTGATAGCAGGAAGACTAAGAAGCTGAGAGGGGTCAAGGGGATATCATACTACTTCCCCTTGTCAGTACAAACTATTTAGTTCATACACCGCCTAAATGGTTATAATTTCAAGTTGTGGTTTTCTTAGTTGGTTGGGGTTTTTTTTTAATGAGGTTTTAAGTGTGTGCTCTCTGCAGAACCAGTTCCGTTTAGAATATTTCAGTGTTTTTAATTGCTCTGCTGAAGTGCATTTAGAATTCTGTGATGAACCCCTCATTTTTTTAAACCTGACAAGGTACTAGACTGAAAAATATATATACACAGTATACACACGCAGTTCATTAACTTAAGTTTCTCTAAGAGAGAGAAAAAAAACTAAGTTCATTTTCATGACTTTGCCTTCACTGGGACAGGCAATACAAAGGCTAACCTAACTTCTTCTAACCCATCAACGAGACCTCCTTTTTTCCACACACATTACGTATTCCACACTACTTAAGAAAGTTAAGCTGCACTGTGTGTAAGGCAGTCTGCTTGGCTTGAGAATAGGAGCGGCACTCCATCTCCTCTCCAATCAATAATCCATAAACTGGAGCTGAACGTGCAGGCTGTTTGCCAGCCAGCTGTAGCTAGGATCTCATCTTTTCTAAGCCTTTCCTTTTCTTTCATGGTTCAGTCAGCTCCGCCCAAAGGAAACATTTTAAATGAATAAAACAAAAACCCACATCTTTCAGTACTGTAGTTTGTCATTTATTCCCCTGCAGACCAATATTTTTCACATGTAGCAAATCCAGATGTTAATGAAGCCTGGAAAAACCCTCCATCAAGATGGGTGTTGTCCAGCCTCCCACTAGAAACAATCAGGTCCAGTGGGAAAAGCAGTTATACACATAACACCTTGCGTGAAGTTTTAGGTTTTAGTTTCCAAACTATTAAACCTAGGGAGGTTTATGTATTTGCAAACTTTCACCTTTACAGCTTTCATTAGCTACACGATGCACACACAAAAGACTGCTGCATACAAATTTCTGTGCCTTCAACTTCACGTTCAAATTTATTTTTATTTACTTCAACTGATTTATCACTGTGCAGGTAAATTTTGAAAGTTTTCGTTTAGAGCATCACTTCAGCATGCTTGACATCTAAACCCCGGTATCCCTGAAGCTATTGTAGTTGGCTTTAATTAACCACTCAGACCTTTTCCAGTGACCTCAGAATTTAAGGACAGGTATGCAAAAGCAGTACTTCATGTTTTAATAAAGTCAGTAGAAAACCACAAAAAGCAGAAGAATGGTATCATAATGATGGTGCCTACAGCCAGAACAGCAGAACGCAAGCTATCGGTCTGGCAGGTTGTCCAATATCAAGCATATAATCCTTTGTTTCATGTAACTGAGTTAATTCTTTCTTGTGCTTGTCCTGTTGTTGCATTACAGTCATTTAGTTGTCCGAGTTCACATATTTATGCATTTCCATTACGGATATGTGTTGCCCTGTACTCACTTTTAATTTTTCAGGAATTCTAATTTTTCTCACTTAGGAAGGTGAAAAAAAGTCACAATCTTTTTTAGTGAAGATACCTAGGAGAGATTTTTGTTCTCTTTGCTATTTGATACAGGTAACTAGAAAGAAACCAGAAAATTATACTATTGAAAGTGTAAAGATACCATAAAGTGAACACGTATATCTACAGCTCCTATATAAGCAAATCTCTTCAATACAAGATTTCTTTGGGAGATGGAAGTGTCGTGTGTCTACACACAAGGCATTAGCTCGTGATAGCCTGAATTGTAATGGATACTTGATCTTTTCAATTTATGCTAAGATAAGAAAAAGGAGAGACGGGGGCAGAGAGCAGTCTTACAAGTCTTAGTTTTAAATTTTTAATTTTTAAAAGCATTATTTCAGCTGCAGTGACAAAAGTAAAGCTACCTTTGAATTTAATTTATTTGGCAGCTCCTGTGCTATAGTAAACATTACATCTGAAAAAGAAAATATTCATTTCAGGGTTATCAGTTCCCTCGGAGCACTTCAGTGAATAGGATTTCCATTGAAAAGCTGGTTATTGGAGGGATTCTTGCTTTCAGGTTTATCCATGCACCCCAGTTAAGTAAAATATATACGCAGAAAGCTGATGCAATGACTTATGACCCATTGTAATAAGATGTGCACTTCAGCATGGTACAATTTAAATTTTTTAAATGTATCACAGTACTGTAAGACCAAATTAAAATTTACAAGAAAAAACACAGACAAGATGAAGGAGGAGAGCATAAGTATTCTTGTGCTTTTTGGCTTGTGAGGTACCAACTGGATTTATGAAACTCAGCTTTTGCACATGCCTACTGGTGTAGCATTGCTGCCTCTTAACAATAACTTTAGCTCTTCTGTCATTACTGAAATTGTAACTTTGGAAATAAACTGTCATTTAGTAACTAAGCGTAGATTATCCTGCCTGTTTCTGTTAAAGTCCTGCCAGGGGTGGTTGTTTGTTTTGGGGTTGTTCCGCTCCCAGCCACGACCTGAAACACGGTACTCTGAAGGAAGACAGACGACAGCCAGCGTTTCCATCACCTCCCACCGTTCCTCAGTAACGGCCACCTTCTACCAAGGTTTCGACTCAGTCATTAGTCTGATGAGGGACACAGAGGATGTCATGCATTTGGAGGGCAGCAGCATTGCCTCTCCATCCATATTGAGTCAAGTGACCCCAAAAATGGCATTAAAGGTATATCTGTGTGTATACATATATTTTTTTTTGTAATTAAGAGGCCAATTCCTGCTGTAGTGGTGAAAAAGTTTTTTTAAAAAAATGTATGTTTATCATAAAGAAAACAGAAAAATTTTCAATTAAAATAAATTTCATACAAGAAGCAATCTATACACAAAAATTTTTTTTTTTTTTGCCAAAAGAAACATTTTAAAAGAAAGCCACACATTCCCAATCACCTTCAGTCTGTCACAAGCTCAAGCTGTGACAGAACGTTTCCATTTTCAGTTGAAATACTGGTGGGGTCAGGGGAACTAGGGATCTCCCCTTTTTCTCAGGTCTCAAGACACCCTGCCGATATTTTAAGCTGCACCGAGGACAGCATCCAAAAGGGATGTTTTGGATTGCAATATAAATGCATAGCAGGATGCACATCTCCGTGGGGCAGCCAGCCAAGTCTGTCAACATCTGCTGCGGAGAACCTGACTGTGGGTAAGAAGCTCCACAGATGCGCTTGCCACGGGATGTAAACAAAAACCATTAAAATTCATAGGGCGCAATACAAGAATGAAAACACAGGAAGCAGGACGGTATTAAAGCTAGGAGAAGAGATCAGCTTTTACATTTTTCCAATTGAGTTCATGCTCACAATTCTAAAACACTTGCCACCAAAAGTCATCTATACTGCTGGCAGACAGACATTGCCTTTGGGACACTACTTCTATTTTTAATTTCTAGGGCATTGTTCTATCCAGTGTGCAGGCAAGGAGGGGGAAATTCCTTAAATGAAACCCTACTGAAGACTAAAGCCATTCAGCATTGAAGTGATTTCTGGTTATAGCAAGGAGGAGACGATACGTTTTGTTGAGAAATAACTCAAATCGCCTGCATAAGAGCTGGAAGCCATCATCTGCTTTTACAAATGTACCCATCGCACCAGACTCCACTTGCTATATTTTACACAGTGACATCATGATGTAATTTTACTGCTGCAGTTGCACGGCATGTAATGGTATCTGGACTGCAATTATACAGGATGAAGCACCCATTTGGATAACATGGCCACAGCACTGCGTGATGAAATATTGCTTCAAGATTACTCAAAAACGTAGCTGGCAGGAGGGAGATCAGCAGCCCTTTGAACTCGAGCTGACCCAAGGAGAACAACAGTTTAGAAGACTTCAACCAGCGATCACCAACTTATTTCAAAAGTATTCATTAAAGGAACCCTATGCTGGGGCAGCAAAACACATGCTCTTTTTCCCCTTCCCTTGCTCAACCCTTATTGCTCTCCCTGTTACCATCCATACTTTAGAAGAGATGCCAAAATCCAGTGTGAAGGGGGGGGGGGAACCCCCCAAACTTTTAAAGTAACACCGTTTCACTAGAAAATAAATGTTTAGCCTCTCACCAAACGAAGCCTTACGCATCCAGAGAATTTTCTGTTCTGCCCTGGGGGTGGGCACAGCCCCTGCCTGGGTGAAGGGCAGCCACAGGTACACAGGGCGCAGGTAACACCAGCACCGTTCAGAAACCTCTCGCTCCATGCGAGCTGGGTGCCGCTCCCGAGACCAGCAAGGGCAGCCCCACCTTACAGGAAAACTCCTGCCATTCCCTTCAGCCCAGTGATCCAAAAAACTCCACGTGCTGAGAAGCGCCCTCTTGCCACATGAAAGCCGTGAAATATTTTTGGAAGTTTCCAGTCCAAATTGGAATTTCTGGAGCAGCCAGCTGCTGGGAGCATCTATTTTGCTAGAGAAAAGCGACTCACACCTGCGACACAGATACAGCCAGAGTCCAATGCCAATCCCGGGAAATTCCCAAGTCCAAGCAAGCGTTTTGTCATCCTGGTTTTACAGTTAAAACACCTCTAAAAAAAAAATCTTAATTCCTTTTCAAAGCAGACAGAGCTTCTTTTAACTTCTTATTTATTCTTTAATTTATTGGGAGAGTGGTTTTTTCCTCTACCAATTGAAAGACTTGATGTAACAAAGCTTCAAGTAAAATCAGAGCAGTGTTTCATTACCTGCTGTAAATAACAAATGATCTACTACCTCAGAGCCTTCACTGAACACTGGTCTACTAAAATCTCCGGCAAAGAGCCAAACTCTGGATTTGTGAATACGCACGTGCCTCTCACCGACTTCAGTGTGAGCCACGTGAATGAATCTGAAAGCTCAAGTTGGCTCTAATTCACATTTTAAGCCTAATGAACTAGTAATAAACAAATTATTTGCTCCATTTTTGCCTTGTAGTTTTAATAGGACACATGAACAGCAAGATCAGGTAAGAGAAATGGAGCACAAACAGCAATTCCCAATACACAGCTCCTCGCTGATCTTAAATATCTCTGGTAAAGTCAAAGGACTAGACAAATTTTGAACAAAAAACCCACAGAAAAGAGATGACTGATTTTTTTTCTCTTGTATTTTCTGCTCTGTACTGGATATAATTTAAAATGTGTATTTATTGCACATAAAAAAAGGTAAGGAATACAAACCAATTCACTTGGCTCCAGCTGAGTTCAGTTTTACTTACTGCATAGAAACATGTATTAGAGGAGTGCCCCATCAGCCAAATGAACAGGGCAGAACAGTGGAGTGACTGACAGACAGTAAAAATAGCAGAGAGAGTAGGGAAAAAAAGAGCACGAGGATCAGATGGAACAAGAGCAACCTGACCAGTGCAAGGGAAAGGCAAAATAGCAGGTACCACAGACGCAACTCTTCTCTGAGCCAAGGACATGAAACTGCGTTTCTTATGTCGTTGCTACAACACAATCTGACTCCTTTAAGCGTGCTTTAGGTATTTCATATGTGTATCCACACACACATAGAACAAGACAACTTCACTGCTAGAAACTGCCACAGAAAGCACTTATAAGCTGGAATTGGGACTCCTGTGACACAGGCTGTGGTCTGAATTAGGAGTGCAAGCTCTGTGTCCTCAAGGACAAAAACACACTTATATTCTTTTTAATGCAAATATCATATCCATAACTCATTAAATAGTTTGAGCAAAAGTCAATATTGTGGCTTATCAAACATACCATGCTTGTTATTTGCTTGTCGTTTGTTAAACTAGATTAATAATGTTTCTTGGATTTATTGCAACTTTTGTAATAAATCTGACAAAGCGCTGCACTACTGCCATCCACATTCATCTCAACGGGTAGCTCCAAGAGACTACCATTGATTTCTAAATAAATATATTAGAATCACTCGCCATTTAATGTCCCCTTGAGGAAGATTTGGCCCATATAAACACAATTATTCCTGATTGATTTACAGAACCTGATTTAACTGAATAAGTAATGAGAGTGTCTTTTCCCAGTTGGGTAGGAAAAGTAAAACAAAATATGCATGTGTCCCTTGAGAAGATGCAATAAAATGAAAATATTTGTAAGCTAGGGACTTCCCATTTTGGTGTATACAGTGGAAAGGAATATTTCAAAAACTACTGCCCCTTTGCATTTCTTATATAAGCCTAGAACAACTCTGCAGATGACATTACTATTACAAGGAAATAGTTAAATCAAGATCAGCAGGACAAGACCCAGAACCAGTCCAACCTTTGAGACAGAATGGCATCACCTTTTCTTGGAAGCAAAACAGCGCAAGATTGACCAAATGACATATTCCTTCCTCACCGGCACAAAAGGCAGTTGAGTTTCCTACCACTGACCCAAAGCTCCCGAGAAGTGACAAATAGCTTCTACAATATTGATCATAAACAGTCTCTTCCTTGCTTTTAACAGTACTTCACAGCCGAGGCAAACATAACTGAACTGAGGTTTGGCTGCTTCCATAGCTTCTGCTTCCTGCCTATATTTACAGAAGCGAACTTGCTGGAAGTTGTCGAAAAGATTAAAACTACTAAAGCAATGGTTCAATACAACTAAAACCAACTGGAAAAAGGTAGCCCCTTTAAGACAGTACCTCGACATCTGCTGCACCAGATGGGAAAAAGGAAAGGGGACAACTCATTTGCCAACCTTGGTTTTTTATTGATCCATTCCTGGTGGTTTCTCAAGTTGAAACAAGCCTCCACATTGCTCGTAAAGTGTCTTTTATTTGGCTCTAAGTCTGCTTCTTACGGGAAGGCAAGGTCCCTCCTGACCACAGATTTCCCTGCCTGGCCTTCCTGCTGTCAGCACCCCTACCTCCTACCTCTCCAGCTGCCCCCCTGCTCCCCCCGTGGACTCCTCAAGCTTCTTCTACCTGACCAAGCTCATTGCTCCCAGGGAAGAAGAGTCTCCCCTTCCCTCGAAGGGGCTGTTTGACCTGACCCAGGCTATCACAGGCTGGACTGCACAAACAGCTGTCTGCCTGCCAGCTAGACCCTTTCCAACAATTCATAAAATACATACAGTAAACTGTAAATAGACATAACCGATATTTCTATCATCTATTTCCTAAGGTATTTACATTTCTACGGTCAACTGTCCTAGTTTATCTTAGAATGGCCTACTTGGCTGCAACTATTGTTAACTCTTCATGTGTTGAGTAATAGCGATTATTGAGAAACTACTCCCCATTCCCAATGAGAACATTCCTCTCCTTTGAATTTTGCATTTTTTTATATAAAACACGAAGTTTTCCAATAACAAAGGCCAAACACCTTAGTCTGAAAAATACTTATTTTGAAGGAAATATTTAAGAAATACATCTAAAAATAACTATTTGCACTGCTTTCTCCCTTCCCCCCCCCCCAACCTGGGGAGGGTTTTAATGGCAACAGATGCTATGTTTTTACCAGCTTTACTAAACAGTCCCAACATTTTTCCCCCCCTCCTCTGATCTCACTCTGAAACTCCTGACCCTCCCAACTGAAGGATGACCCACCACCTGCAGTGAAGCCCCCCTGCATCGTGGTTCCTGCCCCAAGGGCGCGAGGCTGGTTCCTGCCCCAAGGGCTCAGCCGAAGGCACCAGCATCACAGGGCTCTCCCTGAGCAAGCCTGCCTGCTCCCAGCTAGCGGGGACCACCTGCATCCCCCCTCAGGTGGGTATGCATCTCCTTAGCTTGAAGTCATCTCTGCCAAGTACCGATGGGAGCATAACCATGACAGTTTGGAGCTCAACACCAGCTCCAAAACTTGCCTAGAAGTGGCTAGCCCAAGCAGGGCTGCGTGTTGCCATAGCTACGCTGTTGGCATTACTCAAACTATCTGGTTTAAAGTTAGCAACACTCTGTCCCCACCAGCTCCAGTCCCACCTATGACTGCTGTGGAGACACACATTCTGATTATTTATAACACACAGGTCTCCCACAAGGAGTAGTTTTCATGGTGCCTACAGAAATATACAGTTCGGTTCCTCCTTTCCTCCCCACCCAACTGCCAAAGCAGCAGGCATTTCCTTAAAAACACCCTGCTGAATTTCTAAAGATGGCGTGCAAGTATAAATAGAAGTGGTTTGGCACGATGAGATCCCAGGGCATAAATTGGCTCACTTCAGCTTGCAACACAGAAGAACAATAGTCAAACTGAAAAGGAGGACAGATCTGTATTCAAAATGACTTCCAAACTATGGAGGGGAGATACTCAAGAATGACAAACTTACAAAGTAATTAGAAAACCTGAGAGGATTTTTCCAAAAGCAGAGCGAGGCTATACATTCCCAAGAGTCAAAAGCAGTTAGCTGCCCGTCTTCCATAATGGAAAATTACTGGATCAGGCCCAGGGCTATTTTTGTAACCTGTAAGCTCCATTTAAAGTAATTATCTGGTCCATAGGTCTAGCTCCCTTTTACTCTTATTGATTAATTCCACCCATCTTCAAAAATGCTATTTTAATTCTTATT
This sequence comes from Sula dactylatra, assembly GCA_013389905.1. Classification (NCBI taxonomy): domain Eukaryota; kingdom Metazoa; phylum Chordata; class Aves; order Suliformes; family Sulidae; genus Sula; species Sula dactylatra. The sequence continues at coordinate 35,885 of WEKW01005402.1, forward strand.
TAAGAAAAAAGAGACAAAGAGCTTTTCTGCAGGTGTTAATGATACCAAAGGACTTCTTCTACTTTGAAGCATCCTATACTTACACAGAATCTTCAGGATAAAGATTACTAGCACACACTTCACAATTATGTAGTGGCACAAACAGAATTTATTAGATCCACACATTCAAAGGTGTCGCCGTCTGTACCGTTACAATGCATGAACCGCAGAGACTCAGACAGCAACTAGTACTGCTCCGAAACACTATCCCCGATGCCGCAAAATCTATTAGGAGAACCAAATAAAGAGCTAGGACACTGCTGAAACATTAACTTCCCAGCTCACTGACTAGTAATTTTATCTTTGATCCAGTAGCTCAAGCCCTCCCTGCAAGCTCCATTATGGCAATCACACTCTCTGAAGAACACTATTGGGGGATGTTAATATTCTAAAGAAATCAGGTGAGGAGGGAATTATTTCTGGAAAAGAACCGAGCTCGACCTGCTGATCATTACAGAGTTGAGAACCTACCTAAAAACCGTGAACGGTGCAGGCTGGAGAGGGGCCACGGTGTCGCGCTACCAGGGATGGGTCCACCTCCCAGCCGGTTCTCTTGCAGAACCGTGCCTCTCCCCTCAGCCCTTTCGCGTTTAAACGTGCAATCCCCTATTCGTTTCCCCTGTACGCATACGAATGACATGTAATAGAGGATGCTGAAACATAGCCAATATTTACACAGTTTTTATCTCTGCCTCTGCAGAAGAGGGGCTGATAAGCTACTTCTTGTGTCAGGTTTTGTTACTTTTAAATTTCACACGGCAGAGTAAAACTAAACTATATGCCGTGCAAGGAGCTAGGTCAGGTGACAAGAAAAACCCTTAGCAGCTATTATAGTGGCAGCATTATGTAGGTATCCGATGAGACTTCTTTTGCCTCAGCCGGTCCCCTGCCGGACTGGTTACCACACTCCTGTTCCAGCTGACCTGCATCAAGGCACCATAAGGATTTGGGGACGGATGCGCACAAGAAAGCATCAACTAACCACTGCAGTGGGTTTGCTGTGCAGTGTGCATACTTACCATGTTAGTCAAGGACACTTCTTCCTCAGCAGGTAAGCGTGATGCAGCTGAGAAACTAGAAGCAGAAAAGGCAATACAATCTCTTACCCAGAATCTCATACAAATTCAAGTGCAAGAAGGTACAGTCGCCGTGTTCTCAGCTCACGCGCACCACGTCACACTCAATATCACAGGGCAGGTCTCACTGTGGCACAAAGTAAGTTACTGCTTTTCATTCATCAAGCCTGGATGTTCTAGCTTTGCCTCAAGAGCGTTTTCTAACTTGTCATAAAAGCCTGACAGTGGCGTACTATCAGAGAGAGTTTGGTATCTGAGCAATCCCATTTCTGCCTTTTAAAAACGTTCCTACTTGAACTTCAAGACATTTGTACTTACAAGTTATATTCTTAACCTTTTTTAATACTTTTTAAATATTCATCTTTTTAGTCACGCTACCATCAGCACTCTAAGCTCAAATTCCAGCAGCAGCAACCACGCGTGAGCCAGACTATACGCTCCCATCATTTTTTGTAAACAAATTGCCCGTATTTCTTGTTTTACAGCTTCTAACAAAGGAGGGTCGGCACTCTTTCAAAACAGACTTGAATCTTTTGTCATCAGTGGACCTCTGGTAGCGTCGAAGTCCATCTGGACAGCGAGTCGGCTCTAGACAGGGACAAAGCAGACGAACTGCACTGGACAGCAAACACAGGAACAGTGAAGCAGTCCTGGCCGCCTGCTTGACCCTGCAGAGCCAGGCTGCTCCGGCCGGCCCTTACCGAGACAAAAGGTTCAAGTACAGAGGGCAGCAGCTGCTGCTGAGAAGAGCCATGAAGCAGGAGCCACGGCTTAATCTTGCTCTTTTGCCAGCACCAGCAGCGCTAGCCCGCTCTTACCTATCCTTTCCACCTCCTTCCCCTCCTCATTCCCAGCACAAAGCACTGAGCCCCAGCCTAGCTCTGGCTTTTCACCCCTGGGACAGGAAGCAAGAGCCCTGAATCACAGCATCAGAATGCCAGGAGTCAGGTACTGCCCCTCTTCCCCGACCTGGTCTCTCAGTCCTTCGGTCTTCCCCCCACCACCCCCCCTTAGCTTACTCTCTTCTAAACAAGCCCGCTCCAAAACTCAAAGTGGCAGTAACACAGCACTTGCCGGCCGTCCCACAGTCCATCCTGCTCATCTGTTAACTCTTCTCCTTCATGTGGTGTCTGCCCATTCCAACTGGTCTGTAAGCCACTCTGGGCAGACTGACGTGTAATATTAAGTTTTGTGCACTGATTAGACTGTCTCTTCATAATTCCCATAAAAATGCTGCTGCCACTAAATTTCATCTAGGTATGTATATACATATATATATATTTTACCTTAAATGGAATGAGACAGTAAGAGTAAAGATGTTTTTAAACCTATTTTCCTAATAGCAGCAGTTTTGGTTTTCCAAATTACCTTCCTTCCTTTTTCTACTCAGGTCAGCCTTTCCCATCCTCCCATAAATATAATCTTACCTTTGAGTTCAAGTGGTAGTGATTCATAGGATGTACAAAACACAGGCCCCTGGAAGTGATCTTCTCAAGAACAGTATTTCTGACTTCATTAATAGTCTCCTGATATTCAGGCATTAGCATTTATTTAAGCATTCTTGTGCTAGGGGTTGCCAGAGGGCATCAGCTCTTGAGAAGGCTGGCATTGGTGCTACGACAGGGTTATGCTAAAGCTGGCTGCATTATTTGTCAAGTTTTTGTTATTTCAAGCACTCCCATTACAATGTATTAGCTAAAACCAAGCCCAAGGTAGTATTCTAACACTTACTAAATATTCCTCGATGAGGTACGTTTCTGTAACGATAGCATTTCAGATTATCGGTGCGTTTCTCTCCTGCCATACATTATATATGGGACAGATAATGCCAGCTGAATTCCTGAATGGTGCCTGATCAGGGAAGGGCAAAGGCTGCCAAGGCAGTTTTTGACTGGCAGACAGCTATGCAAGGGCACCGAGCTCAGAGCAAGCACCAATTACTGCGATGGAGGCTTTAACGCTCGGAACACAATGAAACATGACGAGCTTTATAGACAATTAGGAATCCTGCTCTTCTAATCAGAGCAACAGCTGGGCCAAATCCATCATCAAAATATGCCTGCTATTAACAGTTATATGCAAGACACCAGCTTTGGACAGATAATCTTCCTATTCATAATAAAATAAAATGCTTTACAAATAACCCACAATGACTATTCAGAAGATCACTACATGCCTCTCGTGTTAGCTGCTCAGGCTTAGTCTTTCAGAAATTACCTAGAGTCAGCCTACTGCCGGCTCAGAGATGACCCACTTGCACAGCAAACTTGCACGTAAAGAGATGCTCTATTCTTAAGAACTGAAGGCAACCAGGACAGCACAAGGATTCTTCTATGGCCACTATGCTAGAGAGTAATTTCTACTCTCTAGAGCGAAGTGAGGCAGTCACTTAATTGTTTTCTTATACTTGCGTGTTATAATCTAGAGGAGCTTAAGGATCTAGAGCATCCAGTCTGGCCATCTCACCTTGCTGCACTGGTGGCATCTGGGTAATTTTCTTCAGTTTCCTCAAAGTCATGATTACGTGAGAGTCTCTGGTTTCATTTAAATAAATAAAAAAAAAGAAAAGGAAAAAAATCAACACACTTGTACATCTTCATGACTTCGGGGTGGGGACATGGGGGGGACCCTAAAAGGCTTAAAGACACGAAACATTAACCAAAAAAACCCAACACCCTAAAATGTGTTTTGGATTTCGGTATTTTGGAGAAGGGGCTGTCAGCATTTCCGCACTCCGCTTCCCAAGGTAACCTGCAGAAAGCCAGCCAAGTAATACTAACAGAACCTGATCCAAAGGTTTAAAACAAATAAACCAGCGTGTTTTAGACGCCTCTCTTCAAAGGCTGACAGCGATCAGTGCTCCAAGCATACAGCATTACCCTCACCCGCAACCAGTTCTTTGACAGCACAGCTGTGACATGAATGGCACTTCACTTTCCCTAAAGCTGCAACCTTCTTTTCTCCGATTAATATTCAGACAATTCATTTCGAGGCGACGAAATCCTGGTCAAGTCTTCGTTTTACAAGCATGCCTTGCCTTTTCTCGCATTCACACCTGGTTTTTCGTAAGCATCCCAGCAGCACGAATTGTTCATGTACTTTGTACTTCACAACTTGATGAGTCCAGTCAAGAGCATGCTCCTGACAACAGGGATACAGACTGCTGCATCACACAGTTTATATTAAGTGCAATTAATAGATCTAAGAAGCTGGCTGGGTTAATTATTTAAATCTTTAAAGGACATATTATACACATGAGACAGTTATACTGTGTATTTCCTCCTCCTTGGAGGGAGCCACAGGCCAGTGTGGCTAGAGACTTCATTTTGTGCTTTCCTTGTTGGGTTGGTGGGGTGGTTACTCATTCTGAATCATTATTTTCATGCTTTTTTCACTGTTTTCATTACATCCCAAACTCAAATACTAGCTGGACCAACACCAACGACCTGCATATACCCAAATATCTCCAAAAGCATTCTTAAGGCAGCTGTAATAAGTATTGTTACATTACATCTAAGGGTGAAGAGAAGACATTTCATGGCAGCGCTGGTAAATGAACTTAGACTCCCGACTTACACTCCGGTGCCAAGACGTACCAAGAGAAAAAGCCTCACAAGCAAGGCTGAAGGGCCCTGCTGCACACAGACTTCTGCAGCATCAAAGCAGTATCCTCAGAACAACCAGGCTGGTCTGATACGTGGACTCAAAGCGACCCAAAACACAGGGAAATTAAAGCAAGTCATCTCTTATTTCAGCTCTTCCAGTGAAGGCATGCTGAACTATAAGTAGTTTCTTTTAAAAAGGCCATTTTTCTCAGAAGTGCTTTTACTCAGACTTTTGGGCAGCTTTAGATTCACCCATTCTCAGACACTGGCAGGAAACAAAAAAATACCAGGGACCATGGAAAAGCTCCTGTGTCCCAGCTTACGCTGTACCCTCAAGAACTGCGTTAGTGGAGTCAACAGACAGGGATGGTATTCCCACTGGTAGCAAACATCCTATATATAGCATCCTAAATTAGGATATTGAGGATATCATTAGTTAAGTTGCACTTTGAATAAAACTAAACTTTAGACTTAAAAGGACAAAACTGAACACTGACTGAGATAAAATTCAAATCAATATTAGACTCTACATTTTACCTGAAACCGTTAGATAAATTTGTTCTTTCTTTTAAATTCATGAACTGCTTCCCACCACTTGCATCACCCACTTTTTCAGACCTGCAACACTAATGAAAAAGCTCTCACACTCTAGAAAAATATGATTTGGCACTTTGTAAATATGATCAAGATTAAATTACCCGTTCAAATCTAGCAGCAACGAGTGAGAATCGTTATCTGGCATCTGCCACTTCGTAGCCTGTGATATATACCAGTAGTTTTACTGTGCTCCTAGATGGAAGTGTGCCCGCAAAGGAAATGCATCACATAAATGGTGGTACTGCTCATCTTCCAATAGTCCGGTCTAGTACCTGCATTGAAGCCCGTGGAAGAACACGAAATTGCAAAATCCCTTTCCCAAAACAAACAACTCCCATCACTTCTCTTCAAAATAACTAAGTCGTAGTTTCAGGGAAGAGTCGCAAGTTCTCCACTTTCTATACTGAAAATGACCACACGCCAGGGTTGTTAAAAAGCACATGTCAGCATTTCCCTCCTTCCCCTCTTCTTTTAAGAGCTTTTCATTTGACCTTCATTTATATGTGCGTGCGTATATATAAACACACGTGTGTCATGGCTTGGTTTTTTTAACTGGAGTTTATGCCACGAGAACGTAGACATGAACTCACCAGATGCTCATGATGCGTTTCAGCCTGCACTAGCTTTATAAGAAAAGCTTTCCTATCGGCTTACGTGGGCACAAGAAACAAAGCTTGTATACAAAGTTTGTATGCTTCAATCCCAGTTCACTCCAAAGGGGGGGGGGGGGGGGGGAAGCACTAGATAAAAATTAATGCTTTCTGTTATTCAAAGTGTAACGTTACCTCCATTCTTCTTGTCTGTTTTCTTCTTGTCTCCGTCTTGTCCGTTTTCAAATCAAGTTTTATTAGAAATAATACTTCCTCTCCAACTATACGTATATATAGGTGAGAGAGAGATCTCCGGTGATCTCTCTCACACATATCCCTCTTGTGATTTTTTCCTTCCATTTCCAGAAAAGAAATAACTGTCTTCTGATAGGTAGAGCTGGAGGTTATGCTAGTCATTTAAAAAGGCAGCAGGTTGTTTTAAACAAGTTCTTTAACGTTCAAAAAAAGTTGAGCTGTGATCACTGAAAAATAGGTTCAAAGGGAAAGAGGCATTTGTGACTTGGTTCATTTGTTTGTTGAGTTTTATTTTTTTAAGAGAAAAAAGAAAAGCTGTCTTTATTCTATATAACTATGCTTAAAAAAAGTAAATAGAAAGAACCTGGTTTTCTTCAGCTTTTACTTCCCAAAAACATTCAAAAGATGGTTAAGCACGGTGTCACAAAACCCCACTTCAGAAGAAACTAAGCAAGGATTAGGTCTTGCCTTGACAAAAAGGAATACCCCATATTTTACATCTTACGTAAATAAAACATATAACTCACTCACACACACTGACTTCATATATATATAAATGTATATGAGCACAGATCAAGTGAACATGTGTGCACTATGATATACGTTACGCTCATATCACCACCCTCACAAAAGCACTTACTTAAGGCTCGCTACTCAAATACTAAGAACACCTAAAACAAAGATCCACATTTGCAAAATCACCTTAAGGAAATGTACGGTAGAAGAACGCTGTTCATCTCCCTTTCCCTCATTTTGCCACAAACAGTTACCGCCACCGGTCCACTTCTTCTAGAATATGGTAGACATGAGAAGAGCCAGAAACTCTCTACCAGTTATTTTGGTTAAATGTTTTAAACTGGAATTAGCTTACATAAGCTCACAGGTGCTGAAAGAGCTGGAAGCATTACCCAGCTGCCTCTGAAACAGGTGACTACCAAGATGAAAGGGGCTTCCATCCAAGTGATGCAACACAGTATTTGGCACATTGCGCACACACAAGAGAATCGCCGCTCCTGTCATCTAGATATTGAGCTCACTTTTAGTCGAACATATGCCGTATGTCTGGCTAAGATGCAGCACGCTTCATGAACGCATCTTCTCGGTTCCCCACAGCTAAAAACCCAACAGCCTGCACTCGTGACAGCCTTCACAGAAAAGCTAAAGCCAAAAGATCATCACACTGGACTTCCCTTTGAACATAGACACTATCTGTCCAAATGTCACGCTACAAAGCCCCAGAGATCATCAGAAACCCTTCTGTGTAACAACACAGACCCCTCACTACCAGAGTCACTCGTCTTAAAACGAGTGTTGGAGAGTCTCCTTCACAATTCTCTCTTCCCAATTTTTCTCGGTATTCCTGAAGCCCTTGTATCCTCCACTGTGCTCCAAGAACACCCCAAGATCAATCAGAATAACTCATCTTTCGTAATGAGCTTTTGGAAGGAGATTCACTTTGGTCATGCCGCAGCTGTTCCTTCTCTTGTTTGGTTGGTTTTGGTTTTAATTAAAACACAGTACACAGACAGGTAAGCATAGCTCTCAGAATTCATTTCTTCCTGGAAGAGTTCCCTTAGTTAAAAATTTCCTTATTTTAAGGACAATTCCAATTTCTCCTCATGAAACAAATATTGCACAGCATGCACAGGTTTTCTAGTCATTTCTAAGCATGTAATCATTTCATTCAGTAAGGCCTATTCATTTTTTAACAATAATTAATAGATACAGTTGATGTTTCACATATCCCAAACCTTCCATCTCACCAGAAGGAAAACCCCAAAACTCTATTAGTTTCTTTTCCCTAAAAAGGGGCTAACTTCCATCAGCATCCCATTTAACAAACTACAGGAAACCGCCCTTGGAATCAGAAAAAAGGATCAGCGTTGCCACTCATTAAGCAGCATTTCCAGTGTACTCTTCAGATGACTCTCCTAAAGGTGTATCGAGGGAACGTCATAGATTTGAGCTATGTCTGCAGATTAAGGATTTGGAAGCCACCATGAAGAGAGACTGCAGAGACACGGGAAGCCGTCCTCTTATGGACCGAGCCCTTCTTAAGCATGGAAGGTTCCCACTGAATGGGACAGGGGAGAAGGGAAGCAACACTGCTGCCCTGTGAAACAGAATGGACAGATGAGGAAGCTGGGGGCATATATTTATCTGGCCAATCCTATCTTCATTTAGGAAATCCCTGTACCCTAGTCTGTTGTTGATTTTTGATACAGACTTATGCAAGCATTATACCATCCTCTATATTTATCATTTATATCATTTTTATCAGTCTTGTACTACAATGTTAAAGCAAAAATTTAGAATACCACCTTTGATTTACTCCACTAAATAAATAGATACAACAAATACAAATTGGCTTCTTCCCCCCCGTCTCTTCAAAAGGTCAGTAAGCCAGTCTTACATTTCCACAACACCTTACATGCCAGAATCTCAAATTACTTTACAAACTTCAAGTGTCATCGCCTTGACGAAAAGCCTTCTATAGACAGGAACCTGGCCAGATGGATACTACACCTCTTTCAAAAAAAAAAAAAAAAAAAAAAAAAAAAAGAAAAAATNGAGCAGAACTCAGTGCCTCTTACAATTACATTTTTTTGTAGCTGGACAGAACAACACCGTCAGATTTAAAACACTGGCCCGGAACCTTACTGTCTACTCTATAGAGAGGTGTTGATTTTTACGAGCTGAGGTTTTCATTACCAACACTCATCGTCCCACAAGCTTTAAGACAGGCACACACAGACTTTTGGTGGAGTTCTTGGTGATTCACCACCACATACATACTTTCCGCTCAGAAATGTTTGTTGGTGGGGCTCTTGTGACTCACCTCCAAAGCACTTTCCTCCTCATCATCACGGTCCCTTGGTGGAGTGTTGGTGATTCATTAATGCATGGCCAGTCATCTCAACTCAAGCAGTTTGCCAGATGACTACATTGTGACTTCTGCTTGCTGAGTGAATTAAAAGCGTGCTTCCACACCAGTTTGTATCTCTACTAGGTGAGCTCTGAAGACAGAGCTGTTCCACTGCTGTTCCCCCGAGTCTGGTCCTTCCCAGTTTTGCCTTGTCCTACTATTTCTGGGGGCCAATGGAACACCTCTCCTTGGTATTTAATCCCTTATTTTCCATATGGTCAGGTAACTACAGATAACTAACCAAAGGAACACTTAAGACTAACAGCACTATGAAGCCACTTCCACACAGCCCATTAGGCTGAATCCCAGCACCAGGAACAGAACACCTTAGCTATAACATTACAAAGGCAACGATGCTAACCAGAAGTCCAGCAGTACACACTTCGTGCTAACTATACACTTATCCCTAGCACAAATTATTATTTGTCTACTAGGGAATAGCTGTTGATGCACAACGCCAGGAATCTTAAGGCAGAGCCCGGGATTTTATGGCTTTTGGGTTTTTTTGTTTGGTTTTTTTTTGTTTGTTTGTTTGTTTTTTGTTTGTTTGTTTGTTTTTTGTTTGTTTGTTTTGGGTTTGTTTTTTTTTTTTAAAAAAACAACCAAACCAAAAATCAACCACCCAACATAAACTACCACACACACACACACACAGACACCCCCCCAGAAAGTTCTGCAAAAAACCTGTCCTGGAAGAAAATCAGAAGTAACTCTGAAGAGGCAGAAGCAAAGGGCATACATACACTGTACGTGAAAATGTTCAAATGCAGAAAGCATTCCCCAGACACTACCCCGTACATATCTGCATAGAACAAGAATTATGCTGTTTGTAACTAATATTGTAGTTATTATGGAAGACGTTCCTCCCCACCCCCAAGGTCCAAGACTTGTAGATTGTACATATTTTGGCCAACCAATGCAAAATATAAAAAGGTGCTGAAAACACCAGAAAAGAAAAGAAAAATAGGCCTGTAGACACAGTTGCCAATATGTGCAGAAAAGGTTTTCAGGACTCCAAATCAATAGCAGAGATCACTTCCCCGCCCCCCCCCCCTCGGTTTCCTATCACAACAAGCTTTCCCAAGTGGCCTTCACATAGAATAAGCAATTTCAACACATAGGTATTAGCTATTTAAGTCCTTTCAGAAGAGTGCTTTTGCTAATCATTATCTGTGACATACTGTTTATTTTTATCTCAGTTGTAAAAGTGAGACTATAGATCAAATCTCTAACACCCTGTTCTACATTCTGCGGTACTTGAGGTTACAACCATCAGTCATCAGTGCTCTTGTTCCGTGCTCCTTTACGCAATGAAGAGAAGCCTAAACAGGTAGCGCATTCTGTGCTGCTGTCAGTGGTGAAGACTTACAGCCCAGGTATGGATTTATTAAAAGTCCCCAAAAATAACTATTTATGTCACATGACTTTGGTTGCGGTCCTCCTTATGTCCTCTAGCAAGAAATTGATGCTGTTTAGGTAACTTAAGGAAACTGCTTCTTTTCCATCATCTGCCAATCACTCACAGCTTAAATTAGCTATTACTTCCCCCCCACACACACTTATATATAAACAGACCTCCACTACAGGTGTGAAACGCTGCAACTCTTTCTCTTAAATACTTCCAGTTTGTTTCTAAAAAGTAGGCCAGCCTCCAAAAGCAGACAGAAACGCATGCAGTCTGCAAAAATTCCCGTATCTGTTACCTCCATGACTCTTGGAAAGATAATTTATTTCGAAGTAGTTCACATTTATTGTTATTATTTGCTGCTGTCATTAACTATTACTGTTAATTTATTTTCTCATTAAGTTTGCACCTACATATTCAAAATCACTGATCTACAAAGAAAAGAGGTATAGCAATAGCAAACTAATTATGCTGCATGCTGCAAATTACACTATCACTTTGAAATGGAAAAATGCACGGGCATATAGGGAGGGAGGACTTTTATGTGTGGTTTTGTGTGTTTTATGTGTTGTGATCATGGCGGCTTCTACAACGTAAAGCCTTTGCAGATTAGCATCCCTGTAACCAAACTGCCCTTCACAAATCACTAGAACCAACCACGACACCTCGGAGAGTGACTGCAGACAGTAGAAGAGCTGTCAGCAGTATGACCACAAAGATGCACAACCACAGTTAACAAAAAACCCACCTCACACACCCCTCTAACTAAAATAGGCAGAAATAAATACTCCGTAAGAAATACAGAGCGAGAACCCGTACAGCCCACTGTCTCCAAAAAAAGATCATTGCCATCATTCCTGTGCACACCCTCTGACTCAACCTGGAATCTAATGGAAAAGGATGAACACAAGTACCCACCTAAAGCGTCATAAGGAAGCGAGCTCTGAATTCTTGATCGACTACCCAAACCTCACCAGGATGTGAGCCCATAGCTTCCCCAAACTCATGCCAGAGCTCATGTGGTTTTACAGTTGCATAGATGAGTAAACCCTCAATGCTGTCAGTCTGTCCCATACAAATACATTCTGTTTACATTTAGATCCAAGGGATAAGGCTCAGGAGGCTGCATTCATACAGAAAACATTTGGGACAATTTAATCCGGCGTTGGAGGCATTGTGGCTTTACCTTCCAGCCCATCAAGGGGGCTCCCTTCCACCCACCTGCAACGAGCAGGCACACTAACGATCCACAGCAAGAGCCAAGTGGAGCCTCCTAACACAACAGCAAGTACTCACAACCCACAAGTAACACCGACAGTGCACCTGAACCGCTGCCTGATCAGCAAGAGAATTTACACAGAGAGCCCTAGATAGGTGCAACACTGCATATAACCAAATGTAAAAAGCGTGACAGGAAAACAAGCACACCCTCGGAACACTACAGGTTTGTCCCTGGAGGGTACTACGCAAGCCGTGCTTCGTCTGCACGTAACCTAGTGCCAGCTATGTACAGAAAAAACCAAAAAACCTGTCTGTAATACCTGTACACATACAGAAAAGACTTACAGACATGACCATTACTGTAGCACATGCATATCCCACCAAGCAACAAGTCCACCATCATTCAGCATCTGTTTTTCCTTTTTCCCCCTGCCACTGGACTACTCAACTTCCACAGTCATACCCCGTGTATGAAACCTGTTAGATTCTAACCGACATTTAAAAACACAGTTGCTAATTATTGCTTCTGCAACTTCTACAAGATTACATTTTGAAAGCAAAAATGAGACACAAATAAGAACATATTCAAGGACAGATAAACTATTTTCATGTGTTAACAATCAAATGCAGCTAGATAGTCTTACTGGTGATTTACTGCATATAAAATCACAGTTCTGCATAATTCTGACTTTTTCCTAAATACGTAATGACAAAAGTTTGAACAATTGAAGTATAAATTGCATTTATATACTGTTTTATTCAAAGTGGAACATTTAAAAAGTAAATATTTTTAAATAAGCTTTATTCCATTTCTATTTAGTCACTTCTTCATATTTTGTACCTAGAGAAAGATTTTGGGCCAGAATTCCTTAGCCCGAATTACACAGGAACCTCCATGAAGCATATGAGAATTTACCATTTAGTACATGCAGAACCAGGCTATAGAGACATACAAAAAAGAAAAAAAAGCAGCCCCATATCGCCCATTACTTCGTTTTCATAGCTTTACCCAGCATATCTTTGTTATGACAGCTGCAAAAATCACCCCATTACTCAGCCCTCTCCTCCCTGCTCCGCGTTACATCGCTGTTGGCCTTTTGCACACATCCATTCACACGTGCCCTGCTACACTGGCAAACTCTGAAGATCCGTACGAGCTGTGGTGCTAGTATTTATTTTTCCCTCCCGTCCCTCAGACTCAGGCTCCCATCGGTCTGTCACTCCCCTCCTCAGGGTTACCAGTACTAGCCTGCATCCTCACGATCTCCCTCGTTTCAACTACAGCACTTTCAACTGCCTCTCATCATCCCATCCAGCCCGTGTCACTAAAAAAACGTCTTCTCTTGCAGTAGCCGAAGTCTGGCGTTGATCACACGCCCCTTCTTATACATCCATCGACTGTCTTCACCCAGGTCTTCACTCCTGCAACTGCCTTTACCTACTGGGCACCAAGTCATTAAAAGAACTGGCAGCAGCACCCGATACACCCTTTCACGACACAGTGCAACCAACGGAAGTATTATCTTTTCTGATTTTGGGATTTAGCACCAGAAGAAATGAAATTATTTCAGAAGGTGAAAGGATAAAATGGGAAGGATTTAAGAGTAGCAAACAGAGTAATGAAAAGAGGGGACAGGGTAAGGAGATGAACCTTCACATAAACACCAATTACTCGCTCCCCGTAGGCAGAGGCTCAGGGAGTAACATACTAATACAACGGGGGAAATGCAACTTCCAGCGTTGTTTAACCTGCTTTGTAGGCAGTCACACTTATTTCCTCACAACTGCATCAGCTAAATGGGGAATTTCAGAGCCACATTTTAAAATAACTCACAATGCTTTAGAATATTCATTAGGCAGCTGTGTAAATCCTGTCTCCTGCTATCCTCCTGATCACTCCAACAGGAAATGCCACTCCATTAGCTGACACTTCTGCAAAGCGAACGTGAAATTATATCAGCAGCAGACTAGTCGGTGCAAACCTCTGACTCAGTGCTGCCTCAGGAATAGGGCAGCGAGGAACCAAACCAAAGGTAAAAATCATTACTCCCTTTCCCTTCTGTTACAAAAATCTGACTCAACAAAACCAGGAACTCGTCCAAAGAGTTTTCAAAGGTGGTCTGATATGCCTTGGTGCCTACAGAATTAAAGTCTTCAATTGGATGCACAAGTGTCCAATGCAAGTGCAAGAACAGGGGAAGAATTCTCTTCCAAAACACAAACATCCACACTTAATGTTTTTGCCTGCAAGAATTTCATGATTCTCAAGAAAAATATTTGGAACTATGTATACTTGAAGGTTTCTCTGAAATTTGTTCTTTCCATGCCATTAGGTTTATCTTTTTTTTATTCTTTAGATCTGTTTGAGTTACTTCATTTGTCACGTTACACAACTGTTTGCCTCTAACAGAACTGGAAAAAAAAAATGTTGGAACCTCAAGATGTATAGTACACCAGAGAAAATTTAGTTGAGTATTTACCTTTATATTGCACGGATTAATTAAGTTCAGCCCTACTGGGCAACATAAATGTTTACTGCACCTGTCCTGTAGATTGAGTCTTTACGGTCATAAGCATCTTTCTTGAATATAAGAGATAGTGAGACATATAGCGATCCTTAAACTTGCCCATCTGTTGTACTTCACTCGGTGCAGATTTAACTTCTCTAAAACATCTCCCCAAGACTCACTTTTGATTTACTTAAGTAATACTAAACAACACAGAAAATATTTAAGTGACAAGATAATGCCTTAAATGAAAAAAAAAAAGGCTTAGGAAGGATGGTCATGCACCACAGTCAAAATGTACTGCAGCAGCTTTGCCAATGCTCGAAGACAAGCTCTCTCTTCACCGTGGCACTGTGTAAGCACATAGCATTTAGATAAATGGAAAAAAAGGGTCTCTTACTTACTGAAACTAAGTCTTTTTAAGAAAACTTGAGAAAGATGCGCTTTGCAAGCCATCTCCCAGTGCTGGATAGGCCTTCAAAATACGGCTAATTCACTACACGCTAGCAGAGGCAGCTTTAAGACTTCCAAAACACAGCCAACAAAATCTGTAAAGCACAGTTGGAAAGTTTTCACTTCCCTCTAAGCAATTCGTACTAAAGAAGCAAAACTTAGTAGACAAGTTACGTATTCATATAGTATCTAAAAATCTAGAAGAGGTGGAAGCAGAGACTCAAGCGAGCCTGCAGGCTGAAAGCGTTGCACATCAGAATTGACATGAACTTAGAACACAGTGTAAGTCACTATATCATAACAGCAATCGCAACAAAGCCAGTTTTTCACGTCCCCCTCTCGATGTTCACCGATTGCACTTCATCCCTGTTGTTAGTTACGACAAGTACAGAATGTGCACGTGGTTCAGAGCCAAGGAACATCCTTCTACGATCCTGCAGGGAAGTCTCAAGCCTGGGTTTCCGAGATCATAAAAAGCTAAGTAACAGGAATAACACCACAGTTCATTTACTAGATCTTATCCGTCAAATTCCTACATAAAGCTGGCAAAAAGCCCAATTAAGATGCTATTAAAAATACAGAGAGCGATAGTGAACAACACCAATGAGACACAATACTCCACAGACCTTGGGGTGTTTGTTTTTTTTTTTTTTTTTTAAGTCTTGCTTGTGAAAGGTTATACTTCTATGTCTCTTGAAAGCCAGAAAGAAGCTACCCTTCATAGCCGGGTTTACCAGAGTAAAATGACAATATTTAACATATTTTGTAGAACTTAGCTAGGAATTTTGACAACAGCTCACTCAAAGGAGGAGTTAGAGAACTAGTTGGAAAAAAAAAAATCTAGGAGGAGACAAAATAAACACAATGCCAATGATAGTGGCAGGATTTTTTGGATTGCATTTCCAAACCAGAAAGAATTCAAAGTATGATCAGTAAACCATACAATCCGGGCTTATCTTGGATCACCGCACATGGTCCCAAATAGATGAAGTCTTTTGGCTGGGGCTTAGATTGCCAAACATCCTTGTGCGTAATAAAACAGGTAATCCAGGATTTTCGGCATTATAGCTGCACCTACATCCTGAAAGTCTTTAACATTGAGACCGCACTTTCCCAGGTATGGGTCCAAGCTGTTTTCCTTTCATCCACGCTGGACCACGTGGGATCACTACAGCAGGCAGCACTCTTCATTTAGGCAGTGCCAGTTGTCACACGGGCAGCGTTACAGGACAACTCCCCGAGCTCACACAGCTACTGTAGAACCCACGGCTCGACACGGTGCATCCACAGAGGAGGTCAACACCAACAAAAACACCTGACCTGTACCTTTAGGCTTCTTATTGTTAAGATATTCCTGCCCGAGTGGAAATTTCCTGCAACGCTGAACGTTGGTCGCTAGCAGGCTGTGGTCAAAACGTGCTTACCATCTTCAACCAGATTCATGCTTGAAGTGGTTGTGTTTTGAACAAATTGAAGACCTGTCCAGGCACTCAGACCTCAGATTTCTTGTTTTCCCAATGTAACTGTGTGTGGTCTCAGAGCTTCACTCATTTAAATGAGCCCCTTGTCCTCTCATTAAGTCAGAAGAGGGGGTGAGGAAAAAGTGGCCAAATGTCTCAGGACAAGTTCTCAATTTGATCATATTCAGCTGCTTAGTACTACCACCTCCACTGCATTTTCCTCCCACTTAGGCAACTTCAGTTTCCCACTGCACTATCATCTCAGCCTGACTGAATGCAGAAAAACCCATTCAATCTTCCTCGCTAGACATAGCTTGAGTTACAGCGAGTGCCACAACTTGACACTGCCTCAGACTTGGTAGGGTTTTTGCGTGACTCAAATGAACTATTAGTTCGAGATAACTACAATTTAAAAGCTGATAAGATCTTGCACAAAAGTGAATCAAACAATGATACGCCATTATGCTGGCCCACCAAAACCAGTACTAAAAGTTGTGCCTTTGTGGATCAACGGTTTCACTGTGCTGTGAAAGCTCTCATTTTTCATGGTTTCGTACACGCAAAGACTTTGTTACGTGGGGTTACAGATGTTAGAAGCACCAATATTTTTTATCTTTCGGTCCCCACAGAACAGCAGATGCCACCACACCAGACATTGCTATGGGAAACGGCGGAGGAATTACATTAGTCAGTTGTTGTGGGTGTGGAAGTATGCTGAATAGCCCAATTTCTAGAGGCTCAAGACACTTGCAGATCTACGGTGAAAGCTTTAGTTTCCATGCTCGGAGCCTTAAATGGACTTAGGATTACTTCTACCATCTGTGATTCACTCCGAAAAAGTACTCAAGGTATTAAGGTGTAAATCTCATCTGTGTATTTTTACATCCTTCTACAGCTGCAGCACCTGCCTCTACATCGTGACCCAAGAATTTCTATATAGTAAGACTTCACACAGAAGGTTTTGTAACTGCCACTCTTTTTCACTTAGGGTTTTTCCATGGCACCAGAATCTTTTTTTTTTTTTTAATCTATCATCTACCTTTCCTCTCTTAGACCCCAATGCTTTAAAGACTTAAAGCCTGTGCCTAAGTAAGGGTCAAGGCTTGATTTTCATTTACTCTGTACTTATTTTGTCTAAGTGATACTGGTGGTAGATTCACAGAAACAGGTGGAAATCTCACACAGAAAAGTCTTCAAGTTAAGCAGCTCTCCAACTTAGCAGTTGCCAGAAAATGTGATATTTGAATCAAAAGGCATACCAGACTTGCCAGTTACCTTATTTCGAAGTGAAAGCAAGTAAGGCGTTGACTTTTATGATTAACAGAGGGGAAAAAAGGCACTGTGATGCTTGTACTTCCGTGTGGGATCACAGCTGTGCCAATCTTATCTCCTTCTATTAAAATTCCAATCATCTAGTAATGTCGAGATAGCTGCAAGTAGGAGCATCAGTGCACTCTCTAGCATCCGACATCCTACTGCCACTCTTTCAAAGGCTACAAAAAGTGTCATCTAAATAGTCGCGTTTCCAAGAGACATACAATGACTACATAATTTCAGCTTCCATTTTTACAAAGTAAACTTCTGGTTCCTGTGGTGGACTTAATTATTGTCATTTTACTACATATAATATTTGTTTTCCTTTAGCATCCCAGGCATGTCTTAAAAAGGGGAACTTTCACAGCAGCCCACTAGCCTTCAAATGCTCTAAAGAAACAATGGCAATGTATTTAAAGAACTGTTTTTCTCAGACCAGAGAGAAGTATTTTGACTTTGGATAGAATGAAAGTTCCCACTAGAGTCAGTGAAAGAAGCGTTTGGATGATAAACCAAGACCAATAGTGACATACCACAATCTTTTCCTATTTACACTGGATAGAAAGAGGGCACTGGACACTGACCAAGCAAACGTAAAAGGAGTTCTTTTTCTAGCAACAAGCTTCCTACAGTCTATCCAAGCCTCCCGCCCTCTTTACTACAATTAATCATCCTGAATGATGTGGTACCTGCTGGTTTTTTGCCCCTCTCTGCGCCTCAACTTTTAGGACAGACTCCTTTAATGAAAACACTCCACCCCACAGAAGTTCGTAGCTGCTCTGCTTCATTCCTTTTCCACTGAAGTTTCGATCTCTTCCTTGCACTGGCACTAAGAACAAAAGCTGCTGAATTTGTCTGTATGTTGCAGTTTACCTTTCTATAAAGCAGGCCCGTGACCGATATTTCTGACGATGTTGGGTTATTTTCAGGGCATTCTTGGGCCCATTCAGTACTTTCCTTTCCCCTTCCAAGACCAGAGCATTCCCCACCCTCCCACACAACTGCTGTATCCCTCCATTTTCTGGGATGAGAAATATGCACCTTCTTTGCCGGGGTGACTTCGATACCCTGTTGCCAAACACACCCTGTAACCCCTTGGATCTCAGTTTTCCGTAGGCAGGATTTTCTTGTTCTCCCCCTCTCGAGCACAGTTGTGCAATACGTGCATTCAAAGAGCAGGCCACAGGAGGAGTAAAGAAATGGGATTTCACTTGTGCAATAGAGACAAAGGAGGCCTCCAGAGAAGCTGGAGGGGCAGAGCTTATGGGATACAACGAGGACGAGAAATAGATACAGGGGTGGAGAAGTGAGAAACGTTTCGTAGGCTCTTACGTGGTCTGAGATTTCTCATCTTTTTGCTCTCCAAAACTCAACCTTCCACCAAAATACAGAACTGGCTTGTTCTCTAGGTTCACTCACAACTCTCAGTAATTATCTATGTGCATTTACGTTTGAAATTATTTTAATTTTGAGCTTCTTGCCAAATTTCGTTTTGGGTAATCACCTTTGAGTACCTGAAGCCAAATTAGCATTTAATATAATATTCCTCACTCCTCTTTCTTTCCTGGAGTGCTTCCACATGCTCTTACACAGCTGCTACACAAGTGATGACTGCTATTTTTCACATCCATACACATTTCCCCCCCCCCCCCCCACCCTGAGATCTGTTGTTGCCCAGATCTAACTTCCTATTCCTATGCAACACACTGGAATTTTAGCAAGTGCTGTTGCGCGTTACACACACAAGTTTTATATCTGTATTTTACAGTGGTCCTAGAACAACCGATTAAACATGTACTGTTCGATATTCCTTTGCAGGGACTCTCTCTAACTAAAAAAAGGAATAAAAATATAGCTACTCAAAATTTTAGACAGCTCTCCTAAACTTATGGGACATTTTCTTGTGTCAGTAAGAAAGTTCTTTAAAGGAAAATAAAGAGAACGAGCAAGTTATCAGAGCTCAATATTAAATCTAAAAAAAATTTCCAGCATCATATAATCCTCCATTACCCTCTGGGATCTGTATGTAGCTAAAAATAAAAGAGTGAGTTACAGTATTTCTGGTGCTATAGAACGTCAGTCCCTGTAAGGCATATTTAGTACTTTTGGTTGTGGTTTGGTGGTTGGTTCCCCCCCCCACCCCCCAACCCCTCCTTCTTTAATTATTCATCTCAGTGGAAAATTTCAGTTAGTGCAAGATTCTCTTTAAAGGGAAGATTCATCTCTGAAAACAGACTGCTCAAGGGATCACAAAATCCCTGGCATTCCTGGGTTTTTAAACTCATTAACCTCCTTACAACTGTTATCAGGGGACTTCCAATACTTAAGAACTAAACAGCTAAGGCTTTCAAATGCTGGAATGTCACCCATGACAATGAATAGCTTCAGACCTGGAGTGCTGGAAAGCTGCCAGTTCTGGCCAAGGATTTGCTGAGTTTACCTTCAATTCTTGGACTGGATTCTAAATTCCTGTATTTGGATTTCAGGCCTTGGCACTGGCCCATTTGTATCCCTAACAGTAATAAATTATGCAGTTAAGAATTTCACGCTGATTTAAGAACCTGAACTGACAGTGGCTTAATAGGAACCAAGAGTTCTCAGAACATCACGGAACAAGTGTTTCAGTCCTAAGCAGATAAAAATTACTTAACTACACGTTCAGATTTGATTTGACTACTTGCTAGATGCATTAGAAAAAGGGAACGAGATAACACTTCTGAATCTACAGAAAGTTGTTTCCCTCTATTAACCTTGACCACGTCCAGTTCCCAGGAAAGCCCTTCAGCCAGCCCACCCAGCACAACGGGCCTCTGCAGGACCCCCCTACCAAAACCTGCACAGAGCTCAACTCTTGCAGAAATTATCGTTATAATAGCGAGACCTAAAATAAGTCTGTCTCATAGTAACACTTCATACCAAAGCGTCAGGAGGACCCCTACTGAGTAAAGATTGAAGAAATAAAAAAAAAAACATATTAAAAACCCTACAGCTCTTTAGAGGAAGGGATACACAGGCTGCCAAGGAAGATGCACCCCAGGCTAAATGGATCTCCATAACCATACACTACAGTCCTGCAGGCAGATACCACCTCATTCCAATTCCTGTACAAGGCATTCATTATCTGGAACTTCTCAGTTACCCCCAGGGTCCTGACATCCTTAGAAGAATACCAGAGGGACTCACACACAAACTCATGCTGGCACTAAGTAGCGTACTATAATGTATTACTCTGAGAATGCACCAGCTCTGTGTGACACTCATTCAAAATAACCCAAAAGACAACATTCCAGAAGCGGGTATTTGTACAAAGCCACAGAATGGCTCTTCTTTGCAAAAGGAACGGGGCACGGGGCAAAGACAGGAAAAGGGCGAGTAACCTAATAGATGTTTGGCTGCACAAATAGCGGGGACTAAGTCTACAATGACAGAAGTATTTCACTGGAAAATTACTCAGAAAGAAAGAAGTGTTTAGCCACTACAACAAAAATAAAAGTCCTAGGAAGTGGTGAACAAAAGCAATACAGCACAGCTTCTTATCCGGCATCTCTTAATGCGCCGTATCACAGTACTGTCATTCAGATTCAGGATAAATGCAAACAAAAATTAAACCTACACTACTAAGGTCCTCTGAATGGTTTTGGCTGTACATTTACCAATTCCTTTGTATAAACATCACATACAAAGACCCCAACTAAGAGAGCACTGGGCTCTGTGGATAAAAACCTCAAAGAGAATCCAAAAATAAGTCACTCCAGGTAGTGCTATCAAAAGTTACATTTTTCAGTAGCATCTGACTACGTGGATATTTTGTAAGATTTCACTCTGCATTGATTCCCTGCTCTGGGAGTGCCTGCTCGAGCAGGGGGGTTGGACGAGATCATCTCCAGAGGTCCCTTCCGACCCCTGCCAATCTGGGATTCTGGGATAGACGCAGCAGTTTCCAAGACACACTTACACAGTACCTACTTACCAAGTATCACTAGTGAGCTACGATAACATGTGATGAAATAATACACTGCTTTTGTCCATGCAACCACTTGTAGGAGTTAAGAAATTAAATTTTTGTTTTATTTGAAATAACCAACACCTATTTCTTGATAACTTCTAAAATCTATTTCTACCAGCAACTGCATTGAGCAGGAAAGCATCAGATTTTATCTCTTTGCTGCTACTATCAGTGTGTAAAGTTATAACAAAAATTTGTTTAGCCTCAATTTTTTCACCAGGAAAGGATCAAGTAGAAAACCTCTGTTTTAACCATTATCTGGTCACTGAGCTATGTTTTAAGTACCTACACAATGAATGTTTACTACTTAAGTTCTATAGTAACAGAGTTGCTTCCAAACAGGATAAAAGGCTCACATTGTACAGCACCAAAGTAATCAGAAAGCCATCTGGATAAATTAAAACACAGTTCAGGTGTCATTTCCCACTACAGCTGAGCACTCACCACTCCATCTGAAGTCAAACTGCAGACATCTCGGGGACTTCAGAGCTCCTTTAACCTGCGGGGCACTGCCCGTTTCTGCTTCATGGATCAACTAGTTCTAACCTGGAAGCTTCCTCCCCGGCCTACATCTATTTCTGGTCTAGCTCAGCTCAGACCAAGATGGTCTGTCAAGTACTCACGAGGCTTATAAAGAGGGCAATAGAGGAAGCAGGCAAGCTATTTCATTTTCTTGTGGGCAAATACCTGAATGCACATGCCTTAGAAGACTGCTACATTCTACTGTGATTTAATGCACCATGTGCTTCCAACTCAATTGGCCAACACCAAGGAGTATCAACGTTTTGAGAAGCATTAAGCACTAGCCTGTCATATACACGGCAAATAACTGCTTCAGACCTCTCTTTGGTAAGTAGAATAGCCTGGGATACCATCAATCTATTTTGTAAGTAAACATACACAAACAGCACCAAACCCTCTCTGACTCATGGCAATCAGCCTTGCCAAAATTGTGCCACTAACCAGGAGCTGTGAATTACACTCGATACAGCAACAGGCCTCCACATTCTCATGCTCACCTCTGGGGGGAAAAAAAAACAAACAGAACAATTTCCAAACACGGAACGATCGTCTCTATGTAATTTATTGCCATGAATACCTCATTCTGCGTTGAGAGCATATACTTCAGATGAGATGAAAGAAAACAGCATTAAAAAGCAAAATCCAAAAACACCGCACTGAAGAATTAAGTGAACTCTATAACACAACAGGCACGCTGATAAAAAAGAACAGCAAAGGAATGGCCTAAAAAGGCATGAATGTACCAAGCACTTTAAAAATAATTATGTCATACTCAAGATTTTCTTTTCACTGTCTTCTCACAGACCAGCTACTTCTGTGATATATATTGCTCTCATCCTGCCACTTCTTTCTTTCATTCCAGTCTTGAAAAGCTGTGTTAAATTTCCCAAGGGCTCATCATTCAGTAAGTGCGCCTGTTAGAACGTACTTACATGCCTCTGCTATAATAGCTATCTCGACAAATAAACCACACAAAATTCCTCACAAATCCACAACTACATGAAAACAGAAGAATTAAAAGAATATTAAATGACTGACCAGAAGCTTTCATAGTCACTTTGCTGCTCAATCCTTCCTTATCGACATCTAATCAATCGATTTGAGGGGGGTTGTAAAATTTGTATCTCCGCAAGTGAGAAACTATTTAATTGCCTATTCTTGCATGCTTTCCACAATCTAGCAGACCTCAAACTGAGCATAACACTTACTCTGATAGACCAGCACATTGTAAAAACACCTAACTGCGGTGTTCATAAAACATTTGGTCACATTATATGTATGTGTGTAATTTATATAAATGTACTTTACACATACAAATTTATATAGCCACCCCCCAGGAATGGAACCATTCAGAGAATACAGCTGGGCAGAGAGCAGAATGGATGTATGGCAGAGAATTTTGAGACAAACGAATTGACTTCCAACATGGAAAGAACTCCCGATAACCATAAAGACTTTTCAAAGTAAGATTCCTGAAAGAAGAACATGAATGAAGCTATTAACAGCTTTGGTTTTGGCTTTACAACATGAAATGAAGTCCAATATTTATTTCCTGTCAAAAAAGGAAAAAGGAAAATAGTTTCAGTATCATCTCTTTCCCTCCCTCCAGTTAATAAAACGCAGTTGAACTGGCAGTTTTATAAGTATTCCAACTTGGGCAGAACTATATTTTTCTGAAAATTAATTTATTAAAAACGGAATTCAATCCCCTCCACTACGAAAAGACATCCAACATTCGTGTCATCTTACAAACCACCTGAAAATCTTTCACTTGAGCGCTGGAAATTCAAGTGAGACAACTGAGAGAAGCTCCTTCCAACCTTCCCATGAAAGATTCTTGTCACAGTTCTGTGTTTGGGGTTTTTTTTTGTTTGGTTGGGTTTTTTTGTTTGTTTTTTTTTGTTTGTTTGTTTGTTTGGGTTTTTTTGTTGTTGTTTTTTTTCTTCAAACAAAACAAAAAACCAAACTTAAGCAGCAAGAAATAAAAGCACAGAGGATGCTGAACAAATTAATAGATGAGGATGGAATTTGAGTTAAAGGCAGGTAATGAGATGCATTTTTTTTGTTGTTTGTTTGTTTTGGTTTTTTTATTTAAGCTGGATAAAGATCTAGCTACTAAGCTCTTCAATTCACAAAAAGCTCTATGGCCTACTTTAGTCATGCCAAAAGGCCCAGGCACTTGCCTTGCCCTCATGAAATTCGCTTCCCCAAAGAGCGTGCGTTAGAAGTCTTCTGGCAGACCCTCGCTCCGTAACACAGGCAATGACACAGAAATCACATCTAACTGGTGCCATAATAAAAACGGAATGTGTGCTAAGGAGCTCTGCCAAACTACAAACCCTGCGCTGCAAACAGACACCATCCTTTAATCTCTTCATTGCCATTTCTTTCTCATTTAATTCACTTCTTCCCGGCATTTATATTGTTTACCTTTTGCAGGCCTCCCAAATCAGGTAATACAATTCCATTTTTACAGGCATTTTTATATTCCTATTCCCAGTGATGCAATGACTACATTGAAAGTATTGCAGAAAACTTAAAGAACAAGGTAATTTTGGGAACAAAAATGTCTGCACAGAGAATTTGTATTCTTCTTACACAAGTGTAAGTTTGGGGCAAAACTGGGCGGGCAGCATGCTTGTCACCATTTTTAGTCGGGATAATAGCTTTCCAAATTTTGAACAGGTATACTGTTTCTCTGAAATAGTGACTTTGCTTCATTTTTATTTCAAACAATGTCAACCCATTTCTTTTCAAGCAAATCCATACGGGGACTTGTATCTTGTTTATAGGATGGACTAAATACATTTGTCTTCATTAATTATGAAAAAATATTTAGCTTTTTGGCAACGCAACAGAAACAAGCGTTTCAAACGATCACATTAACTCTTCGACTTAAACAACACAACACAAAGTAAACAGTCTAACACCAAGATTAGTCTTCTGCTTGTGATGTGTCACAGATTACATGACAGGTTATATAATGCACTATATGTTTATTCTGGCTCAGATTCTTTCACCTGTTCTCCCCTGGCATTGCTAGCACTACCAGATGGGTCCATTTTAGATTTAATTAATCTACCCCACCTCCTAGGATTTCGAAGATGTGAAGCACTGACAAGAACACTGGTTCTTTCCTTTCTTGGATACAGAAAAAGAATCCAGACACAGAGAGATTTTCCTTTTAAGAACAGAATACAACATTCACAAATAAATATCTGGGGAGAACACGTGCTGTTCAAAGAAGCTAAAAATAGTACAATCACCAGGCATATGTTTAACTGGGAACCTTCCTAGATTCTAAAAGTAACATTATTCTTTAAATCCAGTGCGGATACAAGTACTCAAAAATGGGGGTGGTTGTTATTTTTTTTTTTTTTTAATGACAGTGGAGCAACCATATTCAAAGTGTCCGAATATCAGTAGGTATGAATACCATACACTGCACACTGAACTAGACAGATTCCCTTCTTCTCATCAGCCTTCATTCCCTCCACCATGTTATTTTTCTGTTCTTGCACATTCCTCAACACACCACAGCTGAAACTTCGTTTCATCCAAACTTTTTATTCCTTTTAAGTCTCTGCTTATGTAAAAAAGAAATCTTCAAGAAGGGAACTTAGTATGGCACGGCAAGTTTTAACCACCTGTAGTTCTTTAAAAATAGTAACTGCTCTAACGGACTCACGAACCACGTTCCCTTTGTAGATCTAACAAATGAGGTGAGTGGATGCACATTAATGAAATCATCTGCTTATCCTGATCACTAGGTTGCTTTATATGGACTGGGGCAAACCAGGTCTTTCACAACCCTCCTCCTCCCTGGCTTTCTCCTTGTTATCTGCTTTCAGATCATAAGATGCATGAAGCAGAGGATCACCCCTTTGTCAAAGCTGGTAATAGGATCTGGCATAACTAAGCCTGCAAAACCGTGTGGCCTCTGAATGCTACAATAATAAAAATAGTTCAGATAGACCTTTTAAGTTGCTAAGCCCAGTTTTGAGTACACAACGCTCCTTGTATAGCGTGGAACATTTAAAAAAATATCCTAGAGCCCTAGTAATGAATTTTCCCACTTGCAGAAAACACTACGAAACCCACAAGCCTTGCAGCTCTCTAAATGGAGCTTAAATGGTGCAGAACCATTGACACACAGTACAGGAATGAATTTTACTTCAAATGTACCACTACTAAACAAACCTGCTCACAGTGAGTGCTGCCAGCTCTCCAAAGCCTGTCCCTGTAATGCATACACTGCACCTCTCCAGATATTAAAACATTTTCATAAAGTTTTAGCTCCCACTGTCACACAACTACACAAGAATCTCAGGTTTTCACCTTCAGAAGTCTGTTGACATGGTTAAAGAGTGTCCACTCAAGACTACGTAACCTTATCAGAAGCCTGAGGCCAGAAGACAAGTAGAAACAACCTATAATTCAACTCTGAAGAATCTCTCCCCCCCTCCTTTTTTAAATACTTTACATGAGTGTAGCATTTTCCACAGGATCTGCACTGAATTAAACTAGTATTTTAATTTAAAATAAAAAAATTTTTTAAATGAATTATTTTAAGAAAATAACTATCCAATACTTTAGTTTAATGTGATATTCCTGTAAGCTATTAGAAATGAGCCCAAATAAACCAAAACAAGCTGATCATGTAAAAGCAGACATCCAGGAACCAAAAACAATTTAAGTACAAGAGTAAAGAAGCCTCTACTTTCACCGATGTTAATGGCCAAAACACTGCTCTGGTCTTAAGACACATGATTTGTTCTGAGATTAAGTGAACTGTCATTTCCATCAGCTCTCAGACCACATTCTCATTTACCTATAACCATTAGAGCCACCCATTTTCAAAGCCGTGGGCATTATGTTTTTTCTGCAGGAGTTACACAACAGCCTACATTTACATATCATTTTAAAATCCAAAGAGTATTTTACAAACCAACAGAGACTACAGTCTTACAGTCACTGCTGAACACAAGCCATTCCCAGGACCAAAACTATTTGTCCCAAGGAAAAGACGATGCCATCTGAGAAATACAGTTATGAATAAAGCCCACATTTAAAATGGTTTCTCTACTGCTTGTTCATAAACATTTTTTACTGAGCTGAGAGTATATAAATACACGCGAGACACCATCTTTAGAGGTCTGTTTATATCGCCAGAAGCTTTTCTAGAACTTTTACCCTTAACGGAAGCTATCATTACCTTTCTGACCACTTTTAATAAATGTTTTGAAAATAAAAGCTCTGGAGCAAAGTTCAGGGAGCTTTTCCTATCGCTGAGAAAACAGTCTGGGCATCAAGTTCGACCACTTGTCATCTCAGACTAGACCAAAAAGGCAACAACTGCTTTAAACAACCTGTCCCAAACCCCTTTCCTTCCCCCTCAGTCAGGGCAAGTAACAATACCTTTACCCATACAGACTTCATACACTTGCCAAAACTCTCAGAAGAGCAATAAAAAAAAAAAAAGGTAATTTTAGAATAGTTACACTGAAATTAATCAGCAGCCTGTCACAGCCCAAGACCCACGGTGGGTTAAGGTAGTAAGACGTCACCCCAAGTCACCATCTCACCCGCATCCTCTCCAACCCGCTGGTCCAGCGCCCCCTCCTCGGCAGCCAGCCCGGGGCAGCCCACGAGGGCCAGCGCAGCCGGGGCACGGACAGAAAGCCCGCGAGGACAAGCTGAACGTTGAAGTCATAAAAGTAATAAAAGAGCTCTCCGGAAGAGCAACTGCACTAAGCTGTACATACAAAATACACTAGTTTTAAAAAAATAAAGAAATAAAAATAAAACCAGAAGCATACCAAAAAGTTTATCTGGGATTTTCCCCTAAGAACATAACTAACTTCACCTTCTCAAGGACTAGGACAACAAACCACAGCAGCTCCACGCTCTGTATTTCAGCACTTATACCCTCAAGCCCATCCTAGCCCAGCTGTGGGGACTGAAGCCCATGAACAGGTGGAATAGATGAGCTGTGCTCCTGGAGCTCAGCTTCCTACATAGTTTCACCTGAAGGGAATCTATTTAATGACGCTGGAAAAGCTAGAGTTTACTTTCAAAAGTGCATTCCTCATCTAGCTAAAATGTTGATGTGAACAAAACCATCTTTGCAATAGGACATAATGAAATCAATATTTTGCATGCTAATAATGGAGCAACCTCACTTTTCAGTATTCCACTTTTACCTATGAAATCCTTTCCGATCAGTAAAAATGCCTAAAAACAGCTATGACGATTTAGGATCCGGAGCTACTACCGCCTGCCAGTCGCAGCTGGCCTCAACGCACCTCGCAGCGAGTCTCTTCTCAGACTTTAAAGCTTGGCTTTATTAGCACTGTCAAACCATCGCCTCGGGACGGTGAGTCCAATCTTAGAAGACTAAATCAACAGTACTGCTGCCCCAAAGCACTTAACTTGCCCCGATGGATTCAATTTGGTTTTTAAAAAGCGGTAAGTGATGTAACTCAGCTTCAGGAGGCATTAGGTCAGATCAGGTGCGGTTCACATCACCTTCCCCTCACACCGAGTCATAAAGCAGATGTAGACACGGCGCAGTGCGACTCAGACACCCTCACAGAAATAACCCTGCCGTCAGGTATGCCCTAAACCAAAGGCGTATTCCCCTGCCGCCTCGGGAGCACACCCGTGCAGCTCCGCCACATCCACCGCCGTCCCACCCCTGCCCCCCAAATTAACTCGCCGTGGGAGGTGACCCACCTCTTAACAAGGCTCCGCAATACCCTGGCTGGGCGTCAGTGATGGATTTTAACACTTGGGCACTCAGCAGGTTTACTCTCATTGCACCCGATGCGAGTCTGGAGTCTTTTCTGTAGTGCCCTGGAGCTGCTGCAGGCAGAAATGTTAGCTATTTCAAAAGTGAATATTCTATTTCTCTGTATATAAAAAGCAAACAGACGGGCCTATGAAATTCTGGGTTTACTTTGTTGTTTCAAAAACTATGTAAATATTTCACCCTAGAGGTCAAACTATTTTCCACCTCAAGAAATTAAGAACGTACGTTCTCTCATTCGACCACTCTGTAACCGAAAAGAAGGTCTCTAAATAAAATTTCTGTAACCAACTGCAAGGATACATTTTACTTTTGTACACAGCTGGCATAAAATCAGGATTAAGATCTATTCACTTTAAGCTGTTAGCATTCCTCGCTTTAAAGATCACAAACCCAAAGACAAATAATCACATGGACAGCCATAAAGGCAAAAGTTTATATACAGCTTTATTAAAGCAACTGTAGCCGTAGAAGTGATAACATGGTCTGATTACCCCCACAGTTCCCATACGGGAGCATGAAAAAATTATTCTTTTAACCTCATTTTTAACTAAAGTTATTTCTGAGAGCAATCACCTTGAAATAAATATTTTTGACTGGGGGTGTGTATCAACATATTAGGTAAAGGAAAACTAAAATTAGAGTATTAGATGTTAACACAAGAGACGCAGCTGCTTTGGTGTAACTTACAGACACTGAAGTACCTTCTCCTATGTTTATATACACAGAGGAGAGAAGCCAGGGGATTAGGTAAACCCTACTCAAGTCCAAAATATGATGTGTAAAGCCAACGTTACAAAAAAAAAAAATAAAATACCACAGGTACCTGGATTTTAGCTGTTATGTTTACTGACAAATACCTAAATAAGGAAATAAGTTTTCAAGAACAACAATTCCCCTTTCTGAAACCGTCTGAAATCATCACTGACTCTGAAATCAAACTCCTTAGTCAGAACTTAAATATAAATCTTGGTGGCCGAAGAGACGTTCTCTGCAAGTGTTGACTGAAGTTCCACGTATTAACCTAAACAACTGCTGTGTGAGTTGTCTTTAAAAATTATGCATAGCTTAAATATAATGCCATCAGTTGGAAAGCAGAAAAGTGAAATGGTTTTTTTTTCCTTCCGCTCCTGGAATCGTATCTTATCATTCAGCTGGCGACTCAAAGATACCAAGATTTTCATTACGATTTTATCACTCAAATCATACAGGCAGAGTCAAAGCTCCACACTTTGGACAGCACCTTCCACTTTTAGTAAATGAAATCTATATTATACCCTAGGGACACATTCCAACAAAGCAACTGAAATTATTTTTGCAAATATCAAAACTGTGAAGTTTTTAGTGTTGTCTTCTTTTAGGAACAACAGGTCTATAACATGGATTCTGCTCTTCTAACTCATGAAAAGACAACACCGTAACTTACGCATATAAGGCAGGGTCAGAGGAGGAAAACCAGCATTTAGTCAGGTAAAATTTGGTATGGCCTTAAACCAAAAACCAGACCCTCTCTCAATCGAAGACGTCCTTCCTTAAGCATATAATCCACGTCAAACCATAGAAAAAGCACAACATAACAAATGGTGACTATAACCTTATCCTGCAGACCGCAGAAAAATAACATTACAGTAGAGGACACAATGAAACAAGTATGCATGATTGCCGAGAGCCTTAAGTGATATGAAAATAACGTGGGCACAAAACCAGCAATCCGCTGTTTCTGCTGCTGAAGGAATCCAAAGAAGCCTTGGAGATAAATGTATCAGGAATGAAAGAAAACGAATACAAAATGCAGGTAAAAACTACCCACGTAACAAAATCAATTTATCAGAAGTGTCCTCATGGGGAAAAATGTTTGCACCGCATATAGACGGACCCTGCAATATTCTCTCCTAACTAGGCTGTTCTTGTGATTAAAAGGAAAAATGAGGGTTGGTTTTTTTTTCCTTCAGTCCTTAAAACCCAAGTTTTATCAGCTTCCTTATGAAACAACATTTAGAGAACGACAACCTAGAAAATGTAGAAACACCACACAACATCTGCCTGTTGAGCAGCTCGCTCACTTTCAGGAAAGCGATGTCAAATCACTTGTAGGCGAGGGATTCACCCTGATATCTGAAAGCAGCTGAAGTGCTGTACACCAACCATGACCATCAAAGGAGCTAGTAACCTGCTTCAAGTAGTTCCTGTCCAGCAGAATACCCATGCAGAATCACAACTAAAATGAGTTTAACAGCGTTCATACTGGAAAAAAATTACAAGGTGCTTAAACAAAGAAACACTCTAATATATTTCACTTTATTATTGTAATATTAAGGTCACCGTTTGCAAGCATTTTTTTTTTAAAAAAGACATATCTGTAACAGTGTTTCCCCTGTACTTAAGTAGAAAATTAATCCAACACCAGCAGTGCTAGAGTTAATGTCATTAATAATAGCAAATTAGAGTGAGTCTAACTTTAGTTAGACTTTTTAGTCTAACTTGTTAGTTTAACAAAAAACATAAAGACATAAAGATATAAAGATATAAAACAAAAGAGAGAAACCATGACATAAAAATGGAAAAGATATAATGAAAAAATGAATTAAATACAAGACAGAAAATGCCAAATATTTAGTCAGCATTTGCTTGGACAAAGGGAAACAAAACTGTATTATAAAGTTATTCATCGGTGTATAAAAAGCAATAAAAATGCAACTCAGTAGACCCGTATCTAACAGCCACAAGTGACAAGCCCCTCAGATTCTGGCCCAGTTGTTGTGTTACACTACAGTTGTTCGTGATGTTACAGTACTGCTCCACACTCTTCTGGCTTCTGATGAGATTTGTCTTTTCTTCTCCCCACTATCTGTCAGCAGTTCTGATATTTAAATTAGGTAGTGAAGCTAAGGACGTGCAAAGGGATTTTTCAGGACGCGGGGCTGTGGCTGCAGACACGTCTCCGTCCCGCAGGTGATCCATGGGACAAGGGACCTTTGCCAGTTCTACTAAACGTGGATTTATTGCGGCTCTTAAAAAAAAAAAAGAGCCAATATTTGCCGTTGCACATCTGCTTGCGGGTGAGATGCGACGAGAGGGTATCATCAGTAGTTCAAGCACCCAGATTTCGGCTTCCCAGGGGGGCCTGGCAGCAGGTGTAAGTCTTAACTGGGATGGAAACATACCTTGTGTGAATTTTAAATATTATGTTCTTAATGTTGAAATCCCAGACATAATGGCCGCAAGCCAAGTAAATACACCTCGCTACAATAAAAGAAAAAAGCTTTTGAAAGCTTAAAATGTTAATGTAAGAATCATTAAAAAAAAAAATATCTGATTCATCTAGAACACTGTGAACATCTAGGCCTGAGTCCAAAACCATTGAAGTTATGAGGACAGCCTCCCTCTACTCCAACAGGCTTTGGATAACGCTCTCCATTTCTCTAACTCTCAAACAGACAAATACTTGCAATACATCATCTCAAAGCAAACTGAACTCAACACATTTCAGTGGCAGCACATTCATTTAAACAGAGCCATGCATACTATATATGGGAATAAAGTGTTCCTCTCAAAGATGCAAACCCGATGTATTCTCAGGCTATAAATACCAACGGGGTTCAAAACGGGCCTATCCTGACCAACACATCTCTGACAGCCATGGAAGACAGGTATCTTGCTCTCCCATTTATTCATCCAGCCGTATTACTGGTAAAAGTGCTAACAAACTTCTACTGCACGTCCACCTTCTCTTGTCGCCCAAGATGACCTGTGTGCCATAGAATGAGTGCTCACACTTACAAAGCACGAGGTCTAATCTGGAATTTGTGTATTCAGTCCCGTGTAAAGTTGGTATAAATGCCAGCCTAGTCTTGTGACCCAACAGCGCTTTGCACTCACTTTGCAGGCTGGGCGGAAGAGTCCGGCACTGTAGTCCTGCGAGGAGCAGGGCCTTGATGGACTTGATGATCCTTATGGGTGCCTTCCAACTTGACATGTTCTACAATTCTATGCTTCTAAGCCTTCAACCTAAGAACTCATTACAGAAACACAGCATTTTATGGTAGCCTTTTAAAGTGTAGTCCCTTTCCTTTTGTCTCTGAAATGATACGTGGGGGAGAAAAATGTTTTTTAACCATTAACACCCACACATAACATTTCGGCAATCTTCCCCTTAGAAAACCTCCACAAGCTGTATTCACCGTGTCCTTCTCAGACTTCTGACAATTCCACAATGTTCAGACACGCAAAATACGTAATTTTATGCGATGTGACTAGATATGTTTAGCGGAACCAAAAGGATACCCCAAACCCTAATTTCATCCAGAGTTATTTTATGTTTATGACTCACCGGCTTCGCTGGAACCGCTGTCCTACAATCTCACACTACAGAATGCCCCGCTGCTGCTGAACTGATCTTGCCGAGGAATTATTACCAGCCAACCCTGAAACTCACATAAACTTTTGCCAGCCTAAGCCGGATTCCACAGAATAACAGAGCCAATCTCTGAAGGAACACTGACCATTGCGTTGTATTTTACCTCCTGCTGACTAGAGATTACTTTTTGAGATTCGTCCCAGGAAGGACACTCAAGGACGGAGATTCACAACCCACTTTCTTGCAACAGTGCAGGACGGACATGGAACTTCATTGCTTTTTTAATTATAATCATCAGATCCTGTTCCCCAGAGGTTATACTCAGGACTAGCGTTCACTAAATTTCCAGTGTTTCTATCTCTGGGGCTGTAAACTGCCCTCGTTCTGCAGGAATCCCACTGCATCAAACCTGCGTATATAGACCGTTGTTCTTTAAAAGCGTTTCATTCCCCATTGCAGGCACTTCTTCTGTTAAGCTAAACTGGAAAAAATTGTGAAATCTAATGGTTCCCAACCAGCATTTACAGATTTGCAGACATGTGAGAGTTGCAAATTCCATCTGAGCACAGATTTTCTCCTTAAATGTATGTGTTGCAAAGCCTCGAAAATAAGTATGATACTGCATCAAAATAATGTTTCGGTCGAGATTGTTTGGTTTACAGCTTAAATCCTTGTCCATACGTTTTCTCTTCTGCATGCGTAACCAATTTTAGCATGAGTTTATAAAATCGGAAATCCAGAGAGCCAAAAGCATCACCTTTTCCACAGCGTGGAAAACAGCAGCACACACCTCTCCGTATCGGTGCCTTTTTTACTTGCAGAAACACCATCTGCAAAGAGCTGGGAGTAGCTCTTCTTTCAGTCCTTGACCTCTCCACCATGTCCATCTCTCAATTGGCAACTTGTCTGGTGGGACGCTCACGGAGTAACTACGCGCTGACCACCTGATAGCCATGAGACAGGAACGATTCAGTGCCTTGAGCCAGGCTGCACATGTGACTAACGAGCAAAATGCATTACAGTCCGCTGCTAATCCCTTGAGCCTTCCAGTTGTTCATACGCTTCTGCTCGGTCCATCTTCGAGACAGTCAAGGTGAGGCTTCCACACACACATTT
Source organism: Sula dactylatra (assembly GCA_013389905.1). Classification (NCBI taxonomy): domain Eukaryota; kingdom Metazoa; phylum Chordata; class Aves; order Suliformes; family Sulidae; genus Sula; species Sula dactylatra. The sequence goes on from WEKW01005402.1 coordinate 70,142, forward strand.
AAATGACGGGATCTCCTGCATTATGTGCCCACGTGTGCCTTCTAATACTCTCACGCTCTTCTCAATATACACTGCCTTGGTTTGAGCTTGTTCCTTTCTTTGGAGAGGAGGTTTAGGCAGGTACTGCTAGGAAAGCGACAGACCTAGCTCTACGAGAGCCAATTTGGTAGAAACACTTCTCTTAAGGAAAACTGAAATTTTGCCACTTACAAATTTTCTCAGGCCTTAGAGGTCTGGGTGAAAATTCCTAACTTCTCAAAGAAGACTTCTGCAAATATTGTACTTCCAATAAAATTTCAATTTTTCTATTCGGAACAAATGGGAACGTTGACGGCTTTCGACTGACCAAATCTAGCACTGCGCATTTTACTAAACTGCCAAAATATTTAGACCAACGTGAAGGAAGATTATTATGGCTTGTGATTTCAGGACAGCAGCTGCCACCTATAATCGTGATGTAATTTCATTTTATATGTATAGGAGTCCTAGGCCGGGGTGGGGAGGACGCTCTTCAAAGCACTGAAATCATTCCAACAGGAGCATAGCGACAGAGATACACTCCGCCTGCTCGAGCCCTCGAGGCACGAGGTACATAAGGGGAACCACTCTCTGGGGAACCAAGGAGCAATGGTACAGGGGCCGGTATCACACTCTTCAAAAGGGTATTTCAGGAGCTGGCTGCGCCCCAGACTTGAGCTTTCTCATTCCACTGCACCTTCTTCTTGTTCAAGAGTTTGTTCGAAGCCAAAGCACAGCATCTGATAATGGCAGTAGAAAAAGCCCCTCGGGAGCATGGAAAATGCAGTAGCAGATCCATATAATCAAAGGAACTACAGATTGTATAGTAGACATTTAGCCGCTATGTGTAACTGTGTACTTCATCATGAATATTTATTTTATTTTTCCTGTTATTTCCAGAAAGAAGAGCAACTAATGGTGTCAGAGTCCAGCCCGCTGAATGTAAATCTCACATCCTACTTTCCACACGCACAAACAGGAATGAGTTAATCAAGGGACAAAGAAAAAGCGAAGCGAAGACAAGTTCTTTAGCAGTACCTAGGCACTCCTAAAAACGTAGATGTGAACACCGAGGAGAAAAACAGCATTTGTTGAGTCTCTGCAATACGACTAGTTAATTTTGGAAGAATTACCTCTAAAATTATATACCACATTAAATCAAGGAATACAAGGGCTTTAGCTGTAGCAACCCTCGTATTACATGAAACACTGACAACACAGGGCAACATTTACATTTTTCTTCTTGACAGATTTTTAAAAAATGTCATCTCACAAAGCAAGCACGGAGCATAAAAATCCTAAAACTTCAGCAATCGTTTTTAGTATGCGATTAATATTAATGTTCTATTCGTATACCATGACATAAACTGGATATAGAATTTTAAGGGGTAACATTTATCATTCTGTTACCAGAAGTTTTCATATTCTTGACTTACAGTGTCTTGACTTCCTTATCTCTGAGAAAAAAAAAAAACAACTGTAGTGAAATTTCAAACCACAAAGTGTTAAACTGTTTATATCACGTTTTTAAATTCCAACCGTAAATTCAATGAGTTAAGGGGGGGGGGGGGGGGAACAACAAACCACGTTCTAAATCCCTCTGTGCAGCCATTAAAAAGTGTTACATCACTGATAAATCTGAGGAATACAATGTTGTGCTTAGAATACAGCAGGAAAAAAACACCCAACAACTTTTTGCGGTTCCTTGCAATAACATATAGGGACGCCGGTGTTAGCACAGTAACTCTGCGAATTATTCACACGTACACGTGAACCGTTCAATAGGAAGCCGCAGAACGTAGCCGTGAGAAAGATTTCTTTCGGCTCGCTCGCTGGGACCCCTCGTTAGGTAGATGGTGAGACGACGTTGGATAGCCCAACCACCTGCGGAGTGGCGGAAGAGGCAGCACAGGGAAGGAAAGGCCGTAACGTGCTGAAAACGTCTTCAGTCGCGCAGTACGAGGAGCTGCTTCTTGTAAAACTGCTTTTGCCGGCAGGTCCAATATAGTCGCCATAGCATCATTTATGCCTTCGCGTTTCTCACCAGCAGCCTCGGCAGCCTTCCCCAGGTTACCACGCAGCACTGAGCATGCGTTTGGTAACAGCAAAGTTTAAGACGTTTCCAGTTGTTACTTCAGTTAGCCCGTAGACCCTAAATACTAGAAGAGCGTTTTGCAATAACTAGTTACTCCTCACACACACAGAGAACTCCCTCCAATTCCCCGTTTTAGCATGTAAGGAACGCAGGATCAGCCCCTGAAAGTTCTTCATAGGAGGCTTGAAAACCCTTACAAGTGGCACAAATACAATCTAAAAAGAGACGACTATCTCCCCCTACCTGCAGAGTCCTTCATCCTCCTGCTCCAGGGAATGATACTCAGGGACACAGCTACTTCAGGTCTCAAACATGAAATAAGCTCAGATCTTACAACTCGACACAGCCACGGTATGTCAAATCATTCAGACTGGAAGTGCTGGAACGCCTCGATGATACCCGGTATTCAGCGAGCCGATACATTTAGCCTAAGAGGTTTTAAAGACAATTTGACTATGCCTTGCTGTACTGGTTCAGAAATGAATGATCTGCTTTAACTATGTCCCAACAGCGGACCATCGGACCAACGAAACCCACCCAGACACTATGCCTAAGAAGTCTGTGTACAAGTCTCTAACTTTCCGTTCTCCCAAGGAAAGAAGCACAAGGTGATAGATAACCTGTAGGACTTCCTCTTTCGTCCAGATCCCCGACAGCCCTTGCAGATTTGTCTCACCATGTGCAGAGGAAAGCGCTAAATACACGCAGAAGAAACCAAAGGCAAGTCTTAACGAGCCACCCGTCCTTGAAAATCGCCTTTTACTGTTGTAGGAAATGGTGTTTTAGAAGACATGCTTATTATCACAAATTCACCTGAGCTCTGTCATCATACCTGGCTAACATCTCTCTGAGAAAGTTCGGGTTTGGTTGTTGAACAAAATAAAAAATGCCCGTAGAGAAGCAATACTGCCTGGTACGGTTCACAAAAGCTTAAGGCTGAGCTCAAAGCTTTTATTTATTCCTTATCTCCAGCAATCGCCTCTTCCACAGATAGGCCCCGTTCACTGTAACTGTTCTACTTCCACCTGGAACGTGGAGGTTCGTTTAGGCAACCCGAACTGGACGCCCACCTCGCTACACCCAAGTACACAGACAAACAAGCACCCTGAGCTCTCGCACTCTAACTTTGTTTCTGGTTTCCCCTACGCGTTAGATCCTTCGTGCAGCTGGGTTCTGCGCTGTATCGAGTGTGTTTAGAGGGGAGGGGACGGGAGAAAGGGGAAGACAGCTCACTGTACGTCAAAGCAAGCCAGCAACCTAGCAACCATATATTAAAAGGTGTGTGTGTTTTTGTGGGTGTCTGTGTGCCAGGAATAACTGAAGCAGATATTATTCCATTTGTAATCCAAAAAATGTGAAAAGGGAAGGGGAGAAACTCCAGCTGCTGGTCTATTTTGGGGTCTGTCAAAATCCACTTTCACAAATACAGAGTCTTAACACTTTCTATCCCATTTGTCTTAAACAAAAATGCAAGTCTGGACCTGAGCAAGTTCTTAGCTTTGGTTTCAAAGAGACCTGTCAAGCCAGGAGCCAACCTTAACTTCACGTGCTACGCTTTCTTCCAGCTGGCAATGTGCAAAAATCAAAGGGGCAGAGAGGTCGCCTCAAAGATTTTGCGCTTCGGTTGAAAGAATACTGACCTAGTGCGTTACTTAGGAATGCACTAACTATTTCTAGGTATCTACGTTTAATTTACCAAACAGAAGCGTCAAAGGTTCTTGGGGAGTGGAACTAGCTTTAAAAAGATTTACTTGAGTGAGAAGTTTACCTTTTTGATTTTGCCAAAGTTTCTCATTCCGTAAGAGCTCCGAGAGCCTAGACCAGCACACAAACACTCCCACCCTGCCGTGATGTGCGGTCCCGGGGGTGCGCATCAACTTCCGAACCACCCCGTCCCACCGTGCCAGCGCGCACCTCGCCAAGAGGCCGAGCCCGGGTGTAACTTTCCTGCCACCAGACGAAAGCGTGGGATGGGAGGGATGGAGAGAGGGGGACCGGGGAGGGGGACACGCCTCAGGGCTGCACCCAACACCTCGCCCCTCCGGCCACGCACCCGCGTTGCGGCTCCCGACAGCCCGTGGCCACCCTCCCACGACAGCAGCCAGCACGCCGCCATCCAGCAGCAGCCCTGGGCATCTCCTCCACTGCCACCTCGCCCAGGTGTCTGCTCCTACTCCTCCTCCTCCTCCTCCTCTTCCTCCTCCTCCTCACCATCACCACCACCGCACCAAACCATCACCAGGAGGGGCAGGGGAGGGGGAGTTACCTTGTTTTTGACCCCGCAGTGGCAGCAGACAGTCCACAGGTACTTGAGGGTCCTCCACAGCAGGATGATAAAGAGTCCCCCAAAGAAAGTGACCATGGATGAGGCGAGGAAAGCCCACCACATGCGCTGTCCGCGGATATCGCAGGGCACCTCCATGGTCACCGGGATGATGAGCGCATCCATCTTGGGCACATTGACGGGGGAGGAGGACGAGTCTGTGTTGAGATTGTTGGCGTTGATATTGTTACTCATTCTAATGCCGCCGCCGCCGCCGCCCGGGAAGGAGCCGCCGCCGCCGCCGCTGCCATTTGCCATAGCTAACAGCGAGCCGGGCGCGCAGGGGCTGCCCGGAGCTCCTCC
>WEKW01005402.1:76284-175652 GCA_013389905.1 Sula dactylatra
GGGGGGGGAATCCAGCAAGAAAATCTGGATAGTTGCCTCCTTTTTTTATTTTTTTTTCGATCCCCCTTGAAAAGCAGAGGCATTTCCATATCTCCATATTTATTTTTATTGATACAGAAACGCAAATCTCCGTTTGGCACATGGTCTGCTCTGCCGGTTGTCTGCACAAAGTATTATGCAGATCCTCTTGACATCTTTTCAAGGGTAAAATACAGCAGCCTATGTGTGCGTGGCGTTCCCCCCGCCGATCTAGGCACCACACATGCACAGAGCCACCATTATAAAATAGTAATCTCTTAACCTTTACTAGGAGTAGCTCCTCTTTCTGCATCTGCCATGGGTTGGTTTGGTTTTGTTTTCTGCTGAAGGGATGGTAATGAGATTTTTATGAGTTCTCGGAGCTTTTTATGGGGCTTTCTAACTCTCTCACCTCCACTTCTTTGTGCAAAAAATCCACTGTTTGTCTAACTGTGAGTTTATCATGATGTCTCGCTCCAGTCTGTTCCTTCAAGAGAGGGCTTCCTTTTTTTCAAGAAGGGATTAATAGAGGCCTCTGAATAGAGAAGCACTAGGCAATAACAGGGAGGTATAAACAAGTGAGAAAAGACGACATTACTGTATCCGGAGGAAAGCTGTCAGTTCCGTAGCGCACCTGAAGCAGCCCGTTCCCAGGAGGCGGAGGGAATTAAGTGGAGGATTTCTAGACACGGAAGACAAGTCAGGTTGCAAAGAAACCGCGTGTCACAGCTGCCCCACGCAACCGCAGACTGTGCTGCCGCAGCTGCCACCCCCTCCCACGTCCTTCGTGACCAGCCCTCCCCACGGCTAGAAAACCACCTGGGCCACGAAGTGTTGTCGTGATGGGATCGCACACCTCGCGTCCGGGGCTGAGAACCTGGCCCCGGTGGCGTCTTGCTCTGCATCTCTGGGTTGGTGTTGAAGGAGTGCCCTTCTCTCAGCTGCACGCGTAGCTACGCGTCCTTCTGTCCGTCAGCAACCGGGAGTGGAACGAGGGCAGGAGCATCCTCACACAGCCACCCGACGCCTCGTCCTCAGAAGTGCCGGGTGCTTACAGATGCTCTTAGAGGGAATGGAAACCACAAGCCCTTTGCACCTGGGCAATGAACAGCGGTAGCACAGCATAGCCCGGGGAAGGCTTTTGCAGGGTGGAGTTTCTCCTGTATTCTGGTCCGGTAGATAACAAGGGCTGGGTCTCTGAAGCCGTAGGTGTGGCGTACGTCCTCTCTTGCTGATGTTTGAGAGGGCCCAGAGGATTTGACAGAGAGGCTGCAGTCGGAAAGTCTTGGTCTTCTCACTTCATACATTCAGAAGGTACGAGCTAAAAAGCATTTCTTTGCCCCTCGGTACTCGAGTGCTGCAGACATTGGTTTCATGAGCACTCCACGCGTAAACGGGACCGTTGGGCACTTCTAAAATAGCAACCCATAACGCTGTACCCACAACTACAAAGGACGGTCAGAAAGTCTAAAGCAAACCAAGTGCGCTAAAGTATGTAGGCTGTACTTCAATATAACTTCCTTTGGACGCATTTACACAACATTTACACACAGATTTGGACAGGGGTAGGAGATTTATTGTGATCACTTTTAAAAAGCTGATTTTAAGTTCTGCCACTGAAAAACTATTCGTCAACCAACCAACGCATACATTAGGGGTTCTAGATTATAAATGTCACACTATATACCCGGGGCAAAAACCTTTCCTGTGATCTGAATAAACACAACTCCTCTTGGGTGTACAAACAGGTTCTACAAATATTTATGGGGAAGCTCAGGAGGGAACACTCGTTGATGTCAACTGGTGAGACTTACGTTACCAGCGAAAAGTTTGCTTAACAGGAATTGCTTGCTAAAGACAAAGCATATGTAACGCAGGTGACTTTGTGTTTTGTTCACCAGTTTGTAGATGGAGATGCAAATGGTGCCTGAAGGGGTACCACTCCAGTTAAGTACCATTCGGGCTTGCTCCTTTATGGAGAAGGAGAGGCCTGCTTGCTAGTACGGGTTTGCTAAAGCGGAGTTTGAAGCACGCTGGAGCCGCGTGCTTCGTCTGCTGTGGCAACGACGGCGTTTCAGGTTGCCTTCAGACCAAACAAGGTTTTCCAGCTCTCTTTCCGGCAGAGATCTATTCTGAGCAAACACCAAACTTACACAGATTAGTTTTCAGAATAGTTTTCTATTTAATATATCAACACAAGGCCTCAAAATTTACTTATTTAACTGAATAATATTTGCAGAAGATAACAAACACTGTGTCTACCTGTGTTTTTTCCTACCATATAGCATAGGGCGGGACACAATCGTGCCAGCTCGACATAAATCCGGAGGGTTTGGTTCCAGAAAGCAGTATTTTAGCAGCAGGGAAATGACTCCTCTTTATGTAAAACAGTTCCCTCTTGTGGATATTCTGTGTACGGTATCACAGACAAAGTATTTACAATATTAATCAAATCCGGATCTTTGCAATTAAGAAAACCCTCTGTTCAGCAATGATCTCAACACGCCGGACAATCTTGGGTTTAGCAGTTAAAGACACACATAAGGCAGAACGAGCCATTGCATTTCATCAGATATAATTTACCTGCAAAACTGCTCATTATCAATAACAAATGATTTAATTACGTGCGATAAACATAACAAAGCTAAAGAAAGTTGCGTAACTGTACCTGTATGAGTCAAGTATAAATCACAGCGGATTTTTTTTTTAGTTTGCTTATATGAGAAAACCTTCTGCAATTCCACTAAGGAAAGCCATGATTAAAAAAGGAAAACATACGCTACAGAAATGAAGGAGACCATAACAGCAAAACAGCCAGGGTTTCCAAGGGCCCACGTACTAAGTGCTGAAAACAGAGAAACTCTTTGGAATGATAAATCTTTCAGTGAAAACTGAAAGAGTCCAAGCAAAAAAGTGGCACAGTTTCACTGGTGACACAATATTGCACCAGGGGTTCATTTGGCATGACAGTTTAAAAAAAACACGAATGGAGTTGCAGTGTAAGATTTATATGTTCCCTAAACGATGACTACATTGTACAAAGAATATCTTTTTTCTTAAGAAATTAAATGTGAGAGGATGAACACGTATTCCCCAGTTTTGCCAGAAGGCATTTGGTCTAACTGAGTCTGGGAAAATGATAGAAAACAATCGCATGTTATTATCTTAAGTGAAATTATATTTAAAAAAAAAAAAAAAAGCTAAAAGCCTTTGTATACCATTATACCATTAACTTGTTTGCCACAACTTGTTTGTTTAGTGGTTATATCTACAACCTTCCCATTTGATTAAAGGTCCAGAGTAAATGTTGAACAAGCAGCTTAAGGTTCTTTAAAGGGAAATAATACTTTTCCAAGGTAAAAAAGTCAAAGTTCTAACCATTAGGTATGTATTTATTCTTGGCAACACCAGGCTGCAGGCTGCCACGTGAACAGTCCCTTATAGGATGCGCTGTTGCTACCTCATGTGATAGTTTAACCAGCATAAATAATTGCTATTTGCGACCAGCAGCCTCCTTCTTTACACTTCTGTTGTCCCCTTAGAACGTGCTGCTGGCTTTTATGTAACGTCACCAGCTGTGACAGGCAAGAACCTACACACGGAAGTACCACAAAATAACAATAAAAATTGCTCGCTAGTCAAGGGGCCAGATCTGTATTCCTGAGGTCAGCGGGGCTTTTGGTCTTGACTTCAAATGATGGAGACACAGCATCAACCAGACTTTACATACAATCACAGATGCCTTGCAAAATTAACTCTGAGCCTCGCTTTTACACTAGTCCTCGCTGTTCCTACTTTGTCCTGGGTGAAGAGTGAAAAATAATACGTTTGTAGTGATTAGACGGGTGTAGGAAACAAAACTGTATCATGAAACAGCTCCGAGAGATTTTTGTTTTAGTGCAAAACGTTTGCTCTCTGAGACCCTGAGGAAGAGCCCGTGCTGATGTAAAACCCACGTAAGCGTGGATCTGCTGTCCTTGTCTTAAAGATGCTACGGAGGAAATATTTGCAAGAGTTGATACTAACGTGCGTACAAAACTTGCCTGGCTGCGTATAACTATATGTTTGCATATGACAAACCATTATCTTTAGCATTTGTTCTTTTCATAGAATTTAGTCAAACTGTTTCAGGGCGTATTAAGTGAAAATCCTGTTTAGCTTATTTTGCATCGACCCAAACCCCGTCCAAAGACTGAAATACATATTTAGCATGATAATATATTGCACTCTGTACCACCTTCTTATGGAAGCACTTCGCAAATACGAATACATTCAGCTTCATCACATCTGTCTGTAACACTATACGTGAACGCTATTCTTGGCAGCGAGGTTACGTAACAATTTCCTTGAATTAGTTAAAACTTTCGTATTGAGATCTATTTTGGCACTTAACCCTGGCAAAATCCTCCAGCTGGCAGGACAAAGACATATCTCAGCAGAATGCTTTAATGGGTCACTCAGTCATTCAGAGTGATCATCTCCAGGGTACTGGAACCCTTGCACTCAGTCTAGCCAAATAAAATATTAAAGAAAATCCCTTGTTCACGTTAATCCATACGGTATGAATAGAAATTTAATACAAAGTAGTATTGCAAACATAGAGCGTTTTCCCTGGACTGTTTTTTTTTTATTTAATAAGGTGATTCTTGGATATCCTCGTATTCTGTTTAATAGTTAGACCTAAGCGTACTTCCTTGTCCTCATTTTCTTCTTACAAAATGTCCTGAGTCACACAGTATTTATTTGGTTCGATGGGATATTTCTTGCCAGTAGAACCACTTCTTATTGGAAAATTAGTATGGTTCATGCATTAATGGAATGCTAAGAAGACATAGCTAGCATCTGAAAAAAGGTGATAGCAGAAATTATGACTTCAGGAGCAATATTAATTAAGCCATGTTATATCCTCTGAGGTCTGTAAGTGCATTTAATAAACATCAGTCCACACGCTTAAAAGCACTCTTGACTCCTGCGAATCGGAGCCTGTTTATTACTGGCCGTATTAATGATTTTTCCTTCCAGTCAGGGGTTTTGCCACAGGCGAGGAGGAGGAAGGTATCGGGGGGTTATTCTGAAGGCAGAATAGCGGCAACCACTCTTAAAACACGGGTAGGCTCACAAAGGAGATGCAGAAACAGCAGTTAAACAACGCATCAAAACAATACCCAAAACAAATCAAAGAAAGAAAAAGACCTTTAAAATGTCTCTCTCAAACCACCAGTGCCCCTTTTTGTGAGCGGGCCTTGACGTCCATCCAAACCAGCAAACCCTTCGCCCTGTACTGAATGAGAATAGAGAACGACAGAGAAATAAGTTATGTGAAGCGGTGCACAGAGAGCCACCCCCGAAGCAGGGTACACATGCTCTGACTCTGCTTTGTGTTGATTCTGTTGGGTTGGATCAAATCAGGGCAGCACCACCACCCTGCAAACATACTGGTGCAATGCCAGGACTTACTTCCGCGCCACTTTGCAGCTTTGTTTTGTGGAAGCAGCTCTCCGGTTCTTTGTATAAATATTGGCATCCTTTGGTCCTTCCAGACAGACCCAGAAAATTCTAATGGAGTAATACAGCAAATAGTGAAGTGCTCTATGTGCCACCATCATGAAAACACAGAGCAGCGTGCGCGTGTCTCCCGTACCTTTGGGCAGTTTCCAGCAGCGGCATTCCCTCTGCGGCTCTGACTGCTAGCTACAAACAAAGCGTTCCAGAACTACCCAGGTACTGCAAAGACCAATACTATATTTTTTAATGCAATTAATTTGGAGGACTAAAAGGTAATTGTCTCATCTTTTAATGTTTTGCCGTTCGTTTCACTTGATATCTTGCATACTGGAAGTGCGTAGGCCAGGCAGCTTTATTTAACTGCTTCTAGGAACCATTTGGCTTTGACTCTAGACCCTTCTAAGACATGACTAAAAGGGAAGGGAGGGAAAAGAAGTTTCGCTGTAAACTCTGATACATCAGAAGATGCCTGGGCAATTCTCTTTTAAAGACCGCGTTGGGCAATTCTCTTTTAAGTCCAGCAGCCAACTTTGCCACGGGGAACTTGCAGAGAGACGCTGCTGTCAGAATCGGACCCTCTACGACGGAAGCGCTGCCAGTCATTCCTGAAACCAGCCGCCAGCCTCAACGTACCGTAGGGCTCCAGAGTCCGTGGTGTACAATTTAAAAAAATTACCCGGGGAGCAAAGTAATAGTAGCAGGACTGTACTGCTGCTCTACTCCAGTTAGGCCAATGGCAGTTTTCATAAAAGTCAGCTAAGTGTGAAAAACGAAGACAAATGCGAAGACGTACGTGTGCTGAAACCAGCCACTGAGGAAAGCAGCTCTGAACACTAGCTCATTTATCGTCCACCAGGTGTAAATCTGCGTAACGCCGAAAAATCAGACATCAGGCATGCTGAAACCATAAAGGGGAGACCGTATGTTTACAAGCAGCCACTCCATTCATTTGCAGCTGATAGCGACACTTACGCTTTGTTCTGCCCAGGATACATTCACATTTCGGACCTTGGTGTTTATTTTCGACAATAACCTCAACATAATTTCAGGAAGAGCAGTTATTTGCAAGGATCTGCTTTGCTTTCTTGTCTCTCATACTTGTCTGGAGCTGAATAGCTGAGAACTGGAAATTTGCAACTGAAGATAAATTAGAACAGAAATAAATCAGGGCCGCTTTCATTATCAGACGTCAGCCCATACAGTTAAGGTTTGAAAAGCTGAATCTCAACATGATCAGAAGACGCTCTTTCTCATCCCACTGCGTAAGCGCATATCCACCAAAGACTTTTCCAATAGGAGGAAGAGAAAGAAATCCAGTTAACGCGCAATCCTGCAAAACGCTGAGCATTCCAGCTTTGATCCAGCAAAGCATTTAAACAGGTGTCTAATGTTATGCACAAGTAATCTCGCAGAGTCCTGTAACCAAGTCACATGTTTAAAATTAAGCATGTGTTTTAGGTCCAGGGTGACAAGGCTCAGCACCTTGTATGATTAAGTGACTAGTAGGCTGAAGAGGTTGTCTGGGAGTCATGTCCTTAATTGCTTGCTGACTTCATCAGCGCTTATATCTTACTGAGGTTGTATTTGCTAGTGTGCAACACAAAGGTGACCTTTAATTCCAGACTGAATATAGCTTTAGGATTCCCATTCCTGTTTGGAACTAAATGTTCTGCAGTTAACAAACTAATAAAATAACAATACCCAACTTAGCCACTATTTTGGGAGGATCACTGATTAACTTGCATTATTCTTTGTATTCCTGATAAAAGATGAACCCCTGGAATACTATTCTAAAGAGATAATATTCTGTTTTCTCGCTGATAGATCCACATGTGTCCTCTCACAAGTCAAAGGTGCTGCTAAGGATCAAATATATACCAGTACTCACAGAGACGTGTCGGATGTCGGAGCTCTGCTAATGCAGCAGTCTTATATGTGGTACTAAGCCTACAGCAGGCTGTAGAACGAAATACCCTCAGGCCGAATTCAAACTAATTGAAGTCAAGGCCACGCTGAATGGCTGCCTTAAAAAGGCAGTATTTTCCAATAGAGCTTATAATTTTTTTTCCTATGCTAAATTCAGTGGAATGTTGGGATATTTAATGGCAACCAACAAAATGAAACTCCAGTTACGACCTTCAGCTGCAGTCTCTGGGTGGTATAATAATGGTGGAATGAAGTTTTATTAACTGAATAGTCTCATATGCTACATCTTCTCGTATTCATGGCTTTAATTTAATCTGATCTGCGGGCAGATGCTAATTTCTGTTTCCATAAGCTAATTGAAACTCAACCTGTGGTCAGAACTGCAGCTATTTGGGAAGAGGCAGGGATTCTTTGTGTCTTATGCAGCGGGTGCAGTTTTGCCTTCGAATACAACTCTGTAGCTGCATCAATGAAAGATACGTGTGGATGACTAATAATAATTTACATGTGCGTATCTAATAATAGTTAGACACAGGCTAATTTGTCATCAGTGTAGCAATATCTTTGGGGAAAAGCAAGATAAAGCATCTATTTTCATAAATATTCACAGGTGAATATCCTGCAGATAATTTTTAATTATTAATTAACATGCAGTTTTAGGCAATGGAATACTAAATTGTATTTAAATGTGAGCCATATTAATCACAAACCCTCCACCTAGTCACCCTCTCAGTCCAGTCTCATTCAAAGTTTCTGACAATAAACTCTTGTGTATTATATTACCTTGTCTTACACAACAGGTTTTCCCAGCGTCTCCTTTACCAGAAGGAAGTTCACTGCTATATATGTGATAATACATTATTGTTCATAGAACCTCGGCCTGTGAGAAACAAATATATGCAGTCTATTGACAACTGTGGTAGTTAAAATACTTTTAATTTTTACATAAGGGTTTTTTTGCGAGTTTTATGGTAGTTGAGCATGGTCTGTTTTTCATAAATTATGGCTATTGCTAAATGCGTATTATAAACTATTACTTAGTATTATCAACATTTACTAAACTTGTAATCAAGACTTTTTTTTCCTCTGAAATTCCACAGTGTCATATTTCAGGTGTTTTCTCTTTGTATCAAGAAGTGGGTGACCTAGAACTTTTTAAGCTCTCTAAACTGATGAAGCTCTATAAGCATCTATGTCCCTTAGGATCAAGACAGGTGAAATGCAAAGGCGCGCAAGGTGGTTCAACACCCACAATTAAAAAGACAACATTTTAAGTGCTAGAGAACCCTACAGCCGTATTAAGATTCTATAATACAGAATCGTCAGTACTTCAGCGGGCTGACCGTGGCCCTGGAGGAGCTCCAGCAGTGTGATATTCATTCTAATTTAAAAGAAGAAAAATTAGAATTTCAGGGATGCTTATACTCAATCCCATAGACAAAACAGGCTCACTACTAACTTGCTTTCCTAGATGGAAACTCACTTTCCTTATCAAAAAAAAAGTTCATAAAACATTTTCTCTTATTTGCAGAAACATTCAGCTATTTAGAGACAGGTAATCAGGAGCCAATTATTTACTAACTGCCACAGAGCAATAGGACAATGAAAGTTTGTCAAGGGCAAGTTAACATTAATAGAAACAAATACTCTTTTGATAGACAGTATTTAGGCAATACACTTCGTTCCTTGTGCATCAGGTTAGTGGCCTTTCCGTGACAGGCACTGTCAGCTAATTAGGGTGTGTTTAGGTCTTGATTGATGTCTCAATGCAACACACTTCTGTGAGCATTGCAAGAATCACAGAGTAAGAGCTTGAACCTGGTTTTTTATCGCTATCAACAAAGTGAAAGACACAACCTAGATTATGTTAAACTTTCTTTTTAAAAAAGAGGGTTTCCGCTGCCTTTTTTCCCGGATGGCACAGTAACCGCTTCCTAACACCGACTAGAACATACAGCCGACCTTCTTCAGTGGTTTACCTTCCCTTTTGCGAAAGAATCCCTGCCTTCCAGACTCTAATAAATTCAGTATTAGCCGTTTCGAGACATGGAGTGTCATCTTCCCAGCCTTCTCTGGATTAATACCAGGTTTCAGGAAATGCTAAAGGTAGAGCTATTTCTTCTTTGGACAATCAGATCAGCCGTGCTTTACCTTCTTCAGCGTGCTCCAGCTTCTTCAAAACTCCCGTGTTACCTGGTTCTCACCTTGGACGGATACTTCTGCAGTCCAGAAACATCTTTTCTTATCATCCCAGTCTAAGCGTCATAAAAATATCCCAGTTCTGTGGCTTGTTAAACCCTCCTAGAGAAAGGATGAGATCCTTACGAACTCAGGATGCTGAGGATAAAATTACTCATACCGAGGGTAAGTTGTATGGTAGGAGTCAGTGCTTTCCAATGCTTCCACAAGGCGAGAGAAGACAGTTCTAGATTTGGCCCTACCCAGCGAGAATACACTAGGCAACATCCAAACAGGGGCTCCACGATGGAGACAGAGATGGAGGGCAAAAAGGTATTCAAGTCTGAGATAAGTTTTTCGAGTAGCTGGTTACAAAGGAAATGCAAGGTGCAGGTTCAGTTATATCCAGATATTTTCTTCCCGGTTAACGGTTTGATTGTTGAGATTGGCTTCCTATTAAACTTAGATCTGTTGGATGTAGGTCAATGCACACACATTTCCTGTTATATTTTCCTCACGATGCCCAATATCTCTTGTATAATGTGTACGTGTTCTTGAAAACTAGACAGAGGCGTTTAAATCTCTTCTAAACCAGGCAATGTAACTATTACTAGAAAGTACTACAGATGGCTGACTAATTGAGCCATGGAAAGCATTATCACACCATTTCTCAATTTAGAGCTCGTTATTCATTTGAGTTCAATCTCATCTCATTACTGTTATCATTCCGTACGATATTAAAGTGAGTTTCAAATTTACACACCTGTGTGAGGTTATTCTGCAGTCTTCTGAGCGACACCTCATTTCCAGCCAGTCCTACCACACCACTGAAAATTAGTATTTTTTTCTTTGGTTATTTTCTGAGGCTTTGGGATTGTAGCTGAGTTAGTAGAGCAGAAGCCCTGAAGCCAAGACGCCCGCGCAACCTTGGCTCCGTGACCTTGAGCAAGTCACATGCGCTCCGTGGGTTTCATGTTTACTTCTGTGCAAAGAGTATTGTAGGGGTTAATATTTCTACTGTGCTTTTAGAGCTTTGGATGAAAGGCACTGTAAAAGCTCAAAGCACAACTTATTAATAATATATATACACATATCTTCCCAGTTTATGTCTCAGGTATCCAGCGCGGGGATTTGTATTTCCACAAAGCTGCGAGTCTTCTCCACTAAAACAGGCTACGGCAGGTACTTATTTAAAGTTCTTTTGCACCAGATTAACCGAATGCCTGAGAGAATGATACTAGGTCACCTTCTTAAAATGGCCTGAATACCAGCAGAAGATTAAGAAATGGTGGGAGCAACTATATTTTGTTACGCTGAAAGCATTACACGCAAAGTGTATACGAGCAAAGTGACATTCAGTGACGGATTGAATTGCATTATGATAAACTAAAAATGGCAGAGGGACTCAGTCCTTTGGAATAATTACTCTTGAAGATTTTCCATTTTGATAATCGGTTGATTGATGGGGGGGTTACAATAAGAAAGTGGTTATGACTTTCAGTTATGAAGAAAGCCGCGTTGTGATCTAACAAAATTTCACAACAGTGGCATTACGATCTGCAGCTCTGGTGGTTTTCATGAATCCTGCCTCATTCTTTAAAAAATTATCTAATCCTTCACTTTCCCGGCAGTGGCACAAGAGCAGCTGTTACCAAATACTCATAATACCAGATCGTATGTGATATAGGAACACAAGCTACCTTTCATCTGGCCAGGATACTTACAGTGCCACCCTATCATTAACTGTTGCTGTGACTTTATTTAAGAGCATGTGTGCTAAAATATAGTTGGAATTCCGAGGTTCTCAAGGCTTTAATACTGTCCATTTACGCAGCTTGTCTTTCTCCTGGAGTGTCGTAACGCAGAACTCGAGTGTGTGGGTTACTTCAATAGCATTTATGGAAAGGCGCATCAGAGAGCTCTCTTTTGTGCCGTATTAGTGTAGGTGAAACAAGGAGAGGAATAGAAGATACCCAGGAGCAGACAAAGCTGCTAGTGGCAGCTTTAGTAGTAGAGAAACAAACACGAGACAATACGGTCCAAAGAAAGACGGGCTGAAAAGACAGAAACTTCAGTGAGATTTTACGTTTGTACGGCAGGTTATGTTTCCATATTTGTTTTTTGGCTGGTTTCCTACATCAACAAAATGTTTGCAAGGTATAATCTCAAGGGTTTCTCTAGTCAAGGTTAAGCAAGTACCAGTTTGTTGATAATGTATCATTTTATTTGAATGATGTGGCTAATTGATATAGCATAAGAGATATTACTGGACTATTAAGCATGAGAATTTGCACTCTATATTAAATTTCTAATATGCCTACGTGTGTGTATTTTATGGGGTGTTTTTTGAACGAAAGACATGAATGCAATTAAACCTTCACTTAACACGTTGCAGTTTTAATATATTGCAGGATCAATTCCCAGCATTATATTTCACACTGAAGGGCAGCTTTTTATTTTTTTTTTAAATTTGGCATTTGTGAAAGAAAGGTGAGGGGCGAGAACAAACTTTATAACTGGCCAATATCAATGTAGAAAGGGAAATATTTTTTCCTCCAGGCCAAGTCACATCCAGCTGAGAAGGAAATCTACTTTGCCGATATACCGTGAGCTCAGTCAGCCACTGGCAGCTAGAAACCAGGTCACAGTGGTCTACAGCGATCCTGCTGCTGGCTCGTGTTCTCTAATGGAGAACGTCCACCAACAAAGGTGCAAATTGCATCAGCAGCAACAGCTGGGTGAAATAAGATTTAACTGCTTATTGGAACCAGATGGTGGGCTATTAGAAATAGTCTAAAGCTGCCCAGGAGGAGCAGGAGCAGGCTTGAGAGATGCTGCAGCAAGCAGGAACTGAAAGCATTAGTGTAAAGACTTTGTAGGATGAACATATTGAGGCACTCATTCCTCATGTCTCCCTACCTCTATTATAAATTTTAAGGGCCGTGAGCAGAGAAGAAAGATACAAATTATAGAAACAGATGGAGAGTCAGTGAGGCATAGAAATACAGGTGCTGTATGAACAGATGGAGTGAGGCGGGGAAAAAAAGGAAAGGAAGAGTGCTAAGTCTGAGAATCAGTGGACTCTGCCTATCTCTGGATGCACAAAATTCTGCAGGTGTGTAACAGGTCAGTCTTGGAGGGGGATTTGGAAATTCATCACATCAGGTTTTTTTCCCAGATAGCTCGTTCCTTCCCACTAGGAAAACACTAGTTTCTCCCCTTCCCCACGTGCATTAAAACAAGTTGACTTGTCCTTGAATACAAGGGACTGCCAGTTTTTAAAAAAGTTACCTTGTTGCAGGGCAGAACCGAATCAATATCGCTAGCTAAGAGCCCTTATCTCCTGAATATGATGGCAATGCCTTTTTCCCAACTCTAGACCACATTAGTTTACAGATCGATGTTAAACACAATGGCAAAGCTGGCATGCTCTTGTTTCCAATCCCAGGGCTGATAGTATCACGGTCCCAAAAGACGGTGCCAGTAGAGGTATTCAATTTGGGTAACCATCTGATAAACTTTGACTGCATTCACCAAATGCCAAATCCAGCACCACCTTCCCCTTACGCAGCAAAGTGCAATCTCCCCATCTGACGTTAATTACATCAGTTTCCCTTTTGTAGTAAAAGGACAAAAGATGGCTGTTACTTAGCCCCAAAAGAGTTGTCTGATGACTTAGAAAACTGCGAGGTAGCTCTTAAATTCAAAATTAGAGTATACTTCCTCTCTACCTTTGCTGATTCAGCACAGGGGAATGTCGTTACGAATGACAGCATTCTGCAGCAGAACTAGCTCTGTGGAGCCTGCAAGGTTTAGCCTAACAGGAGCCCTCGCTGGTGGCGGTTTGGGGTCGTGAACTAGGTTGGCTGGAAATCTTCTGAATGACAGATTGAAAAGTTATACCCACCATGCCCAAGCTTGGAGGCAGCCTCTCAGCAGCAGCTGGACGCAGGGTTGAGGCCTCGGACGCCTGAGAACCAGTTCTGTGATTAACCGTTCAACTCGGCTTGACATGCACCCGTGCCTGCCATCCCGAGGGCTCGCCTTGGAAATGCCCTGTTTGGAGGATTTAACATTTGTAAGCAAACACGGCATTTCCTTCCATTTATCGTTATGCTTTCTTCCATTACCTTTTGGAAAACAAGGACTTAGTATTCCAGGCATTACTTGCTGGATATCATTGATCACAAAGCTCTCAGCTTCTCGATTTTTGAAGAGAGTCTCTGGTTCTTTCCTGCAGCAACACGTCTATTTGAAAAATAGGATTGCTAGGAAAGATTATTTATCATTTTCTCATTAAATCCAGAAGTTAGAAGGAAAAATATCTGTTAGGTCAGCTAGTCTATCCTCTCTCAAGAACAAGACTTCTCCCTTTCACACATTTTACAGTGCAAGCTTTGCAGAATTTAGGCTTGGTTGAGAGCATCCTTTGTGGGAGGAATGAGTTCCATTTTGAAAGATTACTTCTAGAGCTCCTGCCTCTAGAGTTCTAGAGACATTGGAGTCTGGGTTCATAATGTCTACTTCCATGTCTTGTCCACAGCAACTCCTTCATGCAAACCCCAGATACCACCCGAAACACTGACATGAAACAATGTCCATGCTCAAGCCTTTTCTGGCACGTGATCAGAATGAACGTGAATGCATGCAAATGCAGCAAAATAGAGTGGGATCCCTAAGTGGCATCCTCATAGGTGCCATCACACTCATTTTCTGCACGTTTTCTGGGTTGCTGTGTAACCCTTTGCTTGGCCTTTGATTCTTTGATTCAGTTTCATTATCTCAATTTAGTTAGCTTTAGTTATCATTGATTGACATCGGTGTTTCGTCAGAAAATCAGAATGGTATCAAAAAGGTCTGCCAGCTGGCCGAGGAACAAAGTTGGATGCTTATTAGGTTTTGAAGGCAATATGCAATAGACTAGCATTGTTAGAAGATTTATGCAAGTCATGTTGCCCTACTACAATAAGATGTCATAAACTATTAGCTTTGGGAACACTGCAGGAAAGGCATACATTAAGCAGATTAAATACAAATAGGAGGTGGCAAAAGACAATAGCAGCCATTAAAGGAAGGATCACAAGATCTGTTGGACAGATTCAACATTCTTAATGTGGAATCACTCTTGTGCAGAACTGAGCGTTTGAGCCTGCTGCAGTGATACTCAGAGCAGTAGCGAGAAGAAAACTGTCCCTGACTATCTTGAGAACCAGCAAATAATTCAATGCAAGCAACCACCAGTACCACAGAGCACTCCTGTCCTGAAGAAGCCTTTCTAGCAGAGTATCTGAGAGACATTTACATACCAAGAGAGTAAAATAACAGATCCTGACAATCTGCACAATTATTGTTTTTGCAGTTGCAAAATCCTTTTCTGCTTGGCTAATATATTCAAAGGAATTTATTCTTTTACTTATCCAACCAATGCAAGAGCTGAAATCTTAGTCAGACAAAAAATTGACTTTCAATATTAACTCAGAAATTATCAGGAAAGATTCCTGTAGAGAGGAGAAAAGAGACTTTACAATCTAACCTGTTTTTAAAAAGTGTTTTGGCCTGATTCCAGATGCTTGTTTTTATATGATCCAAGGAGCAAAGGGAGTAAACTCACAGGAACAAAATTCTTCAGAAATTATTTGCACTCGTGCACAAATACACACGAGAAAATGTATCAAGTCTACAGTCGCTAGCATGACAGATGCACCCAAGGTCTTGCTGACATTGGCAGCCGTACAGGGGCAATCTGTATATAAGGACAGCATGTTCTTGAGCAATTCCTCCTAATGAGGTAGGCGGACAGATTAGTTCCTTTAATATCTCTGGCGTAAAGTCTTGTCTAAGTCAGACTTTTTTGCTTATGAACTGAGCACTAGCACTGCAGACTCATTGGAGGACAATACTGAAGAATAATAATAATAATAATAATAATAATAAAAAAATAATAATATAGTTTGGTAGCAGGTTGATGACAGGCCCTGAAAAAGATCCCTAGAATCTTCTTATCCATATAATATAAAACTTTTTTTTTTTCCCCCCGACTGGAGACAAAGCAGCTTAATAAAAGGCTCAGAAAAGCCCATATCATTTTACTGTTTTCCATGAGCATGAAATTGCAAAGGGGAAATCGTACAGTCTCTAAAATGTAGTCTAAAAACTATCATTATTTAAGCATGCCATATAAAACATGGAAACATGCATCTACTACTTTTAGGAAGAGATGTTCACTAGAAAAACTTATTTAATTCCAGGCCTGCCCATTCTTTACAAAATTAATCCAAGGAAATGGTGGTTTTATTTCAGTAGGTAAGTTTAATAATATATTGTAATACATGAAAACAAGGACACACTAAACATCCTTCATTTACTTAGGAACTGGTTGGATGCATCGAAGCTGATATGTCAGCAGAAACAATGCAACCCTGTATTAAAGGATGTGGGGCAAATAGCCTCTTTTGTGATACTGTGTCAGCAGTGGGAACTGTAAGTCATGTTGAATAACCCCAAGAGAAAGAGCCACGCAGTATGAAAGAAATGGCTTTCAAATATCTCCTATGCTGCTTACAGTGGTAGAACGAAGCAGGTTCATGGGAACCCCTGACTACAAATTCAAGGAAAACCGGGACGATTTTTTCAACTATAAAGGACTTTAAATGCTTCCTGGGCCATGATTAACCCACCCTTCATCCCTAGGGTTCTTACACCTGCTTCTTATCTCTGTCTTTGTGAATGAAACAATTACCCGAGAAAATGACACCTACTTCTCTCTTCCCTTCCCTTCCCCTCAAAAGCTCCTATTAACCTTCGCAATTCTTTATCCTATCAATATATAGCTGAAACCTTTCCAGACAGAACACTGCATTCTTCTAGCACTACACTTTTTTGGCCAAGTGAACTAATGAGGTGTGAATTACTGGCATGGAAGGTGCTGTTTCATACTTAATTGTAGTAATTTCCATTAAAATAAGTTTTTTGTTTGGGTTTTTTTTTCTTTTTTTGTTTAAAAGTCATTTAGTATTTACCCTTAAGGACTCTCTCTGAGTGCGTACATCCCTGATAGACAAGGATATAGGTGAAGATTTCTTCCTGGAATCTTGATTGAAAAGGTGCATTAAACATACCTATATAGATAGTATATCTAGATATGTTATCTGTTTGTATTATTATGGGGCTTGGATGTCCTAATCAGGATCAGCCTCCTTGAACTGGGTACTCTATTTTGTGTCTCCTTTTCTTTTTACAAGGTTACTCAATAAAGCAAAGACCTTGAAAATAATGCTTGATCGACCTGATGAAGTCAAGTCATATAGGTTTGCACCTGTTTGTAACATTTTTCTATGATGTTTGTCATTGTGCTATCTGAACCTTTCATAAACAGTTAAGGTACACGCTCTAATTTGTCTGCAGTGTTTGTAGTTATTGATATACTGACAATGAGTTTAAAATTAACCTGATACGGTAGCATTACTTTCACTAGTGGCAATACAAATGACACTTGAAAAGGTAGTTCTGTTTCATCTAGCCTTCTTAATAATTAATTGAATAAAGAAGAATAACCATCCCCGTTGTACAGACCGAGAATTCAGCCAGCGAGACGACGTTACATGTCCAAAGCCTCCCTGTATGGCAAAATTCAAACCAGAAACAGAACAAATGAGCCTGTGTACAACTGCAGTGCCTGTGCAGTTCTATTCAAACAGAGTCCGGAGTTTAGCAGCAGAAGGAAAAGACCGGCAGGAGTATGCGTGCGCAAAAACCTTCTGGAACTCAATTCCACCTAACAGATATGTACTGTAGTAATGCAAAGGATCTCCTGTGTTTGGGCTCCAAAACAGGATGTGGAGACCTCGGGTCAGCCTTTTTGTTTTCAAGCGTCCTGTTTAGGCCTGGGAAAGTACAGCTCAATTATGAGTGAATTGATGGACAAATTTTATTCTTTTTTTTTTTTTTTTTTGGTAATTTTGCTTGTTAATAACAGTAAAGACAATGGTTGTCTTTCAGCAGTATGGAATAAAACTTGGCATTTCTTTTCATAATGTGCAGCAGAATCAGCTCAGCTGTATTAAGGTTATTCTCTCCACAACTTGTGAGTCAGCCATTCATATTTTCGTAATGTCAAATGAATTAAAAGACCATCATTTCGGTTGTTATTTTTAGCAGTTATTTCTTTTTCAATATCCATTGCATCCAGCTCAAAACTTCACTCTGTTATGGTTTCTTTGAAGACAATTCTTCTGCATGTATCTCCTTCCACTTAATAATAATCATTGGTTTAGTTTGATCCTTTGACCACGTTTGTGAATGAACGGGAGAGCCCCCCGTGGGATGATCCATGTTAACATTACAATGACTTAAATTGTGTTACTCATACGCTTCTTGGCATTAAGAGAGGCATTACCATGTGCTCGGGGCAGTCATAAGGGTAACAAGATCAACTAGGTATTTCAATCTATGTGCATGAATAGGCTTCACCAAAATGAGAGAAATGCCAGAGTTATAAAAGGCAGAGCATAGATGTCATGTTTATTTTGTGCTTCAGGCTCGTTAGCTCTAATTAGCTGTCAAGCCAATTAGCCTGAACAGACATGCCAAAATCCTCCCTGTAAGACCAGCTCAAGTACGTGAGCCGGGGACTGGGGAACTCCACGGCTGCCCGGTGCTGCCAGTCCCCTTCACCTCCCCAGTGCAGCAGCAGGAACAGTGACCTGGGCACCCATTTTTGCAAACGGATGAGGAAAGGCTGCAGCATATAGCAATGACAACTTGAACTTCATGTAATACAGAGAGAGCCCTTGCTGAGTCAGCCTCAGTGATCTGCAATTTGCTATATATTGCATTTCCTTTTATTACCTCCTATTTATTGCAAGACATCCCGGTAGCTAAAGGGAAGGGACAGAATTTGCCCTGTATTTATTCTTCAGCTGAGAACCAGCACAGGGTTTATGTTTCCCTTAAAGCCTCAAAACAAGGATTAAGTGTGACTTGACTGCTGTTGGCCCAGCCAGTTCTTTTACAGAGAGGTGTGAAATTCATCTAGTCTGATCATAGCAAAAATATTTTAGTCTCCTTTTCCAACGGGTATTAGAACTAACTTCTGCAGAATAAACCTTCTGAAGGAACAGCTGCAGTAGCAGGAGGTGGGGAGACAGGAGGAGAACCCTTGAATTTTAGAAGCTGTTTTAAGCTCTCCCGAGGCTTAGGACTGTTTTAGGGTGATTGAGTTCGTCCCATTTTTAAAGCTGCTCTGGTTTTGGGCCTTTATTAAATTTTTGTTTTGTACATTTTGTTATATTTCTATGTAATATGACTATATTTCAATTATATTCCCCTTCCTGAAAAATTAAAATTCTAAAATTAAAATTATTAACTCTGTACTATTACGGTAAGTATAACATCTTTCTAAATAAGCCTGTTGTCCTGAGTTATTTATCATATCATAGTAGAGGCAGCTAGTCATATCTTTTGCAGGGTATGAGCATACAAGTATGCTTTTTTAGATGGTGGGGTTTTTATTCCCTAAAGCTAAGAAAACAAATTTGGAGGCTAGGTGTTGAAGTCCTCATTTAATATTTTAGGTAAAATCAGAACAGTAACATAGGTAGCCCTGAAGATGAGAAGTAACCACCTGAAGATGACTCAAGATGAAGCTGCTATGACAATGGCTTCTGACCAGAGGAAAAAATTTTTAAAAAAACCCCACTTGCTTATCAGAAGGAAAGTATGACACAGGAGCTGAGGTCATTCTGAAATTAGACCCCCTGCACGAGAGCGTTCAGTAAAGCTCTAACAGAGCTTTTGTGAATCCAGGCCTCACCGTGACCCCCAACATCTGTAGAAAAGTGTGAGAAATATTGCCTTTTGCTCACAGCTGGAAAATAACGAGACAGCCAGGTAACCTACTCAAAACGACAGAATCAAGCGCAAGCTAAGCAGTTAAGAACGCCAGTTCCCAATTCCGTTCGTAGATACTCAATCTGAACATCTTTCTGTGTGCTGCACTGGCATAATTTACCGTGTGGAAGAGGTACACACACGCTGTTCTACACCCCTTACTGAAGCAAGTCGACGTTCCTTGTCAGGGCTCCTCTAACAGCTCAGCAGCGTGACACGCCTGGTATGCACCGCTCCAAACATGGGAGCTGTTAATTGCCACAGCACACGATTTCCCTTGGAGGAGAATTCCCATGGTGAGATTTGTCCGTAGAGCTTATTCTGTGCTACTTAAGAGACAGCTGTTACAGCAGATGACAAAATCTGAAAACAAATCGAGACAAGCGTGGCTTTGATATGTGGAACTGCTGTTTTCGAAATGCCAAGAGGTTTACATTACATCATGGCTGTAGAGGTGGAGTTCCTACAAGACTTCAAGGTCTGTATCAGGCACACGCAGTGTGTACTAATTCAGGGAGATAGAGCTGGGAGAAAGTGGTTGTTTGGATGTACAACGTATACAACACGTATGTTTTTAATGAGGGTCAGTTGCGGCACCAAAAATACCAGTTGATGAAGGTAAACAACACGCTATCTTTGGTCACCATCTGAAATGGGGACAGGGACTGTATAGCTTTAACATTAAAGGTTACCATAAGGTTTCCCAGAGTGACTTTGGATGCCTTCACTTCAGGATGCCAAATCTGAGAGACTAGAGAGGACTGCTCTTCCAGTAAATTCCTCTGAAATCAATTCAAGGGGTCTTGTATTAAATGCCAAAAAATAAGAAGCCGCCCAATTGCGTGGTCATTGCTAGATTTCTTGACTTTTATCAGTACTGATTTGTGCCTTTTCCTTTTGGGGTAAAAAGAAGTCAACACATTTCTACTAGAAAGAATATCCAGTTGAGGCACTGGGCCATCAACACGTTCCCTGCAGGCAAGGTCTTCTGTTTGCTTCAGCCATACTGAATTAAATTTTGTAATAGTAAGCATAAAGATGGTCATATATCTTAGCTGATTGAGTTAAAAAAAAAAAAAAAGATTCTGAAATGACATGTTATTCCAAGAAAGTGAGACTATCAAATTACAGCCTGTCTGCTGAAAAACAAAAAAATCACGTAGTTAAAGATAGTATATTCTACCACATGAAAGCCATTTATAACTATTAAGCTATGACATGGTACTTTTTTAAATAAGAGTTATACTTCTGCTCAGTTTGTCATCAATTCTTTGTTGCAACTTACCTTTAAATTTTGATATAGAGGTTCGGATTAAGCTTAATAGCAAAATGAAGACAAATATTCCTATATTTTGACTATGTCATAAAATAACTTAAAATTATATTCTGCTACTGAAAGACTCTCTACATCAACACCATTTTACCACCTTTGCAATGAAATAAAAATGGTACATAGTGAATATTCACATCTGTACAAAGTACCTTCTAATAACCAGATTTTTTTTTTTACACTTTTTAGTAAGAAAACATATCATTTTCTATTGTAATTTCTATAGATTGATTGATTTTGACAGCAAAATCTGTTGTTCCCTATGTTTCACTCAGCTAAAACAAAATGTACTGATGTGATGGAAGTTTTGAATGTTACCAACAATGTATTAGTTTCTCTCTCATCTGAGAAAAAAAATAAATTAGAGGCTTGGTGTATTTTTCTGTGTGGTTCCCTACGCTTCAGCCTATCGAAACACTGTAATAATTCACATAGCCATTTGTCACCGTGCAGTTGAACCAGGATTAATGTCTGTTAGTCTTTACTATAAAGCACACTAGTATCTTGAATTAGGAAAAACAATGTGTTTATTTATGTTTTGCTCTTTCCTTTTAGTAAAAAAAAAAAACAAAAACAAAACCCAAGAAACAAACCCCACAATTACCCTTTGGCTGAATTTTACATCACACATCATTTTTCTACACTGAATAGTTCTTACACTGAAGATAATTTTTCACAGAAATGTGTCATCTCATGACAACTTCTTCAGGAAACGGATTGTTTTCCTGCAGGGTTATATGTAATACTATAATATAATAAATATAAATATATACAAAATGATTACATATAATGAATAATAAGTATATTTCTGTGAGGTTTTTCTCAGATTTCTGGTTTGGTTTTATTTTTAATCAATAGTGGAGGAGCCATACCTGATACTAACCTTTTAGAATTCTAAAAAGAGCTCCAACTTCTAAGTGGACAGCATCAGAAAACAGAAATGTTTCTCTAAGCAGCATATTATTCCCCTGCTACCCTTAAAACAACATTTCCTCACATTTAGTTGTCTTTGGATCTCCTGCTCCTCCCAGAGTGTGCTCCAAAATGTAAAAAATAAATCATTTTTACTCTTCAAGATCTCATAGTGAACGAAGGTTAGCTTTGATATCCCACTTTTAAATGGACAAAAATGCTTAATGAGTAAAACAGGTATTGGTGCTTCTTGTTGCAAGTGGGCTGTTAGATTTGTTGTTTATTCTTTAGTGATTTCTTTAAGAAAAGAAGACTGTAAACTGCTTCCACCACAACTTTTTGGCAGTTCAGCCACGATAGTGTGGTCGTGTGCACCTTCCCACAGGAACCATCTCTGATTCAAAGACCAAGTTTTCAACAGAGCTCGGACTCCAACATCTCCCATGAAAACAAGCGTAGTGCCAGTTCTAGGAGCACTACTCTTTCACATTTTCCCCAAATAAATTAACAATTCCTATGAATGAGATACCTTGAGCTTCGGTATTAGTCGAACACACCAACACAATCAACAGTAATTTCAAGTTGCAAACATGAATTTTTGCATTTAATACATTCTATAATTGTCAGTTAATTTTTATAGCGGTATAACGATTTTAAACCCTTATGGTGAGGGATTGTTTCTCTTGCAGAACCTAACATGTTCTACTCACAAATGCAGCCAAGTGAATAAGAGTAATGCCAACGCAAGAAAGAAAATAAATTAAACTTTTTTAGCTCTCTTGTTTCTTTAAGCCCTGCAAAACAGTCCTCTCTTTTTCATGAGAAGCAGGAATATTTTTCATCCTTAATGCTTACAAGTGAAGTGCGGACATTTGCCTATTTCTTTTTAAACATTCAGATTTGATATGAAAGTGTTTTGCCTCAAAACTAAAAAAAAAATGACAGAGAACCTCAGACAAACTCTTAGCCTAATTTACATTTTAGCATTACTTTAGATTGAAACAAACCTTAAAAAAAAAAGAAAAGAAAAATGTACTTTCTATTTAAAAGAGAATTGTCTTTGTGGAACCATCCATCAGACTAGAATCAGCTTGTGCCAGATGAAATGCTGAACAAGATTTGCAGTGTCCAGAGGATAAGATAAAATGCAGTCCGAAACAGAGTCCTTAATCAGCTAGGCTGTGTTCACAGTGGTCTTCCTAGCCCACACATAAATGCTTTTGCTTATTTTAGACAGTTTTGAGATCTTGATCCATTGATTTAACTTCCTTTAAACACCAATTGGTTTCGTTGCTTAATAGGAATGGAAATCATGCCCTGGATTCTTCTTCTGGCTTTCAAATTTTGCTAGCCTAACGCTCCAGGTCTTTGCTAAAAGATAGGTCAGGCTGTTGACTCAGCCTGTGCAGTTTCACAGTCGAAACAAAAAAGCTTTTGATGAATTATACTTGGTGTATAACTTAAATTTAATCCGTGCAGGTTTAGGGATCGCATTTCCCTGCTAGTCCTTGTGTGTTAAGTAGTAGGTGATAGATCGACTGTTAACACCCGGTGTAAGCAGTGGTGACAGGTCTGTTCATAACAGAGAACCGGGATGGCCCTCAACCTTTTTGATCCATTAGTCTCCAGTTGTGCATCACTCTGCCCCGCGAGCAAGGCTCTGAGTGGGAACAGCAGGCCTCCTCACGTGCCGTCCTCATTGATTCTCTCTTCAGCCGGCGCGCTTAGGGAAAAACGCAGCTGTAGCTTCGGCACATTATACGAGCTGGGGGATAAAGAAAAGGCAGCCGCAGCCTGGCTTTGGCTGGCCAGAGTCACCCTGAGCTCTCAGGCGAAGATCTTGCCCCTGGCTACTTTATCTCCGACCCTTTGCAGTCTGCTTCCTCCTCCCTGCGTGCCTCTAACCAAAGGAGAGACAATATTTCTTTGCCAGGCAAGGCAATTACTGCTTTCCAGCCGCATGGCTTTCTCCCAGCTATCAACTGCATTACCTTCAAAACAGGATAGAGTCAGAAAATTTATGTACCGAGTTTAGGCTCAGTCTTCCATTCGCAACATAAGCCATAACAACCAGAGAGCGTGTCTCAGGACACAGAGCTCCACGTAAAGAAATTGCTCAACATATGCTCCCTAGGACTTTATTTGACAGCCTCTATCACACAATTAGAGTATTTATCTTAATCACTGCCTAGAAAGAACGGTTCCCTATTGTAAATATAAAGCGTTTCCCTATTTCTTCAAGAGAATTTGTGAATTAATCCTCCCTTACCTCCATTCTTTCCGTAATCAATGCTATAAATAGTATCTGAAGCAGATGGTTCTATTTCTTGCGTTAATTTGCTCAACTGCTTGTCAAGAAAAGTTGTTCTCGGCTGGTAATGTAAATAAAATATTACTGTATCTAGAAGACAGAAAATACGACCAGACAGCAGACAAAAAGGAATTGCTTTTTAAAGGCACCTGCTCCTCAAAGGACATTTGAACAGCTTAACGCTTCTAAAATCTCAGTAACGCAGTGACGTCTGACCTGTGTGGTTCCCATTGCTTGACATACCACAGTACAGAATATAACAGCAAGCGATGAAGAATAGTGCTGAGTAGCAAAGACCACCCATGTGCTGTAGGAAGAGCCTGGAGCATTTTGGCTGACTCAGTTAACTCCATCACAAGCTTTTTAATCAGGGACCAGTTGTTACAAAGGCAAAATGCGCATGGAGTCTGATGGCTGCTTCCTGTTAACTGACCAAAACCCCAAACTTACAAGCTTGAGGTGACTTCACGGATAATAAGCTCTCATACTGTTCTCAGTAGCTGTAACGTTGTCTAGCCACGCAGATTATTTTTTTGTTTTTAAGAAAAATTTGGAAGTTTTAGCATTATTGTATGAATGTTTTAATTTCTGCCTTACTTATTATTTTAAATCTTACTGCAGTGTAGGAAAAACTTCTGAAATACAGTTTTCAAGCAAACTTCTTTCTAAAGTGACTTGCAGCACAGGTGAACATGCTGTTTGATATCTGTAGTCGATGAGCTCTTTTGTTTAACTACTGAAAAGATGCAGCACCGGTAGCCCTGGAGGGATATTCCCCAAAAAAGAGACAGTCCTTTCGCTCAAGGTCCTCCTTTGAGATAGGCAACAAAAATTCTTTTTCTTTTTTCCGCTTCCATTAGGAAATAAACTTTAACCACAACATCATCTCACAGAGCACCTCAAACTTTAAACTACCGAGTCAGTGGTGTCAGATCTTCAGAAATAACGGTTAGACGGGGCGTTGAAGCAATGATTGAGAGTGAGGGTTTCTACATCCCACCACCAAATCCCCTCAGGTCAGGAACGCAAGCTTATGTGCGGAGCCATCTGCTGTAGGAGAAAAGCCTACTCGCTTCTAGGCCTCGCTTACTCTCCCGCTCCAAAGGCAGGGCACAGCTGGACATGGGTCTTAGCAGCCAGCACTGCACTTTTCTGGAAAACCACCATAAAACTCCATGTTCACGTCCAAGGTGGTGACAGAGTAGAGCTGCCCGTTGTACTGCAGCAGGAGGAATTGCGCGCCATGGCCGTAGCCCATCGTGAATTTTTGCCGCATGCTTGCAGAGGACAGTTCAGCTCTGGTACACTGCCTGCTCTTCCAGAAGGGAAGGCTTTAATCCTATTATCCTTTGGAGCCGACTACTTTCTGGCAAGAGTCATTACAGTGTTATCTGTGATTAGCAATCTCCTCCTCCACTGAGCCTGCATACCCTCCCCAAGGCAAGACAAAGACTTGCTCTCTCAGGGTTTCTTGTGACATAAAAAAATAGAGCTGAAAACACCCTCCTCAGTCATTTGGTACATCTGGGTAGTCTGTGCAGTGTGTTCGGGGTCTTTGCACAATGCAGTCTCAAACTCTAAGGCACCTGTCCCTCAAGTAATGGATCCAACAAAAAAAAAAAAGTTTCTCCTTTAATCTTTACAAGGGCATATGAGTGCATTCCTCCTCTAGAAAATAAAAGTTAATGGTTCTCTCTTTTCAGAGGTACATTTGATGATTTATTTTATATGTTTCAAAAGGGTTGTGTGCATAGTCTGAGATGTAATATTTGATTTCTAGGCCCCTGTCAGAAACAGCAGTTAAGATCATTAGACATTTTCATTCAATAAAGAAGGCTAAAAAGGGATAGCCCTAATGGACACCCTGTCACATCTTATCCATCTTAAAAAAAAATGTCCCATCGTCAACACAGAGCCTCTAAAATACGACATGACGCCTCACTGCCCTTAGCTTTCCTTTTGGCTGAGCAAACTGAAGTCATTCAGATTCTACAGACACTATTCATGGTACCTTAAAAAGTGAAATCTCAGCCTCAGAACACCTGCCAAGAGAAGAGAACAAAATAATATGAGGGACGACTCTGTAAAGGAATTCAAAACCTCAAATCCCTGAGAGCGCTATTATTAGTCGACAGATTTAGATTTCATTTCTGCTAGAAAAATTTCAGACATTAGGGACACTTCAACATTAGCACCAGAGCAAAAAATAAAATGTAGTGACTTTCACCATATATCCTATCTGAAACAAAACAGATACTTTAACGAAAAACTGTTCTCAGATTAGAAGTACAAATCAATATAGTCAAGACAGACTACTGGAGAGTTCGCCAATTTATGTCTCAGAGGAAAAGTAAAAATGTTAAGCTTTCCTTATAACAGGCATTTCTCATGAAGAAGCTAGGCTGGCCAAGCAGGTCTCCCAAGATTAAACAGGTTGAACCATGACAGGAGACAGACTATGGTATGACTACAGGTTCTTCTGTAAATGACTGGAACATTTGGGGCGGGGGGGGGGAACATTTCAATGAAAATGGCAGAAAGTAAGAAATTAACTTCGGGGTTTTTTCTGTTTCTTTTCACCTTTTCTGTTTATTTAATCTTTCCCCTCGTAGAAAAGAAGCATGGAGAAAGAAAAAAACAGCTTAAAAAACCTAAATGCTAAAAATGTTTACGTTCTAAATAGCTGAAAAGCACTTCATGAAAAAAAAAAAAAAATCAGGGTTTGAGAAAAATTGTGTCCCCTCTGTAGCTCTACTTATATGGAACCCAGCAATGTTTTCTAAGAGCTACAGTGACTGCTCATGTGAAAAGCACCTACATCGTGGGCTTCCTTTCTCACTAGTAAGCCATCTGAAGGGAATTAATGGGCGTAACAGGAGGAGGGTGAGGACAGGGGAGTAGTTCCATGGGTAGTAGGACTAATAAAGCTTTATCCTGCCGTCTCTCCTTCAGTCAGAGCACTAGCAGGGTCTCCCCTCTCTTTCCAGCCCTATATTTTTGCTCGATCTGTAGAAATTACATATTCTTACAGATTTTTTTTCACTTCTGTCAAATGAGGATGAAATCAGACAACTGTTTTAAAAGTGATTTGAGAGAGAGAGACAGCAATTGCAGGGAACAGACACAGACAGCATAGTAAGTCATCCTTCTTCAGGAAACCAGACTAAAAAAACTAGGTGGACGGTGAATGACAGTACATTTTCTGCAAAGCAGAAGGCTGTGAGACACCAAGAGCTGCTTATAAGTGGAGCTTTGAAATGAAAACGCACAAGGAAAAGCTTGAAGGCTAGAGAAGCATTTTCCAAAACACATACAAAGAATTCACATTATTCTGATGCTCCATCTTGCTGACAGCAACTTTAAATTGAACAGGTGGGAAAAAGAGTAATTTTGTTGTTTATCACCAACCATTCAGTAGCCAGAAGCAAGGAGGACAGACGTGTAAGGGACTGAGCTACAAGGGTCATAGGCTCAAGCTCTGTTCTCTTCCTGGCCTTGACATTGTCCTGTAGCAAGATCTTCAACAAACGACACTTCTCGTGCTTCTTTCTCTGTCCCGTTAACCTTCTTGGCCATTTAGACTGTAAAGTACCGTGATGCTAAAGTTACAGGCATACTTCAGGATTTGTGCTCTATTTGCTGTCCCTCATAATTCCTTCTAATTAGGCAAGGTTTTTAACAGAGTGACATCTCTGTAAATTTTAAAGTGTTTCTTCGATTTCCATGTTTTAATGAAAAAAAACTTAAAAGGCTTAAAGACTTCACACACAGTTGTTTTACATGAAAGTAAAAGTGATGAACAGTTCAAAAGCAGAACTCAAGCAGTGGTCATACTCTGGTTGCACTTAGTAATAGCTAGGAATAACAGCAATCAGCAAGGCTCTTGGAAAATGCCTGCAGGGTTTTTCTCCCTCAATCC
Organism: Sula dactylatra; assembly: GCA_013389905.1. Classification (NCBI taxonomy): domain Eukaryota; kingdom Metazoa; phylum Chordata; class Aves; order Suliformes; family Sulidae; genus Sula; species Sula dactylatra. The sequence continues at coordinate 104,272 of WEKW01005402.1, forward strand.
TATAAAACCTACATTCGCGTTTTATTTTCTGTTCTCTGCATTCTACTTCTTTGTTTTTCACATGCATCATTATGCAACAAAGAAATGAAAGAGATCTCTTACTTCTTTTTCCTCCACCACTAAAAAAATATGACAAAATAAGAAGGAAGGGTTTTTTGAATTTACTTTGGGGTTAAGCCAGAACATGTTTCTCTGGCCTTCTGCTTGGGAGGTGCGTTTTAAGGAAACAACAGGATTGCCTTGTTCTTTTTGTTCGTGTTTTCATTTACAAGGTGTTCCTCAAGCTTCACCTGCTATTCCTTTTCTTCTGTCTAGTGCTTTCTTCCCTTCTCTGCCCTTCTCACAGGGGGGAAAAATGCTGATTTATTCCAGAGCAGTTATCAAAGAGGTCCAAACCTCGGCATCAGAATGGTGAAGCTGAAGAAAAAAAGCTATAGTGTACTTTAAAAAGGAGACACCAGCTGAAAGGTAATGAAGAATACTTCATTGGTAATAAAAATGCCACTCCTGGGACCTCACACATATAACAAAAGAACAGCTAACGGCTAGAGTGCCCTATAACGGATGGATATATAGGGCAGGACTACAGCATCACTCAATCTCCAATGTGTCACTTTAATCAAACATGACTTAAGGAAATAAAGTGCTTAAATGCCTGCACAAATGCTGTTAGCATCATGGAACAAAGAGAAGAGAGGGTCTGAAAACAGAGGCTATGGAAGGAGCTGGTTGAGTAAAACAGCCAGGCCACAGGAATTCAAGGCAGGATGCCAAGCTAAGATAAGACCCTTCCTTTCCTACAAAGCTTTGTACAAGTCATATCACCAGCTGTTAATAAACAAAAAAAAATTAAAAAAAAAAAGAGAAAGGCGCAGTTTCTACAATATAGGCCACTTCTGTGGCTGAGGTCCTCTATAACATAATGCTTTTCCCCTCCCTTTCAGCTTGATTCACTAAATAAATGAATAATTGGACTGTGAAACATGGCAGAAGGATATTAAAGGCTATTAGCACATGAAATGAGCTGTGTGGTGGTGTAGTTCTAACCCCGTGTAGTGAACATCTATGTAATTCATATGGGACTGATGGATAATTAGTCGTCAGCGCTGCCAGAAGTCTCCGCTGTGTGAGAAATTAGACCACCTTTCAATAAGCTTTCTTCTGCCACTTCCTTTCCAGTCACGTCAATACGTTCCAGTTATACACATATAGAGATACGTTGCAAGGTTAAAAGCTAGGCCAAAGGCAGACGTAAGTAAGGCAGCAACCCAAAGAGCGTCCAGTACTGCTGGTTACTAGCCTGGTTCTGGCCGGAGCCCTACTTCCTGCGTTCTGCTGGGAAAAGCTCTGGGGACCTGCTGACAGATCGTGCTGCACACAACTTATCCAGACCAAACAGAGAAAAGTTGAAGTTCTCCCAAAGGCACCAAACACGGACGCACTCTGTCTTTGAGGGCTCTCTGCTGCTCGGCGTAAGTCTAGCAAAGCTTACCCTTTCATACCACCACTGCAGTTGAGTTTCATTTGGAGATCAAGCTAAGACGCACACAACGAAGCAGAAGCAGCAACATAATGGTAGTGCTCTGTGCTTCCCCTTTCACAGCTCTGAACGTGGGGAGGCATGGGAGCCGTGCCTGGACCCAGCGCTACCCAGACTCGAAACCTCTGCCGTGACTTGGTTCCTGGTTACCAGGTTCCCCTTTTCTTCCTGTCATTGGGAGGCCAAGAGGGGCTGGAAGCCAGCCGTGTTCCACAAAATCTGGGTAGCACTTGGCACTTTTTTGTGACAACTGTTTTAGTGCTTCCGAAGCTTCTGTACAGGTTAAAAAGAAAATATAAAATGAGATTAGTCAATAAAATGGCATTTTTTTTCTGTAGAATTATTTTCTTCTAGCTTTAGCCTGGGGAATTGCTCTTTGCCAGAGGACACTCTCTCTTCAACTCCAGTTCTGTACCGTGAGAATAATATTCATTCGGACTAAAATAAAAGTTTGTATTTTCCAGACTGTGGCAAAATCTATGTGAGAAACGTCCCCGCTGATGGATTCCGTTGCTATGCCAGCAAAGGAGACCACACTACAGCTCTTCACTTTCTAGCGTCTACCAACCATACTTTACTCTATGGCTTTATTGCAACAGACAAAGCTCTAGGGTCTCTACAGAGTCAAGTTGATAAGAAGCCATCCAGATGTACGTGCTATTCAAAACCTCTCCATTTGCCCTGCAGTCCCAATATATCATCTAGCACTCCCTGAAGCCCCTTGGAATCCATGAGCCTCTCGCGGTATAGACAGCACTGTTTTACCTTTTGCTGGGTAGTATTTTGCATTCTCCTTAAGTCTTTGAGAATTCGGCATGTACAAGCATCAAAACATAAACTGCTTCTACAGGGAGAACAGGGTGATAAATTCAAACAGAACACAGGTACAGATTTGTGTGAACCAAAAGCAGCTCGCGAGACATTAATTGAGCAAGAAGGACACGATGGCGAATTACAAAGGTTCTAGAAAAGCTGCAAATCAAAGAGGAAGGCAGTTGTGAAGACTGTGAAGTCAGCTGAAGAACTAGCAATCCAGACTGCTTCACACTAACCTCTCTGGTTTCCATTTCACATTCTTTTTGTCGATCGAAGTGTGTGTGTGTATATATATGTATATACACATACACACATTGGTTAAGCAGCTGAGGCTGAGATTTTCCAGATTTAGCTGGACAATGTTTATTTATTTTATCATTCTAATCTCTTGCACCATGTACGCGTTTGCTATTGGAATATCTGGAAGGAAGATTTCCAAAAAGACAGTAAAGTGTCAGCGTGACACGTGTCAACAAAACTTTGTAATCCCTAACATTGATATACATTGTGTGGTACATCTAAGGAACGAAAGGCTTCAGAAGGAGTTCGTTCTTGTCCTGCATGAACTTTTTACTTACTTGAGTTTGAAGAAAATGAGAAGGAATAAGAGCACAACTGAGGAAAGAGGAAGATTTCAACTGAATTTGCAGCCCGTTGGAGATCCTACTTGCCCTAAGGGCTGCTCTGTCCCTTCCTCTTGGCATCAGTACTCAGATAGCTCCATGGGTCAGGTCTTGCCTTCTGTAATTTGTAACACGGTGTATTTGATAGCTACCCGGCGCTGTGCTGCTACCACACTGTAAGATTTATGGAGTCTACCACCACCTACAAGTCGACCGCTCATACATCTTTCTTGCTTATCCCTTTCCTTTTTATTAGGATGCACTGGGCTTTTTTTCATTAGAGATGATATATTTTAACACTTTTGATCGTAGTAGGTAATTATATATTTCTTTCTTCCCTTCTCCAGGAATACAGCTGCATTGGGAGTTAGTTCCTTTGCCTGAAGTTGCAAGATGATATAGTATAATTCATTCTCAACATTTTGTTGGGGATATAAACTATGAATCTTATCCTGTACGTGACAGAAATACAGATTTGCTGAGCTACAGAATCGCCAGAGTAAATCAAAAGTTGTACCATTCCACCAATCCATCATATTGCTTTAGTCCCTTTAGTTGAAAGTTATTCCTTTTAACTTTTAACTCATATGCAGTAAGTTGCTGGAGAATGCCTCATGGAAGGGATTGTCCAAGAGCATCCAACACTCATGTGTTCATGCCAGTCATCTCTGTCCTGCGTTCCGTGCAACTCATTTGCAAGCATTAAGCTTGTGCTGTAGGTTAATACAAGTGTTCACCCAGCTAAGTTCAGCTTCTGCTAGCCCTGTAGCTGCTGCAGACCAACTCAGCTAGAAAACTTGCCCAGGAAGCTAAATAAATACTCAGGCAGCGAGCCCACACTGAGCTCTAGTCTGCCACAGCTATGTTGATAGCAGTATTTCATTTGTCTAGTTTAAAGCTAGTTTCTTCTTCTGTGTGTTAGATGCAGCCACGGCGGTGGTGGTAATATTCTCAGGGACACATGGAGCACAGAAGTACAGGACTGTAGGGCAGCGTGTGCACGACCCAAGCCAGGACTCCCAGTTTCAGGCAACCATGCAATAGATGTCTGTCTAGTTCAGAAAGAGTCTCGCCACATCCATTCCACGCCTACGGCACGGGTCACAGAGCAGCGCCATAAAGGTACCGTAGTAAAAAGACAGAGTCTCGATCATAGTGTGCCTCAGGAAGGGAACACGAGAGGTCAAGGGAAATCACAGCTAGGACTTAATAAATAAAACTCGTAGATGACTTCAGGGAGCGATTGTGCAGAGAGGGAAGCGGAAACCTACAGTGAAACTCATCGGCTTGATCTAGGCCCTCCCTGCCTTGATTGAAAAATATTACTTGCAATAAAGAACAGGTTCTTACCTACAAATCAGGGTACAGGTTACCATGAAAGACATTTGGGGTTGACGTCTAGCTTCTTAGTTCCTGGGGCTGAAAGCATTTGACAATTTTCTTTGAAACTGCATCCACATCTCTCTGCCAAGATGATCTGGGACGGAGCAAAACCTTACTGAGTCTCAGGAACCCCATTTATTTCAGTTTTGAGTGCAGTTATATTTAGCATAGATACGCTATCTTAAAAATAATAATGAAAAAATCTCTAATCTACTTAGCAAAGAAAGTTTGTGCCCATATATGTGATCCTGTGTCATAACAGCTCAGGCACTGCTCTGAGTCTTAATGAAGCTCATGTGATATCAGTTATAAATGGGAACTGTGCAGAGCAAGTGACATAGTGTATCTGAGAAGGAGTTATAAAAAAATATGCTAATTCTGAAAATAAGATTCTTGGAAGGAAATGTGAATATGTTGATGGAACTCTGCAGAAAGCAACATGCTCTTCCACAAAGACCTCGCTGTTGCCAAGAACCTCTTTTTACCCGTCTTAAATGATTACTTTATATAAACGCAGAATGGGTATGTGTTTTTACAAAAGAAAGAAGATTCTCTCTTAGCAGCGTTCACATGCTCTTGGGGATGCAGAATCTTTAATCAGCCATTATGTCATACAGCTTTTCAGATGTCTCTTGATCTCCCAAATTCTGATGGCTGAAACACATTTAGAACAAGAACAGCTATAATTGTAAAGACCTGTGCCTTTTTGAAAAGTCATGGCTAATGATGGTTTTTTAAAATGAGCTTCTCGGTACTCTTATCCTCTGGAGGGCTGGTGGGAGGAAGGAATTACACGCGTTCCTGGTTGCTCCCTTTAGTTCCTTATTCTACTTCTGAAATCTTTTCTATGCTTTGCTGAACTGGCTGTTGTGGAAAAAAAAATGGAGAACTGAAGCCCTTTGTACATTTATCTGTTGCAATTTAACTCATTTGCAAAGATAGCATATTTTGGAAACTACTCATCCAAATAGTTCCTGTGAACACAAGTTCTGTTCATTTTTCACTTCTTTTTTTCTCAAGTCTCTTCTCCCTGTCTTGGTTGAAAATAGGGGAACGGCTGAAATCTGTCAATTCAAACTGGTTTGGGCAGGAAATTTTAGCTAATCAGTTAAAATCGATTTTTTTCAAGAATGCTGATTTTACACAGGTTGGTTTGCTTTTATATGAAGAAAATGGAATACCTTTTATTATACATTCAAATGTCTTTCTAAAGCATTGCTCTAGAGTTTCTTGCTACCTACCGTTTGTGTTCTTCAGCTTCTTTTCTCCCCCATGAGCCAGGATTCCTCACTGAACTACGTGTCTGCACAATGGCCAAGACTCTGGATCAGGAGGAGACTATGGTGTGCAACCACAGATTTAATTTATCCAATACCAGCTGTACAAAAAGAGCACCAATCCATTTCAAGACGGAAATAGAGCTGTTTTCATTCAAAATATCACATGGGTTATTTCCCGTGGTTTTCATTAACACTCACAATCAAAATTTGCTCATTGTTCATATGCCAAGTAAGATGTAGTGGGGTAAAACTCATCAGTATGGATGCTGTGAGATGTAACCTAATCTGTGTGATACGGTTTCAGTTCTTTGACAAACAAGTACAAACCTTTAAACACATAAAGACCAATGACTAATAACTGTTAATGAATTAAAACATAGGTCTAATTGATGTAGTTGTTAAAATTATGGTAGCAGCTTACATCTCTCAATTGGAGCGCTTCCAAATTTGCAGAATTGGACCAGGGTGAGTACTGTCGCCTCTAGAGACATTATGTTATACCGTGCTGAGAAAGCAGAATATAAACCCAGGACAAAATCCAGAAATCAATACAGAAAACAAAGACAATCTTGTTAATTTCTTTAGTTGCTTTAGCAGCTAACATATTGCTGCCAGAAATGAAGCCTCCCCGGCTTTTTCCCCATGAAGATACTGATAATTAATGTCAGAGCAACACAGATTCTAGTACCTAAAATATTTGACCATAAATACTTCCTGCTCCTTTTTAACCCAGTAAACATCAGAAAAAAAATATATTGGATGTCTTTCCTTTATAGTATTGAAGTGAAAATTAAGGATAACATAAACTGCAAACACAGAGTGGGAAAAAATCCCACCACGTCAATTAAATTGCCAACGTATGGAAAAATGCTAGTGAATTCACTACGTGTTTCATTTTACAACTGTTTCAGCTTGAATAGCATATCTGGGAAAGCTTCTTATGTCTACAAGGGGTTTTTCCAGAAAAGAACATTTATTATAGTTGTCTTGGCAACATGAGCTCAGTGGAAATATAAATCAGAGCTTAAGAAGATTTTGTTTTTAAACTCTGAAATAAAACAGAGGAAAAATAAGACAACTAGGTGAGCAGAACTTTATGATCCGGCCTCTGTTAAATGCATGAAATGACCAGATCCATTACACATTAAAGTATTCCTACCTTGCCTCATACTGCTGATGCTTTGAGTGGAGTACAGTCTTAAACAGGAGCCAGGAGCAATGCACTGAGAAAGATGTAAGCAAGCTGCATGGAGCCCATGTTAAAACAGCAAACAGGATAATAGGCTTAGAGGAGCAGGACCTTTGACAAAGTTAGAAGGAATTCAGAGTGAAAAAGAGAGGACTGAAGGGATACATGATCCCGATTTTTCAAAACCTTAAAGTTTTTATAAAAAAACCCAGTTATTAATTGTTCCATGTGGGATCCCAGCCTTGAGAAGCAATGCAGGGAAAGAGTGAAAAACTCAGCTTGAATTAAGCAAAATTTTTAGCTGTTAATTAATGAATGCCTTCATACGATGTAAGAAGTTACCTAGAAAACCTCTCTATATCATTAGCAGTTTTTAAGCACAGACCAAGCGAGATTACCTTACAGCTGTTCTTCTTGTAAAGAAATCGCTTCAAGGGTTTGCAAAAATGTAAAATATTCTATCCCACCTCATTTTTTATTTTTTTTAACTGGAAAAACCAGCAGTCCCTTCCTCTCATACACTGGCTGAGCCTGGCAGAAAGCTGGGCGTTTATGGTGCCGCCACCCGTGCGACGACGAGCCTGGACACAGCTCCAGCTGAGCAGGCACGCAGCCTGTCCGAGGGAAGCTGCTGCTGCCGTCGTTGCCTTCGTATTAACATTTATTGAGAATCATGAACGTCAAACTGGGAGTCAAAGCCTAATAACCTTTCTTCTGTTGTTTTAACTGAAAGGCTCGTCTAGCGGCGATTGCAAAGGGAGAACGGAGATGATGTGCGACCCTGAGGGAACTGCTTAGCCTTCAAGAGCTGCCTGGCTCCCATCGCTAGTTTTGGTCCAATACTACATAGGAAATATTGTGAATCATGAAATTCAAAGAGGCAGCTGAAACATTTCTAGCTAAACAGCGTGTAAACCTAATTTCAGCTGAAGACAGAGAAGAAAGTACTGAACTAGCTAAAAGACAAATTCACTAACCAGTGATTTCAGCCTGGATCCAGAGTTCAAGTAAATTTTGCCGGTGCTTTCCCAAGGCCCCAGCTGCGGGATGTCATGTAAAGATGTTGTTTTCTGTTCATCTGTCTGGGCAGTAGCTGTAGTACATTTCTAGGTTGGCACCAGTCTAGCAAAGCCAGATCCATTTCTCTCTTCAGTCAGCAATCGCTAGTAAAAGTACACAGGAAAGAGTCGGTTAAAGCTAACCTGACATCAGCCAAAGAGCAGCCAGACTGGACAGGACGGGTGCCATTTTTGTGATCTTATTGACGCTGTTACATTTAGAAATAAACTATGATCTAAAAGGAACAAAAAGGGGTAGTCAGAGACTGAAGTTACTCTAATTTAGTGTGAATTTCATATATTTCACTGACACTTTAAGAACTCGTTTCCTTTTTTAATCTCATAAACTAATCTCGTTACAGCTAGTATTCTCAACACACTCCTGAGGACATTGATAGATGAAACTCAGCACAGAAGCAGCGTGTCTGGATAGCAATCGCTCAATGTCTCAGACATTTCATTTCTCTCTCAAAGAAAGGATCAAAACCTTCCGATCTTCAGAAGCTCTTAACTTCTTTCTGCAAAGGTTAAAAAAAACCCCAAAGCACCAAACAGTGTCTCCCTGCACTTTTCTTTGTTGTTCTTTCTCCTTACATGTTAACCGAGGATGTAATAAATCACCTCCGTGCAGTAGGGCAGACGTACAATGCACACCTGTGATCTTGAAACTTGCTCTTGGTCTTTGTTTCAGGGGTAGTGAGGGACGGGAACGCCAGCTACAGGAAATGTTTTGAGTTTTCATTTGTGCTACGTATCACACGGTGCTGCTGCGTAAAGAGAAAACTGCTCCCGAGTACAACCCGCTCGGCCCAACAAAGACACAAATGACATAAGGGCACTTACTGAATCTCTGCAAGGTAAGAGAGAGTTCTCCTACTTCAAAATACTTTTTCAGAAAGCTGGTATACTTTAAGATCATCCACTGTTGTCTGCTCTCAGGTTAAGGATTTGTCTTGGCTAAGTTGTTCAATTTCATCTTTCTTGAGGTAGCTGTTATCTTGGATTTTTTTCTGTGCTGCCCATTACTAAAGTATCTGTGGAACTTCAAATCTGTGATGCACTTACCTTCAACACATCCCAGTGAAACAAACAAAGTCAGATTTTCCATTTTATTGATGGGTAACAGAGACAAAAGGCACTTAGGGTCATGCCTAGGATCTTAGGTAAACCAGCAGTGAAGAAAAGCTCCACTGATCCAAATTTCAATCTGCCGCGTGAAACCTCACTGCATACAAAGCCTTCTCTCTCCCTTTTTCCCTCCTTACTATGCCAGTTTACAGTCCGTGAGTGACCCTTGATAGCAACACGAAGAGAGCAGGGGAAATGAAACCTGAGATAAGTTTATAGCTTCTGGATATACAAGAACCTTTCCTCCTCATTTGCATGGGGATGCTCTGCAGGGCCAGCAGTTTCATTACGTTGAACCAAATTGGACCGTGTTTGAAGCAGGTGTTTTGACTAGCTTCAGTACCTTCTCCAGGGTGATTCTGTGCATCGCTGGAATGATGCTATTTGACTCCAACCTAAGAAGAGCAAATCGACTGCTTGTGGCTGGATCGTGCAGATATTGTTGAACAGGCTTGCAAGGCTTTGTTTTGTTTCTTATTTCAAAGGTAGAAGAGTGTATACTTATGCAATAGCAGTGAGAAGGAAAATGATGTTTAACTTTTAGTTGGGGAAGACAGATGCTAAATTTTCACAATTGCCTGCAGTAATGTGTTTTCAGAAGATTCTAGTCTAAAAGCTGCTCTTTCACTTGCCATATTGTCCTCCGAGACAGGTTTTGCTCATGTCAAGGTTGAGTGATCTCAATATCTGAAATGGCAGCATCATGACAAGCACAGAAGAGAATGAGAAATAAAAGTACTCACTCACTATTTCGATCCCTTTTCATTTGATGCTTGCTGCTGATGCCACTGCGGCTGAAAGCGTTACATTTCTGGTGCTGAACCTCTGGCTGGAGACTCAGAGCCTGTAGATTTACGAAACAAAGTGATGCTGTTCACTGTTCTGATTGTCAAGAGATACTTTTGCTTTACTAATCTACTACTGTAAATTATGAACATGAGCATTCATTTTATCGCGTAGTGACAGTAGTAAGACAAATTATTATTCACACATTGTTGAAATATTTTAAGGATAAGTCCGTAGAAAAGACCACGGATATGTTGCTACTTTGCCATCAGAATAAGGTCATGTCAAACTAAGTTCTTAAAACCCGTTGAAGATAGTACTTCTCAGTGTGGTCCATTAACAGTGGGGGGAGAGATGGAAATCTAACTTTTTATCCTCTGCAAAGACATTCATCAAAAATATCACAGCAATTATTTTTAATGATCAGATATGTCCCTTCCCAGTCCCCCCAAACCCTATCAGAATCAGTCTTGCTCCACCTACCTTATGGAGTTAATGTTCATGCAGACTGTGGTCCTGGCAAACAGCTTGATAGTTTAATATTTGAGCAAGTTATTATGAAAAGTTGAAAAACCTGAACTATCATTGTTCTGGAACCTTCAGAAGTGGCACCTGAATATGCCACAACAAGACTTTCTCTCTTGATTTCAAAAGAATGCAGGTTCACACTTACTGGGAATAATACTTTCCTGTTCATTATACTATGGTCTACATAGCGTGAAAGGATGAATTAGAGGGCTTGTTAATGGTCTGTAGAACAATGGCATCTTTGAATGGGAAATGAGCTCAAAATTAAAAATAAAATATTAATATCTTAGCGGCATTCCAAAACTCCTAATATATTCTAAATATATTGTAACCTACATATATTTACCCCTTATATTCTAATGTACACTGTATTGTGATACATTCTAAATGCAATTAAGACATATCTATAGCTCATAATGGGCAATTTTGCTCACCAGATATGATTCTGGCTCGATAAAAACAGACACGCTACTCTGCATAGAAACCTTGTTAAAATACTGTTGGAATAATAATGTACACAAAACCCCATTAGCATTCGTGCTTTTCTCATTATAGTTAATGGCAAAACCTTATTGATTACAACAGGAGCTCTTTCCAGTGAGCGTTTCTGCTTACTTCTACTGCAGGCCAAATTATACCTCTGTAATCTCTGGAACCCTTAGTATTTTCCATTGCCACATCAACAGCTGCTAGCTAGCGCTCAGCCTTTTTTCAAGCGCACGAGTCTCTGCCGACGTCCCCAGCCAGCTCGCTCCACGAGGTCACATCTGAAACACACACGTTCCGCAGTTTGAATTGTCCTTTTCCTCCCATGTAATAACTCATCTCAGCACAGACTTATACCAACGCAAATGAAAGATGCACTTAACAGATATTTAGGTGTAAATCTCTCTGCATATACTCATGTTGGGGGTAGTAGGTCGATTTAATAAAGGTCAGTGATGAGCCTACTTTAGCTAAATCAAGATTAATTAATGAAATACAAAATAATAATATAGTCACCAGTTTAAACTACATAATGTTCATTTTAAACCATGCTTTCTGTTAATTTGATTCAAATCTGCTTTGATTAGGTATCACGTAAGGGCACGGAAGGACAGCAGGTGACACTTTTCTACATGTAGATAAATAATGCACTTTTTTTGCCATTTGCAATGTTTTTGAAGTAAAGATGCTTAAATTATTGCTCATTATTTTTGCTTTCTGTGAGTATTAAGAACGGGATTTTGGGTTGGTTCACGAGTAGATATTGAACTTCCAAACCTCCTATGTGTCAGCATCTGTTCCTTTCCAAAAGTGCAAACTTCCCCCTTTTCAGGGTCACTCGGGGCAGATAACCACAATATTACGGGTCACGTAACCAAACGCAGCTCTACACAAAATAGCACTTATTTTTTAAACTGAAGTAGATCCCAGAGTAAAAAAAAAAAAAAAGTAAAAACGTTTTTAAAAATCCTTCCCCTGAAGTTGTTCCTGAATTGAAAAGCTCCGAAGCTTCTAAATAAAAACATGCAATAAAGATTTACGTGAGTTTACAGGGAAGCTGCCATGTGGGATCTCATCCAAACTGCCATCTGATGGATAGAGATGCACGCACAACTTTTCAGATTGCGGCCTGGGTTAACTGCTTTAAAGGCAGATGCAAGGAGCTATCTCCACACACGGGAAGCTGTGAAGAAAAAAAATGCCTATAATGCTAATTACTTTCCAGGCTCTGACAAACTCTTGGCCGTGAAGATCAGGATTTCTCACTCAGTTACTCCTGTCAGAGGAAGGCACTGATTGTGGCAAATTCCTCCTGTCCTCATAGAAGTTATTTTCTCCATTTCTGTGCTAAAGTTTCTGTACTCTTTGCATTTGTTAAATTGAGTGAAATAGCCAGAATTTTGCCTTTTGCTGGCACTTCAGCTTCTTCTATTTCTCTGTTGATGAAGGCGACAAGAAGTTCGTTATTACGATGAAGTGATAAAGGGTAGGTCCTTCTTCAGGCCATGCCATCTGCAGATATGGATCAACATTTATAACGATGCCAGCTGCAGATGCCAAAGGTACCATTAACCAAAGAGGGGAAAAACTCAAAGCTGTAACGCACAGCCATAAAGATACATTTGTTATTATTATTCAGTCTCTTTTAATAAGGTATGTGTTCAGTGTGCCAAGCCAGAACAAGTACTATCAACAGACTTCAGCTACCTTGGAAACAATCTATTATCAGTAACACAAACATTCTCAGTTTTACCAATGAAGTCCGTAATGACAATGTACGTTGTACAAAGAATTTTTTTTTATGTTGTAACCGGATAAAGAGTTGAAGCTATTATCAAATTGACAAGGCTGCTGACATAAAGTACGCAGGCAATGATTTTAGTACCTTGATGGCTGTATTTCTCACATATAGTATTTAAACACAAGAGCTGCTCTTTTCCTGGCGATGCCCATGTGTAATTCTCATGAGTATTATCATTAACTCTGCAGAGTAGCATATAAACTTGTTGGATTCACTTTGCAAAAGGCTGGGCTCACGCTGTTTTGTTATTAGCAAGGGATATACTTTGTACAAACTCATATACCTGCCTCGTTTTTTCTTCCCATTCCATTTGGCGTTTCTGCAGAGCCTAGAAAACTGTGCTCAGTTTTCTGCTGTCTCATTGAAATAAGAGCAAGAAGCCTTGGGGATACACGATACAGGAAACCCCCTTGCGAAGTTTACTGGCTCCGCAGGGATGGCGCTAACGTTAGCATGCCCTGACGGGGACGTGCATGAAACTGGCAGGAGAAGAATTCTGTGACCAGAACCACAGTGGGATGAAAGTTTATCACAGAAGCAGTTTTGCTGTCAGAAATGTTGCCCTGAGAAGTGGTTAATGAGATAAATCCACATCAGGTCCTGACACAAAAAAAGTTAAAGAACTAAATTACTCCAGGAAACAACGGTTAATGTCTTGTTTCACAGTGGAATGTGTATTTTAATTTTTAACGTGTTCTAGTATTTTATGTTATTTCATTACATTTGTTGCAGAAGTATTAACCTGAGAACGGCTATACTGGGTGAGAGCAGCAGGCAGACTCTCTAGCCGGTATCCTCCCTCCCACAGGGGCAACTAGCGGGGGCTTATAAAGAACGCTGCCCAGAACGGGGCCTCTTCCCCCCGCATTTCTGGCCAAGAACTAATAGCTTAAGATTTCCTTGATTTGGAGGTGCATGCAGTTCACGTCCAACACCCACTGACGGACTCCTGCTCCAAAGATCCGTTTGCAAAACCAAGCATGCTCTTCACCCCCACAAATCCTGTAGCAATGAACACGTAAGTGTAACTTTTTTGCTGTATATAAAAAAAAAAAATATTCTTTTGTTCGCTCGAAACACAAAAATCTCTTAGGATGGCTCTTATCTCTTTTATTTTGAGACATGGGACAATTTATTTCTATTCACCTTCTCTACATAGTTCATGAATTCAGGGAGCTCAGTATTCCCCTACAGATTTCCCTGGTCCGTTTTGTGTCTCAGTGCTTACCCACCTCTGATCATCCTTATTAGAACTACAAAACTTTTGTATATCCTTTCATGAGGCTGAGGGCTTCTGACAAGGCACACAGCACTGAAGACGGTGTTCCATGGATTTGTACAGTCAATGCTTTCTATTTTATTTCCTGTTTCCTTTCCAAGAATTCCCAACATCTTATTTACCTCTTTAGCTCCAACAAACATTCCACTGACTGTTCAAAAAGTATTCAGAAAGGTGGTGGTAGCTAATAAAGAGCCTACACACACACGGAGCAAACTGTTAGCTATTAACCTCATTAGCCTTACACGTATTTCTTTTCCCTTTGTACATTGCTTTGCATTTGCCACCCTACAACTCCCTGTAGTCAGCTTTTGAGTCGACCACCTCAAATAACTTTGGTCACCCCACTTTTTCTCTCTTTTACAGATAACACAGGAATATGCTACTGGCAACCTCCTCCTGCTGGAAACCCAAGCACTTAGTCCTCCCCTTTGTTTTCCATCATTTGGCTCTTCATTTGGACGTGGACTAGTCCTCTCACCCCAGGGTTACTAAACTGCCCTTACTGACCTCGCAAAGGACCTCCGTGAAGCTTTCTGAAATCCCTAGTGTGCACTAGTAATTCAGCGTCCTGACCTCATGAGGTCTTTGACGGCGTTAACAAACACAGAGATGTGAGGTGTCGACATCCCTTTTACAAAGGTTCTCCCACCTCTTCGCTGGTATATTATAGCTACCTGTGTGCCTACTAATTCTATTCTTTATTACAGTTGCCTCGTGTGCAAGCCAGACTTCAGTCAATCTGCAGTCATCCCTGGATCCAAGTTGCAGACATCCCAGCCTCTGGGCCTCCGGTAACGTTTTGAGGAAGAGGTAACATACCCCGTTACTACATAAAGCAATTTCATATTTAACATCTTTTTGAACGTGAAGGTAAATAATCTCAGATTCTGGCACTTTTTACTACCAATAATGGCAGTTTTCTGTAAAAAACACCTCTTTTATGGCTTCTTCAGATTAAGATTTCTCCTTGATTAATGCCTGGTTTAAGGGGGAAAAAAAGAAAAGTACTGCTGGAAGAACTTGTCTTTGATCACTTTCTCCCTGAATACTGATGCAACCAATCTATTTAGCTTGTCAGCAACAGCTTTTACCTTCCCTGCCTGCTTCTTTTATACCTGGATCCAAACAACTCTCTTAAAAATCTTCTTAGGTTCTGATGTGATAAAACTAGGTTTCGTTACTAGTTTTCGTATCTCTAACAGGATGCTCCAGTTTTATCTTTATCTAGTGAAAGGTTAGGCTTATTCATGGTTGCTTGCTTGGAAATAATTTCTGCTCTGAAAGACTTTTTTTTTTTTTTAATTTCTTAATTACTTCCTTTATACTGCTGTGCGATCATGTTGGCACTTGAAGGTCATTAAAATAAAATAAAATGCTATTGCAGTAGATTTGTTTCAACATTTCTCCTTAAAAGAAATGCTGTTCTTTTTAGATTATCTCTGCTACCGTTGGATCTTGAACTAGCACATCTCAGTTCAAAATGGCAAGTCACAGCATAGTATCGGATGCCATATCCTGCATTATGCTCATCATGCCATTTATGTAAAATGTAATAATACGGCATGAAATAGAGCATTGTTTTATTTTTAATACATAAAATGTATTATTTTATTAAAAAGACTAAGACTAGCCATTATGTGATACAGGTTGACATCTCTTATCTGATTTATTGGATAGCTTGTGGTATAAATGATGACCAAATACAATGAAACCATTTAATACTAGGAAGAAGAAAAACAGATAAGCATTCAGTGTACTAATTAGAGGAGCAGCTATTTTCTGGATACGTCTCTTAGCCTGGAATCATTTTTCTAGGATATTGAAAACAGATGCTCTTTTAATTAGAAGCAGAAAATCTGAGTTTCAGCTAGCAACACCCAAGAGTACGCTTGAGTGTATTGGAGATAAACCACAAACTTTATATGAGTTCTGCCACCTTCTGTTATGTAAATGTCTGCTTATGTATACATCTGCTAGATGGCATCGGATCGGTTAAAACGTGTGCATCTCCATGTGGCTGTGACAGTCTTCCCTTCACGGAGGAGGGGCTACGAGTCAATAAACCAGCGTGAGCTGTTCTTTAACATCAGTGGTCGAGACCTGTAGCTTTTCGAACAGAGGATCCTGGATTCTATCCCCAGTGCTGTCTATATGCAATTTAGTTGGCTGTTGCCGCTTACGACTATATATAGAACCAGATTTATTACTATGGGTGTGTTACCAAGAGAGCAGATCCAGCCTGATAGAAGGAAAAATATTAATTCCATTGAATTCAAAAACATCTCCTGCGGTCTGCTTATCCTTCTCTCTCTTTCATAGCCGTGACAGCAGTGATAGATGCCTAAAAAATACCTAAGCCAGAATAAATCTCGGCAGAGAACACAAAATGAAATGTGACCTCTCAAAAATTTTGATTTTACAACCACAAAAATACAACAGCACCACACTGCGAAGGACGACTTTATATACACAAAGGACCAAACCCATACGATCACCACAGGTCATACCATGTCTAAATGTGGAGGGCAAGAAAGAGAAGGGAAAAGCACAGCCTTGTTTACAATACTGTCTCTCGAAGCCCGGGCAGCCATCCTAAAAATAATAGCCAGCAAGTCACAACAAAAAGCATGGCCTGGACCGTAACTCCTTTTGGCTCTACATAAGGTAAAAGTTAACTATAGCATTTTTATTCCTTCACAGCGCAGGGCTGTCCCTGACAACACAGTTAAGACAATTCTTACCTTCCTACATTGTTTTGACTGCCCAAAGTTGCATCCTGTTCACTGAGCATTTCTAAAGGCAGAAATATCCTAACGTTTTAACTTTTCCCTGGTTAAAGCCTTGGTTGGAAGCTGAGAGATAAGTGCACAAGAGGTACCTTGTTGGCTTAAGATGACACAGTCGATCATGAGACTTGCCTAAGCTAAGCCAACGAGCTAGTATCTTAAATACTCTGAAAGCCCTAGAATCAGCGATGCCTGTCAAAGACTGGTTAGCTCTGATAAAAGGGGAAGATGACTCCTTCTTAAGCTCTTCTAGTTACTTCAGAGAATGAGAAGAGGAAAAAGAACTAATGGAATAGGGCTTTAATTGGCTCACCGGTGCTAATGACACCAGCAGTAATTAGCTTATTCAATACACTCTCACTGGATTTGAAGAAAAAAGGTCGGGGTGTTTAGATTGTCCTGCCGTATTGAACATATGTACAACATCCAGACTAGCTTGCAGACCTTGGCCCTGAGCAGATCACAGGACATCTGAATGCAGACTGTGGCTGCTTGTTACTATAGAAAGGACAGTGTGGGAGGCAAGCTGTAGAGTTTTAAATAGGCTTTAAGACCTAGAAAAAAGCCTGAGTCAACTGCAGAGAATAGGGAGAGTGAAGGGAAGGAAAACTGATATAGTGAGATGCATAAGCAGATTGGCAAGACTTGTGACAGTTGGTGTTTTCCTTGGAGCCTCAGCTTTTAGAATCAAGGGACTAAGGAGAGAGACCGATTTAATTTAATATCGAAATATTTCTAGCTCTTGACCAGGTCATTTCAACATGAAATTTGTAACAGCCTCTCTGAATTTACATATCACTTTAATGAAAATAGTGAATCCTTTAGAGGGGGGGAAAAAGAGTTCAGCAGAGACATGGCATTTGTACAATGCAGCTGTTGAAAGCTAAAACTTTCTTATTGTAAATATGGTCTTGTTTTGAGAGTCCGTACTACTTTGGACAGAATCATGTGGAAGCGTAAAGGGAACCAGCAAGGCTGTGGAGAGTAGAAGGCTAAAGAGGAATGAGCTAAGAAAATACCGCCCTTTCCTTCCATTGTAGCTGCCTTGGTACACAGTATTTAAAAGCTAGCTTCAAATTACATAGTGTCGTCCAAAGCGAACTTAGAAGTCACGGTAGTTGGGGCGAGAGACTGGAAGGTGCATTGTAGCTGTGTCTTGACCTTGTATGCCAAGACAAAGATCTGGTGTTCTTCCCAAGGAATGATTTGAACTTCTCTATCGTAAAAACCTTTTTCTTTTAGGATTCAGTGAAACGAGTAGCAAATATCTCCTGCTGATCACTACTACGGCTCTAAGGATCCTCAAGCACTCTGCAAACATGAATTCTTTCATTCACGCCCAGGAGTTGCAAAACCAGCCTTATACCTACGCTACAGAAGAATGAACGGTGGTTTGGGCATACCATGTGACAGGCTCAAGGTCACACAGCAAAGGAGGAGCAGATCTTGGAATAAACCAGGACAAGCTTATAATTCCTGGTCCCTCTTGGCTGGCATTCTTTCCTATTCCTATGCTCAAGTCTGATGACTGTACAGCACTGTAAATACCAGCCAGTCCTTCAGCACAGAAGGACAGGGTTTGCTTTAATGCTATTTTTAGTTAAGCAGATCCCACTTTTAAATCTGCAACGCCTTCATTTTCAATATCGTGATTATGTTTAATGTTCCATAGGAAGATGAGGGGATTAGTATGAATCAGAGAGCACAATGCAGCGTAGGCAGTACCACACTGCCTTCTGAAACACCAGCACAGAGCAAGCAGGAGCTTCGGTGGGGGCTTTACACGGGGAGGAGGCAGCTGGACGTGTCAGCTGGGTGCCTCATCAGGCAGCTGGTGCGAGTGGAAGGTCAAGAACGCATTTACTGTTTACTGAATTTGTAAATTACTAATTATTCAGCTCACTAAGCAAGGCAGGCTCATTGCCTGCGCGTGATATTCCCCCTCCCATCAAGTCTAAGCGCACATGGAAAAGTAGGAATTCTCAGCTATATTTTGATAGATGGAAGTCATTAAAGTGCCATAATAAAGGGCATAAAGAGCTGTAATGGGTAGGTCACTAGTAAGTCTAAGCACACTTCCATGTTTGTCAGGGAGCAGGTGTAGAAAATAAAGTCCTGCTGTGCACTGAGCAAAGCAGGACTCTGCCTCTGCAGAGAGCTCGGGGGAGACGGTAAGGTGGGGGCATCTGTGCCTCCTAGGCAGGGGCCTAGGAGGAGCTAAAGAAGGGCCTTCATTCAAACCACAGCTTTCTGCTGTAGTGACAGAGTCAGCAGCCGGAGGGACCATCTCCGAGCTGGGGAGATTTCGGACGTACTGACCAACAGAAGCTGGGGGAGCTACAATGCAAGAAAAGAGACCGATGCCAAGAAAGGAAGCAAGGAAACAGTCTGCAACGTGAGGTCAGAAAAAAAATGATACAGGGGGCCTTGAACCAAGCCCAAATGAAAGGAAAACCTGGGGAGAACATATCCAGCTCTTACTTAGCTTGCAGTCACTTAGAGCAGCTAAGTGGCATCATCTCCAAAAGTGTATCCCTGTATAGGGAAATCTCTGGGACAAGAAGCATCAAAACATAATAGTCCTAGAATGAATAGGGTTAAAGGATGCAGTCACACTCTTTATGAAGTCTTTGGTTGCTGCAATATCTACAAAGACCCTTTAGGATTGTCCTAGACTGAAAAAAAGATTAACCCTTCCCTGTACTTGACTGCTCCGACAAGAATGGGAGTGAAGATTAACAAACTAGCAGATCTTCCCAGGATAAAGACAAGGAGGGCAGTACAGAAAAATCAAGAATAGAGGAATTACGGGTAAAGTCAATGTTTGGCATGGAAGGATGGAAATACGGGTCAACTGTAGCTGATGAATGAGACAGTGCACTTTCCAGAATATTGGAAAAACAGGAGCAAGCAATCCAGGTGGCAGGGATGGACTTAAAATCAAAGCACCCTAAAATGTTTCAGTGCTAAAAATAACACAGGAATTAAAAGCAGCCCTTAAATCCAAGAGAGAGACTGTGAATGAACTGTACTGTTTCAGGAAAAGTTCCGTGCCCAAGACACCCCCAAGCAAGTCACCTAATCTTGACATATCACTAGAAGCCAGGCTTTATAGACAGCATTCAGACATTGGAAGCAGGGGAAGTGAAGTGATGCGTTGGTGAGAGAGAGGTAAAGAGCATTCTGCTAGATACAGCAGAGAGAGCTGGGTT
The DNA here is from genome assembly GCA_013389905.1 of Sula dactylatra. NCBI lineage: Eukaryota > Metazoa > Chordata > Aves > Suliformes > Sulidae > Sula > Sula dactylatra. Next base: position 124,170 of record WEKW01005402.1, read on the forward strand.
TTGTGACGGCAACTCTCCTTTTTTGATTCTGGCTGTGCATCAGAAAGGGGACATACACCTGAGATGAGATGGCTTTGAAATTACAACACAATGTGGCTCATTCCTTTTTTTTTTTGTTGGGTTTTTTTTCCTTATTTTTAGTTGGGCTACTTTAATACAGGCTTCCGTGGAAAGAGGCAGTTCAAGACTTTTTCAATCACAGTTTGATTTGCAGTCCCCTGCATTACCCTAAAATGCATGAAATTGCATCTGACATTTTGAAAGATCTGTTTCAAATGTAAGAGGCACTATCAGCTTCTCCGAGCATTTCACGCAGCTCATGACCCAGTGGACAGATCCTTACGCCGAGGCTCTGCCAAAGAGTACTTCAGTCATATATATATTTCAGCATATATATAATGCATATACAGACACTGGTTTAGAGTATACGTGAGGCTGTTCCTCTAAGCCTTCTCAATAATTTATGACATTAATGTGCATTTCGGATTTTTTTGTAGGTGCAGTTGCAAGTTACGGTCTCCTGCCCATACCTGGTTTCCTAGCATGGCTCTGTGGTAGGTAACCTCAGCGAAGTTTGAGCAGCTCTGGAGGACTGGAGCTTTTAAGAACACTTGAGAAACCCCGTCAGTCACGATGACATGCTGAGTTGTATGTACACAGTACTTTGAAAGTGTTGTTGATGCTAAATGGTAGTATACTCCAGGGACAGCTGCACACAGGTCAGTGGGGCATTAACTCTGTATGGGAGCTGACTTTTAAGTGACTTGAAGAAAGAGGAGGGAGGGCAGTGGCTCACATTCTGCCTAATTAGGGAAAAGTTTTCTTTTAACTGTTACTTTAAAAGCTGTCAGGTTGTAAAAGAAATAACATTCCCATGAAATGACTAAAGAGACCTATGGGACAAATTAAACTGGCAGAACTACTGTGGAATATAATGGAAACAGCAGAGGCAGAAGGGCAAGGCAACTATATCCTATATGCAAGTATGGCTAGAAACTGCTTCTCCCTCGTTTTCATCTTCTCCCGATATAAAAAGGGCAATACACAGGTCCAGGGAAAATCTAGACAAGAGATAAACATCACACTTACCACGCGGTTTCCATATACCCCCCGAGCTGGGGCAGTGTCTTGACTCCCTTGGTCATCTCACCTTTGTTCCTTTCTGAAATAAACTGCATCTAGGTTTGCCTTTTGAGCGTAATGGCATAATCAGGAAGGGACACTTAAAAGTGAAAAGCAGATTTAGAGATCCTCGAGCTGTCGAGTAACGTGATTATGGATCTTCAGTTGTTGCAAGGAGCAGCAAAATGTGATGGATTAAGTTGCAATGATTTTAGCACATCTTTTCAGCCAATTAGAAATACGTGCTATAGTTTTGCTCTGTTTTCTACAGAGGAACATCAGTCACTTTCATCACAGACTGGAAGCTTCTTTTGGAAAAGAAGGGCAGCCGTGAGATTCAGAGTTTGCATGAACTGCCAGTGACCCCCTTTGCTGTTTTGTCTGTGCCTTTGCTGCACTGCCCCGAGCCTCACCCATCCCCAAGCTGAGCTTTCAAAGGTCCTGTAGAAATCAACTGCAAAATAATTACCGCAGTGCTTGGCTCCAGATCGAACTTGGAAAGTGCTAAGTCATCAGCTCTACAAGCCATAAATTATCTGGTCGGTCTCAATGAAAAAATATGAAAGCCACAGCTTCTTGAAAGCACATCTAGACATAGCTTAAATCCAGTCCAATTAAAATAAAACCCCATGATGAAAACGTGTAATGCTTTCTCCAGTGGTTTGTGGTGCCATGAGCACAAAGGGGGGAGCAGATGAGGATGGCCTCGAGACTGAGCAGTGCTCATGCCACCCTGGCTGTGCTGGTTATAGTCTAAACCTGGTCCGAAAAGCAGGGAAGACTTTTATAGTGGGACTTTTCCATATTCTTAAGATAAAGATGATCTTGAACACTTTCCTTTCCAGACTTCCATTCCCCCCATCTCTGTGCCTGACTACAAGGAAAAAGTAACATTCAGACATAGGACTGACGATCCAGGAGATAAATATACTAGAAAAAACCATTTCTGTTTATGAACTGCCATTGATCATGTTCAAATTCTCACATTTACTAATATTCTCTAAGTAATTTCTGCAATAAGTTTTTGGCCTAAATACCCTGAGCAATTTAAATTTTTTGAAACCCTAGCCTTGCAGAGCACTTGATAAATAGCTCATGTGAGTGAAACCAGGCTCCTTTTGCAAATAGTTTTGTCTTAGAGCTCAACATTTGCCTTCTTTAAATACTTGACTTTTATTTGTCTAAGATTAGCTGTTTCACAGGCATTCTTTGCCACAGATTTCTTCTAACCTCTTTGCTAAAATACTCTGTTAAGATGAGAATAGATAAAATTCTCCATTTTCTCAAAACAGAGACAAAATGTACTTCCAGTTATTTGTCCAGCTGTGTTAATAGGCTGTTAATCAAATAATTAAGGAACGTTTATCCAGTTATTGTGCAGACTCTGACACTGCTGCATTTAAGTACCTCGCAATCTTACGCAGAAAATGTTTCTATGAGGAAAAGATGTACCGACGCTCCTATTTTACAGCCTAAGAGCAAGGCCTGGAGAGGCTGTACAGCCTTCCAGGGATCGCCCAGAGCTTTTGACAGAAAGGAAAACGCAACCACGGACTCCACTGGAATATTTCTTCTATCCTGAGAAAAAAGGAGAACTATTTTACTGATCGATCCTCTCCAACTGGCACGACTCAACTATTTATTTTTTTCTTTTTTTTTTCTTTTTTTTTTTGTCAAAAAATAACCATATAAATGAGTGCAAACGGTAAACTACCAGTAGTGAGGGTGGTGCGGTATTGAAAAAAACCATAAATCACAGACTAACAGGAAACACACAATTCAAGTACTAAATAGGAACCCAGCCAGACTTGACCCATCTTAGGTCAAAATCATCAAAACTGAAGTGACTAAAATACCAGATTACTTTGTCATACTCCGTAATTTAAGGCTGGATCAAAACTCTTAAACACAGACCACAGTGTCCTACACTCAACGTATACAAATACTTGAACGGACTAACAGGGGGAGCCAGGAACACCCTCCTGACACTTCAGAAGTCTGACGGCTAGATATAATGGGACACGGATGCAGTGGGCCTCTGGGTGACAACTGCCTGGAGTGGAAAACAAAACCTGGAGAGGACACAGCGCTTTAGGAAAGGCAGATGCTTCAAAAGGGGCGTTCAAACATGGGAAAGCAAGCTGTTTAAAGGTAGTCAGCAATAAACGTCCGGGTGACTCCTTGAACTGAACTCCCTGTTGAAGTCAGGTCCTTCTGTTCTGCAGGGTCCGGCTTATTCCGCCTGAAGTACTGTCGTCCCCCTGCCCCAGGATGAACTCTTTATCCGTCCTTTGAGAGAACTGAGCAGGCCTTGCTGTTTTCAGTGAAACTAGGCTGCTAAGTCGTGTTTCCTGTGCCACAGCAATTAAGGATCCTCATCCTGAAAACGGGAAGCCTAGGTCCTGTACGGGTCCACCAGGAGGGGTGGGAGGAGGGTCAAAGCTGCATCCCCCATCCCCTGGAAGGTTACAGGATAAGAGCTGAGAAGGGTCTGCAGAAAGGAACAGACAGGCACCAGCATTTTGAATAGCATGCGGAGAGCACTGGTGCTGTCGGGGCCTTTTAGGAACACTGCAGGCACCTGTCTGTGGTTTAGTCTCTCTGACGCTTTGTCTAGCTTCTGAATCCCCGTGGTACTGAGGTAGGATGTGCTTTGGCACAACGGGAAGAGTCCCAAACTATTGTGAAAGATTTACTTAGGTAACTGTCCGTAAAAAATACAAGAATCTTTACAAGTATCGCATTTACTTCTAACTTTGAAGTTAAAAAATCACAACTGCTTTTACTAGCTAAATATTTATAATAGCTTGTCTTAATGCATGCAATGCATAATGCCTTCCAAGTAGTTTAACAAGCTAGAAATAGAGAAGCATTCAAAGCTGAAAGAGCCATATTTGGGGGGAAAAATGGAAATTGTTTAAAAACACCACCATCAGCTAGAAGGGAGATGACATATTTTAATGTATGGGCTATTTTAAGTCAAGCAGGCTGTAAGGATTATAGTTAGAATTTGGCCAGGATATCATACTTGCAGCAGAGAACAGCTGTCAGTAATACAAGTAAATAAGCAATAGGATGATTCCAAAGAATGAGACATCCGCACCTATGGCCAGCCTGGAGCCCGAGCTCAGAAGCGACCCGCGTACGGCGCTTCCGATGCTCCTTCCTGCAGTGTCCTGTGTTTCCTGGTGCGGAAGCATCCCCTGAAATAAACATTTACTGTCCAAAATGACATGCAAGATGCCCAAGGGATGCGGTGTAATCGTATTAATTTGTCTGACAAAGCTCTTGCAACATGGATGGTCTTCAGTTACTGTAGGCTTTTCCTCTCTCAAGCAGCAGTGCTCACTTTTCTACCACTTGGATTTCTTCCCTGAACACACCACAGCCCTTTGATAGCCAGGCTTCCGCAGGCAAAGTGCCAGCACAACAGCGATGTCAACAGGTGAAAGCCCTGGGCTCTCTCCAGTGCATGCCTACATCTTCTGCAGATATAAAACATCTTTGTGAGAAGTTCACGATGCTGGCAGAAACAGGCAAAAGATGAGTATTCCAGCGATGCTACAGGCGTCAATATTGTCACCTGACAGCGGTTGGCAGGAAAGCTTGCCACTGCAGACCTGACCTCAGCCTTCACTGCTTTGGGTACTCTTCGAAAAAATCAACTCCCACTTTCTCCCATGTCACAAAATGCTGTTTTCTTTACTGGGAAAGTCTGAAGGGGCACACGTTTGCTCTGCAGTCAATCGATTTCTCTTTAGAGGCAAAACTTCGGGTAGACAGACACTCATCTAATTGCCCTAAGTGCTTGAAAATTTGCACTAAATACATTTCTATATATTCCATTAGCCAATTTTCTGCAGCTTAGCTATCTGAAATTGTTATGTGCGTCTGCAAAGTACAACGTTTTATTCCCTGTAAGTCGGAAGCTGCATTGTGGCGCTTGTGCCCTTTGTTTTTCCCCCGCTTTTAAAGTCCGTTTGCCAAATGCAGTATTTTTATTTGCTGAAATTTCGTGACAGATGGTGGGTGCAGACTGATAGTAAGGCATTTTCACAAGTGATGAAAACGCATTTGACCATCCGTATAGGCTGCCAAAAACCTCGAACCAGCAAGGCAGGGCAGGGAGGAGAGCGGGGGGAACCGCTGCTTCTCTCATGTCACTTTGCCGTCGGGACTCAGCTGGGTGCTACAAAGCACCGAACGTTCTGTGACCAGCAAATAACACACTCTACTTTGTGTCTCAACTGCTATTTCGGCAGCTCCAGACCACCTCCTTTCACCAGGCAGACACGCTATCTAAAAGTTGTTAAATTAACATTTTCTTCCATGTACAGCAGTTCTATAAATTTTCCTGTTCGGGCTGCAGAGGGGCCACAAATGAGATCACAGCCTCCTTCTACAAGGTGTTACACAAAATTAGAGATCAAAAGCTACAGCCTGAAGTCAAGGCTGGCAAGGAAACATTAAGTGCTATTATTCTTCACCCAAGTGAGACAGAGAATGTCACTCCTTTGGGGTGAGTCTACATAGTCAGATGGTCCAGGAAGAAAATGCATCAAAGAAGGTAAAGAAGATGTACACAACTTGGAGCAAAGTTTCTCAAGCTGCGGTAGATTTATGCCAGTTTAAGGATATTATGGCTGTAATCTTTTCCTCTTTTCCCTTCAAGTCTGCTGTAATTTTCATGGGATATCTAATGTCAAACCAGACTGACTTGCCTAGGATTATAAAAGAAAGCCACCATTTCCCAGAAATGGGAGACAATTTTCTGAGTCCTCACCCAGTAGCTTATCATCATTTCTTTCCTTATTTCCGCATCTTCCAACACCACAGTACGCCTCAGCTTTGAATAGGAATATATCAGTTAAATACAGAGGGAACAGCAGTCTGAAAGCTACTATCCTTCCTCCTTCTAGTCACAATACACACCAAGAGCTTCAAAAAGAATGGAAGAAATTTCAAAACCATGTGGCTGATAGGAGAATCTCCCCCTATATAAATATGCTGCATATGTGCAGCTAGAGGCGAGCATTTCTTTGGAAGCATACACCTGACATCCCTTGCGATCTTCATCCTACGGTAGTGTAGCTTCGGAGGTAAGTATTCATGTCAGTCTCAGTACATTCACTGAATCTCACTTATATAAAATAGAAAGGCTGCTCCTGTGCCAAAAGGAGATGTTCTGTTCTGAACTGCTCTCAGCTGGGAGTCTCATTTTACGCAGCTTACAGAAAAGGCTTCTGAAAAGCAGCACATGAACACAAACCACAAATGCTAACTGAACAGGATACAATGAGACCTCACAAACGTCTCATCAACAAACACCATAAAAGACTTGTGTCAAGAAATAGCACTCCATCTACCAGTTTATGCAAACCATAGTAAATAATGAAAACCTAAATAGGAGGGCAATAAGGCAGAGAGTACAAATGATAGCACAGAAACACAAATAACGCAGCGAGGTTACCGGTGAAAACAGAGGGTATTTTCTTTATGGGAAATTGTGCATATCTTTCTGCTACAAGAGAGATTAGTACCAGGGTGAAGAGTAAAGTGCACGGACTCATTCTTTTATCAAGACGCTGGAGTTAAGAGAACCAAGTCCTTTGCGTTTGCAGTCACTTGGGAAAAATAACTTGAATTTACTTTTAATTGAAGTACTTGCACATCTCACATTGCAATGTGAGTGCTCTCATCAGAATTCAAGGAGCTTTTGTTTCTGCAGTGTAGCTCACTTCAGAATGCCTCTGTTCTTGAATGAGAGTACCCACACTGTCCATTTTGGTTTGAGCAATCAATGTTAAATTCACCTGACTAGATTAACTGTCTGAAGCACCTCTGTACAGACAGGCAGTAAATGAGAAAGGGAAAAGAGATGCACCGAAGAGGAAGAAAAGAATAAGACAAGACTATAAGGCTCATTTTATCTTGTGCTGCAGGCAAGGCTTGCCTCTAAAGGTATCAGGTAAGTACAAATGCAGTCTTAAATTCATCCAAGAAATGCACAAACCACATTTGCACAGAAAACCAATAAGCTAGTATTCACATGAGAAAGGTATTAAGAAATTAGCGATAAAAACTGGAATCTATTTATTCTTGAGTTCTCAAAGCACACGCATTTTCTTTAATTAGAAGCAAGCATCCACATAAGAAATGCAACCTTGTAACTTTGAATAGTTACATAAGCGTAATCAGTTGTGATGGGAACTCCAGATTAGGTGCTCTCATCTCTTGACCTTGGAGTCACCATGTTTCTCTCTAGCTGTAATTAATACCCTTGTATTTGGGGGCAATGACTTTGTAAGGAATGTCACTAAATGTGGGAAATCAAGGCTGTAATTTCACTGCATGTCAGCTCTCCTGTATGTAAAAGCAGAGCTACCAAGAGGCTACATAACAAAGACTAATCTTCTAGTACCAAACCCTGGGAGATCAGAACAAACTCCAACAACAAACTAAGCACTCACGTGGTCCAGACCTTTCTCCTTCAAATTGCTCCCTTTGTTCTACAAGTTTCACAAAAGGAAAAAGCAAGCAGTCTAAAAGAAAAATGCTTACATCTCGTTGGAGAGGGGTATTTATGTCCATCTCTGCCCTTCATCAGGTTAAAACTGGCTGATGGCTCCTCCAGCTCTGGCTGGAGGCCATAGCAATATCCATTATGTGGACTGCCCAGCTTTATACTTGTATAAACTCAGCTTTGCCTCGAAAAACACCCCAAACCCTAAAAACACAACAACAACAACCACCCAACCGAAACCCCAAACACACAACCCCAACCCACAAACGCAAGAGCACCAAATTTATCTTTCATCAGTCTCTCTGCATAAAAAAAACCCAAACAAAAACCCCTCATGTGTGTGCCCCTACCCCCATTCCTCCAAGGTGAGAATTGTCGGGCTGCTGAACAATGGCAAAAGGCAGCAACAGGTTTTGCCTTTCAGCTGCAGGAGAAACTCTATTGCCTTCAGTGGCACTACAGCAAGAGCTCAAAGGGTGTTCTGGAAGACCAGCAGAAAGAGGAACAGAATGATGTGAGGAGTAAATGCAGGGAAACGCTGATTGTGAAATACTGAAATGTTATTTCCTGGAGTAATTATTTGCCTCAGTGAGTGCAGTGAAATCAGCAACACTAAGGTAGTTTGACACTTTACACAGCATCATGTAGCAGAGTTTTCCTGTTGAGCTACATACTTCAAGTAGCATGTGTCTCCTCTTTACGGCATCATTTAAAATATTATAGCAGTTATTTTTTTTAAAATCCCTTACAATTTCTTTAAAAACTGGTCTCTCTCTTTGCCTCCCAGCTTGCTACCTGTAAAACAGGGTACAGTTTCCTGCCTGTAAGACATCTGTAAAAAGATGTTAAGCTGCATAAAAAGGACTCCCTAGTCTTCTGGGATAAAAAACACAGGCTCTTCCAAGAACTAAAGGCACTCAAAAAATAAAATCATCCCCTGCAATCACATCTGGTAACATGGTGCTCTGCCTCTCGCCGATCACTTCACTGCTGAAGGGTTCGTTTTAATTATTTTCCTGTTTGAAGTGACAGCTAGCCATTCACTGACCTTCCGGCCCCGTTCCCTCTCTACATTGCTAGATTTTGTACAAATACAGGCAAGCCACCTGTAAAATCCAGGTAATTAAAACAGTTTTACAGTACGTCCGCGGTCTCAAAGCAAATGAAAAAATAAAGGTTAGCAAATAGGGGCTCTGGGGCCTCCAGCAGGGTGAGGAGAGAAGCAACAAACACAGCCAGCGTCTCAGTCCCTTAAAAACCAGCAACCCGAACCGCAGGGAGCGAGCACACAGCAGGCAGGGCTGGACCGCAGCCACGCTCCTACGCGCGCCAGAGCGAGGCTGTGCCTTGTGCCCTTTGATGGTTAGCACCGGCAGCGGGGCACTGATTACTTCAAAACCTGTACACAGAGGTGTCTGTAACTTGAATAAAGAAATTTAGAAGAGAAAGGTCACGGCCCGATGCGTGGATCGCAAAAGGAAAGCCACGTAGCAACTTCTCGGGAGGCACCGGGACAATTTACATACGCTGCGTACAAGACAGCAACACATGGCAGAGGAGTTTGTTGACAAGTTAATGACCGTATTACTTACATTGGTGCCTAAACAAAAGGAAGATGCAAATCTGTTCGGTGGGTTTTTTTGTTTTGGTTTGTTTTGGTTTTTTTTTTTTAAATAAGAGGAAGCTCTGTACATCTAACTTTGGAAGCTGGTACCTAAAAATGTGCATCTGTCAGTGGGAAAAAATGCCGTTATCACTGAATTCTGGACCTTTAAGATTTCAGGCTCCAAGTCAACATAACTAGACACTGGTATTTCAAATACTTGTGTCTCAGAGGACTTCCTCCATGAATTTGTATGAATATACCTTCAAGGATTGTAGAGAGCTCTGAATATGTCACGAAAGGAAAATGCTGGTCAAGCTGTCCATATGTTTCCATAACGAGAAAAGCCTCGTATCTGTGAAGGCTTACGCAACAGTGACTTCTGCTGTGAAAGCCTTGTCAAATCAGCGTATCAGTTATTAAGGTTAAAACTTCCTGGTATTGCTCCGATTGCTCGAAATACTTAATACGCTTTAAATAGAACTTAACAATATGCTTCTGGCAGGAGCATTTATAACGTGAGAGGCCTCAGTTCCTGTTCTTGCTCCTACAGCAAAGGGTAAAGCGCCTCTTTTAGTGGGACGAGGATGGAGACATCAAAATGAATCTGTTTGTTCATAAGTCCCAAAACCAGAATAAAACTTTTTCATTATCAGAAAATTCTGAACATTTAATTTTGAACACGGGTGGATTCAAAAGAGTTTTCAGGGCTTACATCTGACATCTGGATGCGATGCCATTGCATCTGACCTGACTTAAAAGCAGAGGCAGTTTCAGTGAACTTCTATTACGCCTGCATCCTATAAACACTTAAGGATTTTCCTTCCAGGGAACAACACTTTTAAGAGCCTTTGCCTCTAAGAAAAGAAACCAGAATATAATAAAGTAATAGGCTTTGGAAGTTTGAGGAAGTCGCTTCAGTTTGAATTTTCAAAAAATCAAGTGGTTTCAAGAAAAAGCTTTACCTATGATAAAAGAGCCCATGAGTCCTCACAAATTTTAACACAGAGTTATCTTCTGGAAAAACAATTACTAATGAAGAAAAGCCATCTGTTGCCCATAAATTAGAACTAGTTAAATGTCCATTGGAAAAATATTTATTTGACTAAATAAAAGAACTGTCTGCACCCCTCTGTGTTTAAAGCCAAATTTCCTCGCTTGTGTATTCATGAATAGGTGGAAAATAACTCTCTGCACAGGCTATACACACTGAGTTAGCATAAACTGTCACAAAGGCTTTCCATTTTAAGTCATACCTTTTATAAGCAGGGCTTGACACTGAGCCAGTCAGCCTGATGCTCTCTCATGCTTTTTGCATACTTTAGAGACTAGATTATTGTTGTCTGGTCTCAACTCAAGGTCTGTGGCCATACAAGGCTTAGTATGCCTTCATCAATTTAGAGCGATTGTTGCAAACGAGCCCACAATAGGTGTTGGGATTTAACACGCTAGAAACGCTGGATTTACAGATAAGACCTAGGCAATACTTTTCAGTCCTTTCAGAACCACCGCTGTTTGAACTCCCATCAATTGCGCATTATAGACTGCAGCATACATCATTTTAAGATTCAGTCACTTTGTTTTTTCATGCCATGTGTGGCAGCCATTGATTTACAGGCATCGCGAAGGCCGCAAGTTCTCACCACTGATTTTCCTAATACTTTCTTGTCTTGCGGAAGAAATTGTCATGGAATACATACTCTTCTACTTTCTGAAACCTATGCGTGATTGCCTGGTTTGGTTTTTTGGTTATATTTTATTTTATTACTTTATGGTTTACAAAAAACAAGAGAAGAATTTTCTGCCAGGCTTGTGACCTTGAGGATGACAGTTTAAAACTCTGCTCTTAATCTTGCAAGAAAAAACAATCAGTGCTATATACAGCATGAAATGACTGTAAACGAGATGTCGTAACTATAAAAATAAATAGAGTGTCAGAGATAATGTCTGATGTGTCAGTTTGCATCAAGGGAGAGTTTCTCGAATTTTAAAAGAACCATTTGACAAATACAAGTCTTCCATGCATTGCTTCTGCTGAAGAAAGAATTTTTAATGTCTTTTTTTCATCTGTTGTAGTTCTTGTACTGGCTACATTAACATGCTGGGAAAAGAAAGATTTCGTCTCTCTCACGTACCAGAAATATTTTTTTTCTCTAATCGTTACATTCCGTACTACACACAGTAAAAATCCCCAAACAAAACTTCTACTGATGAATAATTCTAAAGCATAACTCCCGTTTTGAGTAGCTGGATTGAGACACCTTTTAAAGGGTCCTTTCTTTTTCAGAAATTACTGAACATTTTCCTGGAAGTAGAGAACACCAAGAAATCTGATGAAATGTAACAGCGGCCTTCCTTTTGCTGAAACTTAATGCCTCATCTCTATGTTTATCAAATAAGTATTCCATTCCAATTAATATACATTTTCCAAATAAAACTTTCAGGCTCAAACCACCTTTTTAAGGTAGGTATGTTAAAGATCAAACACGAGGCAAAATAACTGAAAACCAGGACATCAGGGTTTTGGGTTTTGGTTTTTTTGATGTAACCCATCAGCTTCATTCTAAACAATTTTGCCATTTTTGTGTTTCACGTATACTAACAAGCCGTATATTGGTCATTTACTTATCTGTAGTAACACTGATTTTCAGGAAGTGTTCTCGGGGGGTGTGTATGGTATTTGCAGGATTAGAATTAAGACCAAAACAGCAACAAAAAAAGAAAACAAACCACCGCACTCAGAAAGCAGAGGAATATGTACTCAAAGGGGAAACCCCCACTGGTTAGGTTAGCTGACCTAACTTTCCCCCCCTCCCCTGCTGAGGAATAGGACACTTCAGTTTGGGGTGACTACAGAACCATGAATTCACACCATCAAGCAGGACAAGTCCATGGGTTATGATGGAACAAACCCTTACTTAGAAAAAACCCACATCCAGTAAGTAGCAGGGGGTAACAGAAAGCCATAAAACCCAAATCATAGAAATAGATCAGGAACGTGGAATTTACACGTGGAAAACTTGAAGTCGTCTCTGGATTAAAGACCTCCTTTAAGAATTCAATGGAAAAATAACAAACCATCTCTGTTTTAAAGGGCAAGATAAGATTCTGGCAGAGCTAGGAACTCTCTGTAAATAGACTTTTCCTTGCTCCAATAAATGTCATTGTTCTGTGTTAGGAGAAGGAAGCTCTGTTCCTTTACCAACCCTATTTTTAATGCCTGGAAAGCAACGTTTCCATTTGTTTGTGTGGTAGTAAAGTTTGGCTAGTCAAAGTAGCTTCATTCAAACTAGAAGAGGTGCAGAGAAGAGGTAGCAGAAGTGAAGAACCTGCCATTTAGTAATTTGTTTAGCCTAGTAAAACAAAAGCCGAAAGCACTCTGCATCATGAAATACGTATACTGAGGCAGAGGAGTTAAAACAGTATTTTCACAAGAACAAGTCTTAAGGTGCCAGAGATGGATTTGGTCTGGACATCAGGTGATTTCTAAAAACAAGGGAGTTAGATTTTGAAAGTCTCATTATCAGAGCACTGAAAGCAAGAAAGAAGATTACTTACAAACTCTGGCTTAATTGTTTCACGAAAGGATTTCTGTTTCTGAGTAGCTCCTGCTGCAGGTAAAAACTGAAAAGGATTTTAAGGGCCCACGACTTCCAATATCCAACACTGGTGTGTTGCTGTTCTTGTTCTTTCCGTCATATTGTGTGTTACAGACTGCCTACGTCTTCACATGACTGACAGTACAGAGGGTGTAAAATGAAAACTGGGCTTTAGTGCAAAGGTAGGGTGGGAAAGAAGCAAGAGAAATATGGCTACTTCTGGTGAGTTCCAGCATTTCGGAACTGTTTTTATAAACTGAGCTCTTGTAACTTCAGTAACACCCTAAGTATAGCAAAAAAAAGTTAAAATTAGCATAATGACAGCTTATTTCTAGTGAAGGTCAAGCACAGTTTGTGGACCTCAGTAATCTGTAGCAGGTCAGTCCAGCTATACTTGTGCATACCTTACCAGCGCTGTGTTATCACAGAATCAGAACGGTGCAGAGGGAAATCCAAATTAATTCAAGACTGCAGCCCCTGTAAGCCAGCAGAGGTCATAAAATCCTAAGGCAGGTGTGTGGACTTTCTCAAGTGATCTTCTGTTGCTTACCAAGTAGGTTCTTTTACGACTGTATTGCTGACACTGCTGGAAACATAGTAAGGCATCACTTTCAGAAACTGCAGACGTGGAATCCTTGCTAAAACATTATCAGAAATTGCAGGCTGCTGAATGCTGGAGTGGATCAGCCGCTGCTGTTCACAAGATCATCAGCAGTGAGTATAACAAGCTTCTAGAATCAAATCAGTAATTAATACACAACTGCATAGTATGCTTTATGAACCAAACAGACTTTACATAATGTCCCAAAATACTTCAGTATTAGATAACAGGGCGAGGAAGAGAGAGATTAGGTTGCATCAGCAATGGAAAAAATATCTTTGAGAGTTTAGATGCGCAAGGAGTTGAGGAGCAACGACACAAGTGAAGCATGAAGCAAGGAAATGGGGCAAACAGGAAGGCTGCACTGGATGGGAGACACACCTTGACAGAAGATTTATCTACTAATGGTAGCAAGACTGTAAAGCAAAGGGAAACTAAAGCTGAATATAACAGTAAAAGAAGGGCAAGGCTTGTGACGTATCCCTAATACAGTTCTCACATAAACCAGAAGCTCACTCCTATTCTGAACAAAATTTCTTGGAGCACTTGCCAAAACTATATGTCTGCGAGTGGTTACATAGCAGAAAAGGGACAACTGAGGAAAAATGCGGCAGCAGTTGCTGATCAGAAACTCCATTTCAGCTCCAGAAGGCACAGAACTGCCACTGTGGGGCCAGACTGGAAGCATCTCGCTAGTGCTAACTCAGGCACTGCCTGAAGCATTACGAAGAGCACGGCTGTGGACTCAGGCCAGTGCAGCCCCAACAATTCCTTACTGCACGCTGTCAGGAGACAGCTCTGATCACGTTCTGCGCAGGGCAACAGAGCGGTGTCAGCATCAGATCGAAATTCAAGTGTCTCTTGGAGTTCCAGTCGTGCAGCTCTGGGGGATGCGCTGCCCATGTAAGGCCAGAAGGAGGGGAAGGACGTGCACATGATTTTTACAACTTCATTTGAATTGTTCTGCGGCTGTAAAATAGTCACTCTTGCACAAAGCACATGGTACCGGCCTGAAAAATGAATTCTAAATAATTGAACTGCAAATCCGTCAGAGCAGGTCTCAACAGATCACACTGTAATTGCAGCTATTAACCACACATTTTTTACTACAGTACAAATCAGGGTATAAAAGTACGACTATTCATTTGAATGACAGAAACCCATTTACAGCCAGAAGCTCTGCAAGGCCACACAGTTCAGCCAACCCTAGATACAAGCGCTACACATTTGCCACCATGAGACCAACCTGAAGCGTTGCTGAGGACAAGTATCACCGTCCTGGAATTCAGCTCCATGTGTCTGGTCTCTTCAGTAACTGCACTTACCTTTGCATCACAAACCTACTTGTTACTACAATGATGCGAGCAATTGCTTGCACTCTCAGATCGTATCTTCACAGCAGAGACCAAGTTTCTAGCTCTTACCTTAGGATCTTTTGGCTGACTCCACTGGAATTATCCTCTCACAATGCTATAACAAACAGTTATCTCCATCACAGAACTATAACACTTACAATCGTATTTAGACCCCCTGCATGTATTTAGATGAAGCGATGCATTCTCAGCCTTTTATTGCTTACGCTAGCCAAACATCAGACAAGCTCGAAACCTAAAACCTTCAGTTTGTCACAGGTGGGCCACAAATACGGTCTTAATTAGGCTCAACAACAAGGTGCTTCAGGCATCTACACGATAAGCCTAAATGCTAAGCATCTGTGGAGCAGGCAGATTTGGCAAATGAAGGAATTAAGATGATTTTAATTGACCGGCGTTATTGCTACCGAGATAAGATGAATCTGCAGCAAAACGAGGTGCAAAAGTTGTGGGAAAAGGGTCAGTTCCTCTGAAGATCAAAGTCACCATCTTCAGAAAGCCAGTCATCCCCTGCCTTCCGAGGAAGGGCATAGGGAAGACTACATAAATGTCATTCACATTTGCAATTTGCACTGAAAGAACTTGAAAAGAAAAAAGCCATTGCAAATATAACTGAAATATGATCAAGAAAGAGATAGGGGTTTTTTCAAGGTGGTGAAAGTATATAATGTTTTGACAGACTTGTTTCCGATTTTGGAGACATCGGTGTATTGCTAAATATGCACGACGTATGTGGATTAAGTTAAGAGTAAACTTCTGCTCTCTTGGTTTTCTGAACTTTTAACAGGAAGACGAGAAAGACCCAAAATCTTAAGAAAGGCCAAACAGGACGCTTAGGACGTGGGGTTGGGCAGGGAGGGGTCGTTTTGTTTTGTGAGTTGCGTTTGGGGGGGTGGGGGTGGGGTGTTGCTTCGTTTTGGGTTGTTTGGGGTTTTTTAACTAGCCAAAGTAGTACTCTAGCTCTTGGACATTCTCTTTATACTGTGAGCAAGCAAAGGAAAGGGTCATAAATCAAGATACCGTATCTCTGAAAGGTTCCTCAGCCACTGGTGTTATTTCCATCAATAGGACGGACACAGAAAATAACCCAGTGAACGCACACACATTTAGCATATAACATACTGTTAATAAAACATAGCAATGACAGATAATTCACCATAATATGAAGACACTAGGTCACATAGTACAAAGATTTTGATGATTTGCTTCTTAAAACAGTTATTAGATCTCTGCCATTTTCCCTCCTACATTTTTAGGAAAAAGACTTATCTTTTTAAAACTTATGAGTGTAAAAAAAAAAAAAAAAGAAATCATCTGGAATTTCATACTTTACATATGGGGAAAAAACCCAACTCACTGCACCTTTAACAGGTGCATTTTGTAGAGGAAAATTAATTACAAATGCTTACTTGAATGCGTTCTACTGAAATCAGAACACCTTTAATACTCCTCTTCTGTTTTTAAACTAAGATACAAGATGAAATAAAATATAAAAAAAAGATTCAAAACATTCTCTATACTGGAGGTCTACAAGGTAATTTCCAGTACTGAAAATGTTTCGAATTTTTTTAGTCACAGTATGCTTTTTATGCACAGTTTACCTCAAGAAACAGATCCACCTAGACAACTTTTAAATATTACGTTATGACATTCCTCTGAAATTATTGTATTTGTAATAAACAACCATTCTTACGAAAACTTGGAAGGAATTTTCTGTTAAAATAGAGTTGAACAATCCCAAGTTAAGCTAGTATGCTTACACTTAAGTAATAGGATGCTCTATTCACCTGGGTTTTGGATTCACGCTCGCATCGTTTGGGTTGTGCTGGCAAAAGCACCTCTTCAAATAGTAAGGGAGAAAGAAGTCAAATTGAATAGTTAAAAAGTTTGCTACCAAATGTTCATCGAAAACATACTTTTTCAGTGCAGAACACCAAGATATTTTCTAAGCAAAATGACACAGGATTAAGGTTAGGAAACCCCCCCTCTCTTTAAAAGCAACCTAATAAATAAGAAACCCTTACACTTACTGACACAGCAGCCATAAGAAAATTTACAGGAAGAGGCCAAGCGCCTCTTTTATACCGTTCAGTTTCTACTGCAGGTCGGGGACCTTTCACTACTTGTTGCACAAGACCAAAGTCTGCCTTGCTGGCTATCTGTATTTTTCACAGCAGTTTCCAAGCCAGCGCACATTTTTCCAATGTCAGTGTATTTTAAAAGAAACTGTCCATTGTGAAACGGAGCCTGAAACGTGAGTCTAGAAAAGATTACAAGACTGTACTTCAGCCATGAACACATCCATCCGAGATGCGTCTAGGAACTCTGTTCAAGACTGCTTAAGGCAATGTTTGCATTCACTGAAAGGGGTTATGGTCTGGCCTCCACATTCACCAGCCACTGAAAAAGGACCCTCGCCTGAGGTGGAGAGGTTGGCAGCTGTCGCAGTGTAATTCTGGATCCGGCGAACACTTGCCCGGCAATTCGGGTCAACAGGAACAGAATGCAAAGGTTTGAAAGCAAGCGGATGCTTGTCAACAGATTGACAACAGATCACACCTATGGGCTGCAGTATCTTCAGCCATTTTATGTCAGTCTAGCTATGGAGGAATTAAGTTAGAAGATACTGATGTCTAGCTAACTCCTTACCTGCAGCCATACACGCTGCGTGGTGGCTTACGAGCATGAGGGTGACATTTTTAGACTTTTGTTGTCCAGCTATATTACTTTTAAACTATTTTTAAAATACCCACAGAACTGTATTCTTTATTTAAACACCTGCACAAAGTTACTCATTCCAGAATGATGGCCAAACCTAGCTCCAGCATGTAGTATTAGAAAACAAAATGGTGTATCAAGAAACTCTTGATCTGAGCTAAAGGAATCTTTCTAGTGTTTAACTAAGGACTTCAATTCTACTTCCTTGTGATCAGAAGATATGCAAGGTATGGCTGTTACTGACCTGCCAGAACCTGCCTATTCTCATTTTCTTCATCCTCTACTGGACGATGGCACCATGGCGGGTTTTTCTTTTTTTTTTTTCTCCTCTTTGTTTTCTTTCTTCTTCGAGATAAGCAGGTAAGGTGCAAGTCCTGCCTTACGACTGAAAGCAATTACCAGGCATGCAGATTACAAGAAGACTGACCATCCGCCAAGCCGGTTCATGCTAAAGTTGACTATTTGGCATCTGAGAATAAAGCAACTGATGAAGCAGTGAAGTTAATACACAATAATTACCTTCCCTAAGCTTTCAGATAACTCAATGCACAGAAGAGGCTGATCTGTCTGAAAGGTAACCACTGAGGCACAGGGTTCTACAATGTGCCTTTAAGCTAATGATTCATGGTTTTGCCTGTAAGGTTTTCCCTGGTTTCCAGCGTCGCTTTCTTGAAAGTAAGTGTGATAGACTTGTTCTGCTGTTAAAGCCTCCAGCCAAGCCATTGCATTTCCGCTTCAAATTCTTAACACCACTGGGCCAGAAGGTTAGAAATACATTAACGCAAACCAACATCTCACTTCTTGCGTCCTGAAGTTTTTGAACGTTTTTGGTATTTACGTATGCAAGGCTGGGCAAAACCACAGAACCGAAACTTGTTCCTCTCAAGGTGAGCACTTGAAGCTGCATGTGCCAAGTTCAGTCAGGAAATAAAACCTTACATGAGGACTCGACTAAATAGAGTCAAGGAGAACATTAGCTATATGCACCTTTTACACACAAGTCAAGTTACAGAAATTGACCTTTATTCAGGAATCAGTTTNTCATGAATTATTTTTTTTTTCTTTTTTTTTTTTTTTTTTTTTTTTTTAATACAAAGTGTCATTTTCATTTTTAGTACAGAAAATCCATGTCAGAACAGTACCTGTCTGTTTCAGTTGTACCACTGGAGTCTACTCTGACCTCAAACTTTAAAAAACAAACAAACAAAAAATGAGATAAACAAAAAACAACTGCTGTCCCTCACCATGAGAAGTACTTTGACTAGTAATTCATCCATACCATTTCTTATTTTTCAATTTATATATATACAGTATTATAATAGTATGGGAAAATACTATATAAAATACTATATATATATTTTATATGAATTATAGGTCAAAATACTCTCTCTCTATATAGTATATAACTATGTAAATACTATATAAAGTATTTTGAACTATAAAATAACATCTGTAAAACAGAATTTAAACTTAGGACCAGATCTTTCTTTGAAGAACTGTGCAAGAAGAATCCCTTTTTTTAATTAAAAAAGCTGCAAACAGAAGCAAAACTACAGCCTGTAATGTAAAACCAGAAACTCTACATAATGAAATGTAAGGAACAGCGACCGAGAAGCAGTTCTACTCAAATGATATTTTAAAAATGGTTAAAATACAGTACCCAAGAAACATGGCACAAGAGACAAAAGAGACAGGTACAAAACCTGTGTTAGGAACACAGAGTCAGAAGTGCAAAAAACAAAAAGGGAACTGATACAAAGGAGTTTGGTACAATAGGTAAATAAGTATTGCAACCAAAACTAAACGATCACTTATTTTTTGACAGTGAAAACACTAGCAATTTAGTACCTTTCTAAAGGCTTTTAATCAAAGCCCTAAAACTGCGGCTGCTCTTAAATAAAAACAATCTATGTGAATGCTACACACTGAAGTACAAAGCTTAAGAATTACCCTGCAAAATTGCACCAACAGAAGCTTTCCGTATTTACAGTATCTAGAAGTGACAGAACACAGCATGCTAGGCCTAGCTTATGACTCTTCCCCACCAGTACTTAATCCAGGCCCAACAACCAAAAATTATTATTTCTCAACACACATTTAAGCTTGGATTGTTCAGATATATTATGACGTTTAAATATTAGATTCATGCATAAAACAAGAAACGATATCTTTGACAGACAAGAGTTGACAGGATACAAACAGTGGTCTGCCCTGTAGAGGAGTGTACTTCCTTCTGAGCTTACTCCCAAGACGTACCGATTCAATCCCACGTTATTACCTGGTTGTCAAGTCACCAATGTGCTTAGAAATGGTCGAAATTGCAACTGAGAGTCACGTTGCGCATAAACCATTCGCTCATATTCAGAAATTTCTCTCCGTTTTGGAGAGTTACCTCATTAAGTGAAAGGACACAGAGTTTAAAAAAAAAAAAACCAAACAAGCCAAAAACAAAAAACGAAACAAAAAAGACATTCAAGTAAACAGCAACAACCAAATACTTTGAAAAGGTTTTTGTAAACTTGTCATTCTACAGGGTTCTGCAGCATCGTTAAATTCGTCACTCGTGGACAAGTACACGCAGGTCGCAACCCCTCGTGACAACCCGTCACATGTACATGTACGATGTAAGAGACAAGCTCGGTGAAGTGATCTACCCCTTCCCACGTGCCTCGTCGGGTCCTTGCGCGTTCAGTGTTATCATTCCCCTTCATGAAACAGAAATCACTTACGGATATTTTTACAAAGACAGAAATAGACAGAGTCCGTTGGATAGAAAGTTAGTTGGTTATTTACATCTGCAAAGTAGTTTCACAGCGAAATAAATCTACAGCGGGCCAGCTGGGATCCACAGGACTTTGTTTTGTTCTTGATTGACAGTTGTCATAATCTGAGTGCAAATGCTTGAAAGGGCTCCTCCCTGGACAATGCCTGGAGAAAAAGAACCCCCCCCACACACAAATGAGACTGGAAGAAACAGTTATGACTAATGACAAAGAGCAGCCTTCTGCATTTTTCTGCAAAGTGTTTATCAACAGATCAGAATTAATCTACCCAATTCAGTGTTTGCCAGATGCATGACTATTAAAACAAGAAAAAGAATAAACAGAGCAAAGAGGTCAAGCATTCAATATACAGTTTCTTCTGCTAGCTCTTAAAACAGCCCAGAGAAGTCACAGAACTGATGGCTATAACCTACTAAGACAACTGTTTTATTAGAGGCCTCCATGTACTATTTTCAGAGGCATCAGGTGGCAAAGTTTAAGTCTAAAGATGGTCAGAACCTGCTATAATAAACCTTCTCTTGTCCAGCATGTGGTGTTAGGAGTTTTATATTTACGTGGTAATATACATAGAGACTATAGCTGTAGCAACTAGACACTATTTACAAATATTAGAAGTAAATTATGAGGCCGCACACAGACTGTTGAGCTAAATAAAACAGCGGCGGTTGCTACTCCAATTCTTATTGTCAACTGCATTCAAGGAACAAAAAGCCACCAGCAAGCAACTCCCTGAAAATCAGTTCAAAAGATGACTTAACACCTTGCATTCTACCCTTGCTAAACACAGCAGCCGTAAAAAGTAAAATGCCAACACTGACACAGGAGAGGAGAATGTATTAGCTTTAAGACTTAAAAAGAGAGGAACTTCATGCCTTGAGAAACATGTCAGCAAAGCCTCTGGCCTCAACTAATGCTGGAAAAATATGGAAAGTCTCATAAGGCTTAAGGTATGATTTCCATTTTTGAAAAGAGAGAATTTGAGCTGACATAAAACATTACTTGACTCTGCAGTATGCGCTACAGTTAACGATGTCTGTTGGATACAGAATGCAGTAACCGACAACGTCTGTGAAAGGCAACAAGCGGCGGTGAGGAAGCGATTCAGATGACACACCGCGCTCACAACTTGGTACAGGAAACAAAGCCAACTGGAAAGAGTCATTAGTTGAAAAATATACTTCATGAAGCAGTCGCAGAGGTCAGGTCTGAGACAGTGTGTCATGTAGCTTCACGAGGAAGCCACCGTGTCCAACATGCCTGTCTACAGGCTTACTTCATGCACAACATTAGAATTTCAACAAGCTTAAACATCAGTGCAGTCTCCTCGAACACCAACCCTCTCATACTACCAGCATCTGGAAATGTTAATGACAGCTGGAGTCCCCTGTACTTGGCACTAAGAGAGGGAGGCCCTTCCCACAGGGCATGTGAGCAGATTCGCAGAGGGCTCTCTTGGACAGAGTGCTACTTTCGCTCTCGGGGCGAAATTAAAACGCACCAAATGACTTAACACGGAGCAGAAGATAACACGTGGTGCTGCAATCTGGCCATGCGCACGTCTCGTTCCGTGAAGGCTTAGAGTAGGTAGCATTTAAAGGAACATTTGTATGGCCATTACGTACCAGGTAACCGATTTTGTTGAGAACACGCAGCTTCCCTCCGGATGGGCTGAAGTCGCTCTATACTAAATACATCCCCCTTCCCTGCCCTGCGCTTGGGCAGATATGCCTCAAAATATTTCTGTAAGAATCCCATTGTTTGGGGGATGAAAAGTTGGGGTTTGGCTGGTTAGTGGTGGTTTTTTGGGGTTTGGTTTGGTTTTTTCTTTTTAAGTTTTGTTGCCATTCACATCAAGATGGCTAGAAGTTTACCCCCACTCTTTTGAATCTTTCCAAGGAACCCCATGGAAATATACTCTGAAATAAGCAGAGACAGTCTTCAAACACAGTTTTCTTTCTCTGGTAAAAATACAGTATTAACTACAATCCAATATTCATATAATACGCTTTATGCATATTACATGAATAAAAAGGCCTCTGAAGTTGAATTTAATTATTCCCAATTACGGTGCATGCTCCAGAAACTTTGACAATTTTTTTCCTTTCCTGACAGATTTAAAGTATGTCTGAAATCATTCAGTAATTTACACTACAGGGTTTTTTGTTGTTGTTTGGTTTGGTTTGGTTTGATTTTTACAATTACAGAACAACTTACATTCCTTACATGGTATAAAACTGACAACACTGTGTCAAATTATCCTGACATTACTTCCAGTACTACTGGCTTGTAATAAAACATTTTCAGAATCTCTTTAGGTCATAAGATACGTAACACGTTAAAACAAAAGCATGTAAAAGCAAAGGATGGTACTTATATCTTCAGATTTCCTCTCCCACTAAAATAAAACACCAGAGCATGAGTTTGCCAAAAGGAAAGGCAGAATGAAAAAATGAGTGGTCTTTGAAGGAACACAGGATCTTTTGAATTACAGTGTAAATGGATTAAATTGCCACTGTGTTGCTAGCGAAATGGTGATTAAATACTAACCTGTAAAGTACTTGCTATACTCTTGTTCTATTTTTTGAGCTGTCTCAAACTGTTCTTTGGAATGTTTTTGTGTAACTTTGTCCCTCAGGAAGATTGGGTCTTTTTGCTCTCTGCAAAAAAAGAAAGAAAAAAAGAAAAACCTTGTATAAGAGTAATTTTTTTTCTTAGTGGACTTGAAATGATTACCTGCAGTTGGGTGAATGTGAAAGACTAATTAATTTGCAAGCAGAATCCTGTGCATAGAGTGCCATCTACTGTGTTTCAGCAGTATCAGCATAGTCATGAGGATCATTTCAGCGCTAACAAATTTATTTGCTATGAGACCAAGACAGTATTCCTTTAAAGTCTCAGAGATTGGGAGGGGGTTGAGGGGGAAAGAATATAATTTTTTCCAGATCATGCAAATTGGATCATCATCTCATATACACTCCAGTACTCCCTACACAAAGCTGGGCTCAGGAACCGCTCTTTTAAGGGCTTGAATTATCAAGCATCGAGCAAATAGAATATTTCTATGTCATCTTATATATGATACATTTTGAGATGACTGGACTTCTATTATACAAGCTTGGAAATAAAATAAGAAAAAAATACAGAAAAATACAAAAGGTAGAAAAAAAAAAATTTAATTCCCATCAAGGCTTGTAACACTCCTCCAAATCTGACTCGGAGTCCCCAGTAGGGGATTCTGTTAAAAAGGCAGCAGAATTTATAGTCAACTATTAAGTCATATAGCTAGGCACCAAATCAATATCAGCATAGTTTCTTACAGCAATGAGAAAAGAAGCACAATTTTATTTACTAAACAAAAAATTCACTGCCAAACTAACGTATCACTGCTGTGTAGCATTTCAGAGAATGCCAACAGAACTGTGCTATGACAAAAAGGCTGTTTGGAAAAACCTTTGGTGCTTATAACAGGCAGAGACAATGTGCCACTGCATCTTATTTTGATGACTGCTAGAAATCCTGGCTTGTCTAGTTCAATCGCTCCCTGTCACTTTCCAAAANAAAAGGGGGAAATAGCTGCAATGGTCACTGTGCCATTCCAAAGGGGCTCAAGACATGACAGCTCCATTCATCATTCAAGTGCAGGATCCTACAGTGGTGATGAAATACACCACAGTGCTTTATGTCTTGCTTCTACTTGGAAGTGGTGATACTTATCTTCTTTATTAAAGAGATAGTCATCAAATTTACCTACAGATCAAGAATATAAGTAGTCTTCAACTTTCAAAATGAAGGCAGCACAAGTATAAGATCTCTCAACAAAAACTCTTCCTTGATACTTATGTTGGGAGGTTATGTCACTTCTTGCCAAATCAATCTATCAAAATGTGTGAAAGCTGACTCAAACATTAGGGAAGGGACCGGGGCTTCCAACTCCCATGTTCTCTTCCTGGCTACATTCGAGCAGGAAATTCCCAGTTACTGGAAGAGCATGGCCCGAGAAGACCACAGTATACACACCATGGCAAAAGGGGACTTGCCTTGCTGTTTTCACTGGGGAGGGAGGGTGGGAAAGCTGAGGTTACAAATCAATTGGCACTGCACCCACACGCTTGACCCCGCTGAGAAGATGAATAGCTCTTTGTCACGGTCACCACTTAATCCTCAATGGTTCTCACCCGTATTCTGTCTAACGGTTTAATCAAAGGTGAGCAGGAAAGACCTGAGTGCCTCCGGGGTGGCATACAGTTTAGTCTACGTTGTTTGATTTCTTGAAAAGATTCACTTAATTGTCATGCAACCAAAATGAAGTTAAGACCATTTACCTCACAGCCGTTTTTATGAGGATTAATTTCCACATTTTAAAGATATTTAGGATGACTAGGGTGAAAGAAATAATAAAGGTAACAAGCTTATTTTAATCTAAAATAAACATCCCTGAACTATACCCCTCACAGACTTACTTGATTTGTTTAGCATTTTTGTAGCGAATAAAAATTACAATAGGGTAGATATGAACACTGTGGAGCCGTTCGATGGCATGAGGAGCGATGTCAAGCAGACAATGACAATCCTAAGATCAAATGTAAATGCAAAACACTCATTCAGTTAAAGAGCACAAGCACACATGCAAATCCCCCAGTTCTTCCCCTACTTATATCATAGCAACCCAACAGAATTTTGCTACACATTTAGCATTTTGGGGCTACTGAGCAATTTGTACCCAAAGGATTTATAACAAAAGACAGAAGATGAAAAACTGCAGGAAATTCCATTCATAGTACCAAAAGCATGCATTGACAGAAATAAAAGTATCTGAAGAACTAATGAAATGAAAACTCAGACTGAAATATATGCGCTATATTTTCTCCAAATTTAAATATTCATATTCATTTTCTCTTTCAGAAGTCATAAGCAAACACAAGCATTAAAGTAATAAGACTTTCTGTGTGGTTTGACAGAAAACTAGAAGCAACACACATATTTTAATTAACATCTGTCTCCAGGATTATTATGATGTTTATGTTCTATATGACTGCATTAAACGGAAGAGTTCAGAAGCCTCAATCCTCATTTAGGGGGTAAGGGATGGAATCTATGGAATCTAACTTCATTTAATAATACTGTAAAAAGAATATGGACATACCTAGTTTCTACAAAGGTGAGCTTGCATAAAATAATCTTTAAACAGTTACATGCTGAAGTGAGGTAACTTCTATTTAACTCAGCAGCCTGGGGAACAATTCTCTGAATGCCTTAAAGGAGGACAGCGCTAACATAATTTCCACCCCCCAACATAGAATGACCATATATTGCAAATTGCACAAAGAACTACGCATTAGAAGTGACCCACCTTTTCTGTTATCTCTTTTATGGATGCTACAGTTGTCACGTCAAAATGTCCGCTCCTCCGTTTATAATCGATAAACAGACAATCCTTCACCCCCCGTTCAATGGCTTGTTGGGAAGCTTTCATAACCTCTGTTTCATAGAACCAGAAGACATCCACTTTCATTACTATTCCTTAGGCACAGAACAAAGCTAACGAAACAATGTCTGCAAATTCAGATTCTTGGGGTTTTTACCATGTTTGTGCTACCACTTAGTTCACTCCTATAGATGTTACTATCATGTTCTCTAAGCAAGAATAAATTGGTTATATTTGCATACTTACCAAGGGGACATCTGCAAAATTTTCCAGGGGATTCCTTGACCAACATGTCTTTCACAGCATCAAGCAAAGGTCCTAGAATAAGCACAGGCCTAGGAGACGTACAGTCCACCTTCTGTACACGCTGATATGCCAGACTTGCAGAATCTACACACACAGAAGGTTTACTTATGAGAGTATAAATTATCTTCCTGGCATTCCTCAGATAAGCAGAGGCACCCTACCAGTAATTAAGAAAACAACTCCCTTGCAAGGGATAAGGGCCTGGACAAGTACGAAAAATGCTCACTAGCCATTATTGCAACTTGCTCCACTTGACAGCTTAAAATAGATGTTTTTCTAATTGAACCTGGTGCTTCTTCCCCCTCCCGCCAAACTTTAAAACCAGTCATTCCTATTTTTTCCCTAGAAGCGTAAACAAGACACGATATTTGGTTTCTCTGGTTTGGTTTGTTGAGCCCTTCCAAGAAAGTAAGCATTTAGATGAGTGAAGAAATAGGAGTGAAGATTTTTGAGTGGTGCCCCGGATTTCTGTCTAGACTAAGCGACCTGGACAGAAATTAAATTAAATAGTTGAAATTAAATTAAATAGTTGAAAGGAAGATCAAAACCATGCATCAAAAAAGCACTCTCCCTCTGTAAATTAAAGAGTAATGCTCATAGATCTAGGAATAAACTAAAAAAAAAAAAAAAAAAATTTAAATACTTAATATAAAAAAATTGTTATTAAAAGTAATGTATGTGATGGGACATACGATCACCTTTTGTATTCAGACCAACCAGAAAGCAACATTATTTGTTGTGTCATGCTGCAGCTGTTTAAAAATGAAAGAGAAGGAAAGGCAACCCCCTCCCAAGTATAACAAAGGGACTTGCCATCCAAGAAAGGAATTGAGTCTGTACTGATTGTATCAAGAGCCAGTAAATCCTTTCCATCTTTGGAACCGCTTCGCTTGTGTTTATGCTTTCTTCTGAAGAACGACCTCCGTGCTGCTGCTGACAATGTCTTAGATGAGCTGTTTTCATCTTTAGCCTCAGACATGCTGTGTCTCCTGTAGAATTCCTGATCCATCCTATAATGAAACAGACTAAATGGTTGGTATTCAAACTTATCTTTTTAAATTTTTTTTGACAAACAGTACCACTGCTGCTTCTGGAACACACTGGAAATGCTTGTCTCCGAAGTCTTAGCCCCAGTATCTTCATCACAGAAAATTAATCAGAAGCAAACGTTAACATAAATCAGATAATAATCTGAAAACCTCACACTACCATCATCTCCTCAGGATTCTCTTAATATAAATAGCAGTATGGCACAGAGGGTGACCTCTCTGACAGGCAGGGCAGAACTCTCCAAGGCAGAAGCAGCAGTATGCACCTACTTGCCAGTAAAGTCAGCCTCGCACAGAAGTGAAGATCCCACTCTTTCTATGAAGCATGTTATACTCATCCTTACAAAGAACTTATTAGCTATCCAAAATAACAGTTTTATTTTATGCAGTTTTATTTTATATAAGTACAAATAGTTTGGCCACATAACACATGTAAAATATAGGTGGGTTTACGATCCCTCTTCCAGTAACAAGCCTACCAATGATGTGTATGGGTCTGTACCTATATATTGTACTTCCACACATTACATTCCACATAGTACCACTGTCCTACCGGCAGGATGAATTTTGAATTATGACATGGAGAAAAGACTATTAGAAGAAAACAAAACCAGAAAACCAATAATCTTCAAATGAAAAAAAAAATTTTAATCACTAAGTGACAACTACTGTGATTTCAGTAACAATGTAAAAGTTTGAGTTCCTGCACACTCCTCTTAACTGCTCTGCCAACATTATGAGATTATGGTGGATACACAGTCTTATAATAACATTGCTGTCCACAGATAACTAAAAACAGAGATGCATCCCAAGAACGACTGTGATAACCTTGGATTCAAGGATATTTTTGCTGTGGTTACTCTCACTTATGTTACTGAATTATCTGTCACAACACTGGTCTACGTATCATTTCCATTCCTAGTTTACTACTTAGTAGCATTAAAAACAGCTTGCTAGAGCAATATATTTAATTCAGTGTCATTAAAATACACCATCCCTATAAATGACATGTTTAAGAAGTAATATCTCCCAGAAAGAATAGAAGCAAACAGGTCTTCTACACCACATCTCACGAGTCGGACTTTAAAAGACTAGAAAATAAATACTCTGAGTGAGGTCACTCACATATATTTACTTGGAATCTGTCCTCTTTCCAGCTTCTGAGCATTCTCATCTAGCTGCCAAGCCATCCAGCAACCAAAGTTTCCCTGTGGTAGAGTGTCATCAACATACAAAATGTCATCCTTCTTAAAGCTTAAATCCTGTTCCACCTCTGCCAGACGGTCATAAAGTGCTCTGGAAAGGAAAACATAACTAGGCTCTGCAGCTGATCTCCATCAACTCAGGGGAAGAACATGCATACTTATTTTGAAAAAAGTTAACAGATTAGCGGCACACTCCATTTCAAGAGCACACAAGAGTAAACAAGAGTTTACAGTGAGACGTGCAGACTTACTACGCTACAGATTGTGCACTCACTGTCAGAAACTAGCTGGGATAAATTAGTAAACTTGGAATTTAGAAAATGTGTTAAAACCAATGTACTACCTCTCACACGATGGTCAGCATATTATCCTAACAGCCTTATACTGTCATTACCAGTCATGCTGAAGTACCTGATATAGAACCCATCTCCAGGAAGCTCTTTTATCTTATTAAACTCTTCTATTCTGTATTGAGTCTTTATTTTGATGTTTTCTCCAGGCTTCAACATTTCAAGATAAGCTTCCTCAGCTGTTTTATTTCGCATATCAATGGACCCATACTGCAAAACACAAAACACAGAAACCCTTAGGTGTGAAATTCTATCTTAACAGGCAATAGAATTAGGTGAGCTTGAAAAACCTGCAAAAAACCTTCCCACTGGCAGGCTCCATATAGAAGTAAGTCTTGCCACTTAACTCCAGTACAGTTTGCACCTTAAAATGTCTAGCAGGAGACTGAGACATGGGGGTGGAAAACCAAATACCCAAGTGAACACAGCAGTCATGCACTGTGAGAGACAGTCTGCACTTCTTCAAACAGTTTTCAAAGTGTAAGCTAGGAATCATAAAATTCGCGCTGGAAAGTATATTTTTGGGGAAAGCAAGTGGTCTGAGGGAAGTCAGAAACACAATTACAAAGCAAAATCTCCATCTGGATACTCCAGATGCAATGGGAGAGTCTCAGTGCTCAGGCAGTCTCAATGCTCAGTTGTATCTGAAAAGCTCATAAACACATATGTGTTTATCACCTTAACCAGCCCTGCCAAGTAGATAAATATTCTCGTTTCAAATATAGAAAGCAGAGTCAAAGACATATTGCACGGCTTTCCCTAAACTCTCATTAGAATTTCACAGCGATAAGATCAGTGTTGTTCTCTGTTTTGCAATATCTTTCATATCCTTGCCTTTCTCCTATGTACAGCAATTGGATTCAATGCTTCCTATTTAGCTGAAGAGAGCAGGTGTTCGTAATTCCAAGTGGACATACAGTAGTCCCTCAAACTCCTGGGCAACTTGTCCTGTCAACAGCGGTAGTTCTCCAGGTCCACATCATCCAGCGCTTCATGTGTCGCAGCCAGAATGAAGGTTATGCATTCTCACCATTCCTACCCGGGTTTTGTGGCAGGAACTCAAGATTCTCAGAACATCTCCCATTGCAAGACAGCATGATTCTTTGTGCAGCTCCCCCTTTATACCATCCTAGACATTTTGTCAGTATGCTGCAGACATTGCTTAATAGCTTACCTCAAGTATCATGTCACCCAAGACTAGTCCATCAGGTCCTTTTGCTGGGCTATCATCATCTACATCTGAGACAAATATTCCATACAGGTTTCCACCACATATCTGGATCCCAAGATCCACTTGGGATTTTTTAACAACAACAGTTCTAGGTTCAGGGTTCCTTTTGTTTGTGTCCACAGGGCCCCTTTTGACAGGGAGGAACAACACATATACTTCATTTTTAAAACTCACATTGCATACAATCAACTAGCTATCTGAAGAATATATATTTACAGAATTATTATTCAAAATAGGTCACCTACAGATACAGTCTTATAAAGACAAACATCATGGTCCTTGCAGACCTTCTGAACTAGGACATTGAGTTACTGGAGTGTGTCGAGAGAAAGGCAACGGAGCTGGGGAAGGCTCTGGAGAACAAGTGTGATGGGGAGCGGCTGGGGGAGCTGGGGGGGTTTGGTCTGGAGAAGAGGAGGCTGAGGGGAGACCTTATCGCTCTGTGCAACTGCCTGAGAGGGGGTTGTGGTGAGGGGGGGGTTGGTCTCTTCTCCCAAGTAACAAGCGATAGGGTGAGAGGAAATGGCCTCAAGCTGCGCCAGGGAAGGTTTAGGTTTGGTATAGGAAACATTTCTTTACTGAAAGAGTGGTCAGGCACTGGAACAGGCTGCCCAGAGGTGGTCGAGTCACCATCCCTGGAGGAGTTCAAAAAACTTGTAGATGTGGCACTTCAGGGCATGGTTTAGGAGGTCTGGGGGTGTTGGGTTGTCAGTTGGACTTGATGATCCTAGAGGTCTTTTCCAACCTTAATAATTCTATGATTCTACGAACGAAACCAATCTTGTAGTAAACTTTCTTCACTCCTTGCAGGCCCCGTCTTTCAAAAACAGTCTGAAAACATGTACTTTTATCCTGGGGTCCACTTGTCTGCTGACTTATTTCAACCAGACACAGCATTCACAGAAGTACACTTTGTTTTTTAATACCCTTCACATCCACCCCCACCGTTTTTATTGCTTAAGGCAAAAATGTTACTCTCTACCTTAAGGAATTCCGGGGGCTTGTTGTTGGCGTGGTTTGTTTGGATGGGGGTGTCATTGTTCCTTCATCCTGTTCACTCACAGTATCGATTACGGAATGATTGTCAGGCGTTGCAGCTCCACTGCCCTGAGGGGTGGAATGATTACTCACAGGTTCTAGGCGAGAACTAAAAGAAAAAAAAAAAATAAAAACAGAAGACCAGTGGGTTAATGTTTCACCAATGCCAAATATTTTCCACGCAGCCAAAGTTTTTAATGTGGCTGTAAATCAAGTATAAAGGAAAAAAACAACCCCATAACCGCATGCCAAACAACATATGTACACCATAAGTCTAAGAGAAAGATAAAGCTCAGTTTTGAAGTGTGATCATGCATCAAAATGGGATAGATAACTTCACTAACTTCATGTGCTTTCTCTAATTAGTTTTTGGAAACTCCAAGTATATAAAAAAATTTTTTTAAAACCCATTTGAAGTACTAGAATCTCATAATCCTAGGAAGAAGTCATCTTTGGTCTTAGTTTGATGTACCTAGGGATTATGCCCACATAAGGAAGAAACTACAGGAGGTGCATCAAGCATTTTTCTTTTCTTTTTGACAAGCATCTATTCACGCATTACTGTTCTAAGCAATCACACTTCTTACCAGCACAAATGTGCTGATGTCTGGAAACACATCGCCTGTACAGAAGTTATCTACTAGCTAAATAACTGCATGGACCAGAGAGCAGTTTTTTTTCAAAGTCTAGCCAGCCTTACCTTGAGCGCGAATGATTGCCAAGCTGATACATGTGTGGGTTATACTGAGCCAGAATAGTAATGGTGTCGCACTGCTGCCCAATGATTAGTCGAGCCTGTTGCTCTGTAGCATTTCTCAAATTTATTCCATTAAACTATGGAAAAAAATGCACAAACCAGGATGTCAAGCTTTCAGAGGGAAACTACCAAAATCATTCTTTCAGTCTCCTAAATAGTTTAATGTCTAAATGCTGACTTATTTCCACTGGGGTAAAAAGGAAGATGGAAATGCTGCTATACAATGATTCCCACGGTTTACTCCTTGGAAGGAATCACCGTAATTTTAAAATATTTGGTAACCTGACCATGAGTTTAAAAATCTTCTTGCTATTGAAAGACATATTTATTCTGAGCTGTGTTATGATTTGATATTACTGATGAAATACAAGTCGGTTCAGGTCACCGATCTGAATAAATTCAGGATTTAAAGATAAATTCAGATCCACGATCCACTCAGGTCCATTGTAATATCAACCACACACTGTGCAACACACACAGGCATGAACAGATCTAACATTTACAAAGCAGCTCTGTGCTTCACAAAATGCTCCTCCACGTGTTTATCTAGCACTGTAGGCAAAAGCATGACTGTAGCTACACTAAAGCCTACCCGAGTATTTTTAAGCCAGGTATCTCAGGTAAGGATACGGCACAGCAACTGCAGCATGAAACTCGGTACAAGCCAGCTGCTTGAATATCCACTCACCTTGTCAGGCAGAGTATGGTGTTGGGACTATATTGTTTTAGGTACTGAAACTAGCTAGCTTAAAATTTAGTAATACCTATATAAGATGCAATGCAGATCTACCATCAAAAGATATTATTTTATGATAAAATCTGTCAAAAAGTCACAACAAACACAATTACTGGTATATTACAATAGAGAGTACCCTTTGCTACATCTCGCAGCACACGAGCTTTCACAAGATACTCTTTTGGGGAAGGCAGTTATGGCTGGAGCCATATGAACTGATTCATTAAGCCATAGGAATAGTAAGCAAACAATTACCTCTAGTAACTGATCACCATACTCAAGGCCAGCTTGATGGGCAATGCTCCCACCTGTTACTTTAGAGACAAATATTCCACCATTTTCTCCGCTCACAATGGAAATCCCTAGTGGCTCAGAACCCTTCTGCACTTTAACATGACGTGGCTCTTCCATGTAGGGCCTTTTAGAGGAGATAGTTAAAACTGATTTGGACAAAATTGCACTTGAACCATCACAATGTCAAAGTTACATGCAATACTTTAAGTCTGTCTGAACTGTAATAATAAAACAGGTTTAAACAGGTAGTTTAAAAAAATTTCCTGTCAACTGTCTTAAATGCATTCCTTTAACACCATGCAACGTACAGTGGCAGAAGTAAATGTATACCAGGTACATGACTGCTCTAACACATGATGGTAAATATGAATTATAAATAGTATGGTGGTGAAGTTGGTAGCAAAGAAGCTTCCCGATGCATATTATATAAAAGTAATTGAACCACTGTATTTAATGTGTCATTTACAAACCATATTCCAGAATGGTATGTTACAAATATAAATACTGGGAGTCTTTATTGCCAGTGAAAATAAACAAAAATAATAAGGTGGTAAACCAAAGGACAACAAAGCACAAATATCAGTTTTCATATTTGTATGCAGGGAAGCATAAATTAGTAAAGAAAAGTAAGCAGTTGCAAACTCAAGCCATTAAGACAGCAGTTTGCATGGCAGCATTACAATTACCATGCAAATTCTCCTCAGGGCAATAATCCAAACATGTAAAATAGCACAAGGTGCGCAATACTGCTTGAGAAGGACAACCTTATATCAGGCCAACCTCAAACTCCTTAGTGATGAGAACCTAGGCCTAGGAGCCACAGGGATTCTCAGAAAAGACCTATTACGGAACAGATATCTGCAAGACGTAGAAGATTTGAGAAGAAAAGAACACTTAGAAAAAGACACACAGTAGTAAGACACTAGTAAGTATAACAAGAGAATGGCTTATACAGAAGAAAACCCTGAGACATTCCCTTTTCCTCCCCCCACAGTTAGGATGTACCTTCCTGTACAAACAGGGCTGGTCCCTTCACGAGCGTAGAAACGAAGAGTAGCCTCCTAGAAGTGCTGGCTCATATTACTATGAACTTAATAACGTCTAGACAGCAGAAGGCATCACCAGATATTACCAGTTGAGCTCGTCTGAATGAAACAGCTTGGGTACCAGGTGCGGTGCATTTTTTATTTTAGTAGCATTGTACTACATTTGGCATGCATTAACTTGAATGTTTTCTTTCCTAACGCTTCATTATATTGTATTGACATTTTCTAAATTGTGCCAACTGCCTCAACTACTTCAATTGTGCTGTTCACAGATCAGACGAGTTAACTGGACTTCACTCACCGCTACTAATGTGAGCCAGGCTGAGGAAAGGGATTTTTGGAAAGAGTAGGATTTGGGCAGAGGGAAGAGGACATCATTTCATAAATTATGCTTATTGCCACAGTCTTTGAAGGTAACTATTTGGTAGCCTTCTGCCACAGAGGCATAATAGTTTGCCAGCTTATTAATGCATAAAAGACAAAAACTGGCGGCTGATGTGAAGCGAACTGTGGACCCCAGTAGTCTTATACCGTCAACATCACTGTTAGAAGTAATGCCCTCAGAGCTTGTCTATCGATGTAATGAAGATCATGTAGTTTTACTACCAGCAAACTTAAACTGAAGCCCGTATTTTTTGTATGTGGCATATCTTAACTAAACTGTGCTAACTCCCAGAAAATGGCATTTTATGAACTTTTTTTTTTTTAAACTCATTATGAGCATGTAAGCCATGATGTTATACGAAGCTTCTTAATATCACAAAATTTATCAAGGCACAGTACCTCATTAAAAACTAAAATTACATCTGTCTGAACTTTATTCATTGTACCTTGCTGCTTTTCCATCTACCACATGCATTTTTAAATTTGTTTTGTTTGTTTGTTTTGGATTGGAATAAGAAAGAATCAAAACCACACAAATTGCACAGGATCGTATCTTCGAATTCTAGTAAATACAAAATGAAAGATAACTAGTAATGCATGTAGTAGAGAATAATAAGTATCATATAATAATAAAGTAAAACAGAATGATAACATTAAAAAGGTGTCTTACTTGATAAGCAGTGTTATTAAAATCGAGTGAAGCGCACTCTTCTATAACATTCAGACTGCCTGCCAGAATCACTAAACACTGATTAGAAAAAAGTCTTAATTGATCACATCTTTTAATGTTCATTTAAATTAGAATCAACAGAAGAAGCAGAAACATTGGTGGTTGGCATTTTTTTCCCCATCTGTATTATTATTATTATTATTATTTTTATCTGGGGAATGGCCAAGCGAGTCACTTGTATCTTGTGGGGAACAGAAAGCATTATAAGACCAAATAACCATTTAAAATGCTATCTAGGCATCTTCAAACATTTTCTTAGGATAGACTTAAATTAGCTACTTTCCTAAATTAAGAACGGTTTGTGTTTATTAGTTTTTTTGGTTTTTCTTTTAAAAAGAAATAAAAAAACCCCAAAAACTTAGAATTACATGCTTTTTATAAAGCCAAATCAGACTACGGTTTCTACGTATGCACAGCGAGAGTGAAGGGGCAGGAACCTGACTGCACTTCAGTCGTCTGATCAACACTAACAGAGATTGTTATTTCCCAGAGATCAGAACACGTATCTTGTGCTCAGAGATACGAAGTTACAGGGGTGTCAAAAACCTAGCTTTTTCAGCTGAACATTACGCACGATTAGTCAGGTGAAAGAGGAAAGAAATTCTGACTTTGAACTTGCAAGTGACGATCAGAGGAACATTTATATGAGAACACAAATTGAGTACACGTAGTACAAAAGTCACACTGAAGTAAGAAAGAATGAAAAGTCACAAAAACCTCTTTACATTCCCTTTCAAAGTAACACTCTCCTTAGTACACAATATACAATCTAGCGTTACTTCAATAAACTTAGTTACCAATTCTTTAAACGAGACAAAAGTTTCACAAAACATTTTACGAATAACTTTTTATTACTACCAGAAAACTTAGAATACAGAACATCCTTGTTACTTTATCATTCACATTTTTTATGGTCACTCCTTTTACATAAATCAAGCAGTACAAAGGGGTCTTGAAGTCCACATAAACGTAATCTATTCCAACACATCAGAGCTCCTTTACACTGCCAAAAGGGCACTCGGCTGCCTTACTGTAAATAAAAGCCTGATTCAGATTTGTGTCTTACTGTTCAAGGCTTTGAATTCATGCAAACTTGTTCATACATTCAGTCTAGCCAGATCATGATAAAATGAAATCAGATGTCCAAGACTGATACCATAAGTAACATATCTTGAAAATATTCATGATGGGATACAGAAAGTTGTTAAAACGCAAAGCTCATGTTTTTAAGAAAGCTATCGTATCAGGTTCAAATTCTGCAAGCAGCTACACATATACTTAATGCTCTTGCTGGCAGCGGTCCAGGTGCAGCCAAAGGGATCAGTGGCAGTGGTAAAATTGCATCTGTACATATGGATATGCTCTTGCACAGTTATGACCTCAATTTTTCATGTTTTCTGGCTAAATTGAATCAAGGCATAGTAGTTAGAGCACATATTCTACAATGCTAAGGCACCTGATATTTAGCTATCAGATGTTACTAGTTCTTCATTTTATTTATTTTTCCAGAGTACAGAACAAGCCTATCATAAACAAGCATCTGAGGTAGTTCAGCTGAAGGGGTATATTCTAACTGAGACCGCTCTTATTTGGTGTGGCCATTAATCTAACATAGAAGAAATAAAACCCTTATGAAATCCCTTCATTTTCTAAACTCAAGAATCCACTCTATGGTTTTGAAGAAAAAATCCACACAAAGATCTCTTACATACTTCGTAAAGAAAATAAAAACATCGAGTAACAGGACCTGAGATGCACCTCTGCGCCTACATATTTGTCATTTAAATTAAATGTTGACATTCCTTCAGCCCAATAAACGTATGTACAAAATCTCCTCAGTCACATTTGTATTAAAAGCAAATAACGTGAGGACCTTACCTATCTTTTCTACGTTCTCCAATAGATACTGGGCTAATGGAAATCCTGGGTAACGTAGAAAGCGAGTTCTGAGACTGGCTGCTGGCAAAGGAAGACGTCTCCAAGTTAAGAGGTGACTGCGGAGGAGTTATCAAGCTGGGACTGCTACATTCAGAGTGGGACAAGGAGCCTATGGAAAATTAACAGCTGAGTTTTAGCATCCTGCATCTGTCACAGTTTGGAGATCTACACAGACATAGTGAAAGTCACCACAGGCATTTGGACAAGAAAGAGGACCGACTGTTCGCTAGCACTCTGGTAACCATGTAAGCAGCTTACGGAGACCAGGTAACTAAGTTCAGACAGTGCAAACTTACTGTCCTTAATGGCTCATGTCAGATCTGTCCTCTGAAAGCACGCATACAACTACTGCCGTTCTCAGCAAGGAGAGGAGGTCACAGACAAGCTACACCGTATGCATGTCTGAGAACACTTGGCAATGCAAAGTTAAAGAAAAATAATAAAAAACAGGAGAGGAGAAGGAAAATAAAAAAAATTAATATGTAGGTTTATTTTCAAATGAAATATTTATACGCAGCTCTTTCCTTTGGGTAGGGGACACATCATGGAACACCTGGAAACACCAACAAAACCCCAACGTGAATCCCACACAGAGACAGGAAAGCTCTGCAATTTCAAACAAGCTTGACATGAATTTGTTTGTGTCTCTTCCCTGGTTGTAACTCTCCCGAGTAATTTACTGAACTGCCCTGACAGAAACATTCAGTTTGCTTCCTCTGAAAAAGCTACAGAAAATAAATCTCAGATTACTAATCACCAATGAAAGCTGTTTGCCCAGTTAGGAAACAACTGCATTCAATCCATTAAGGCTACAGAACAGCTGAGCAATGGTGGCAGCAAAGCGTTGCTGTTTACTATCGTCAAACTCCGAATTCAACAGCTCTCCAGCACTCCAACTGGTATTTGTACCATGTCCTTAAATATCCTCCACCAAGCAATTTTGAGCAAAGTACTGAAGTATTTTCACTGCATTTAAAAATATGATTTACAATCAGTAATACAATAATAAGCAAATACTTAAAGAATAAAAAAAAAAATGCAGGTCATCTCACTGTTAAAACTTCGAAGACATCATTCTAGAAGAAAACTACAACTGTAAAACATACAGCAATGCTTATTATTACTTCTTTTTGTGCACTTTTCCTTAAGTGTGCCGTGCCCTAGAGTCAACTAACAGAAAAATCAACTTTCATTAGAAAGTTGTTTTTTTTTTTTTTTTTTTTTTTTTTTTTTTTTTTTTTTTTTTTTTTTTTTTTTGTTTTTTTTTAACCTTTCTGTGGCAAAGCGCAAATTCTGTGACCTTAATAAAACTGCTGTGTTTAGATTTTGGCGCAACCTGATTTAACAACCGCAGAAGCTTCGGATTGGAAATACTGAAAATAGTACGACTAAAATTACTTATGAAATAATTCACCTCTGTCAGAGCCCATCATGGACCTTGGATATCTTGGTGTTAAAGGGATCTTAATTCGTTCTGTTCTGTATTGCAAGTTACTCGAAGAACCTATTTTTACAACAAGAGAACATTACAATGACATAAGTAAAAGCAACTACATTGAACGAAAAAGTACATTTACATTCTACTTCTTCAATAAGCTTTAAAACGGCCTCTGAATTTATGCACAAGCCTTGATTACTACCTTCGTATATATCGTGTATATCGTATTTCTAGTAAATTGTCTTGATGACAGTCAGTATGAACAGTGCACAATGCAGCTATACAGTATATACGCACTGTTCCTTCTTTTATGAAAGACATTTTTAATATTTTTCAATCAAATGAAACTTAACTTTAAGCCCGAGCGAAAATCTAACATCTCTGTCTGCTAAGAATCCATGGGACTTCCCAAAAGGCATTTCAAATAT
The DNA here is from genome assembly GCA_013389905.1 of Sula dactylatra. Taxonomy (NCBI): domain Eukaryota; kingdom Metazoa; phylum Chordata; class Aves; order Suliformes; family Sulidae; genus Sula; species Sula dactylatra. The sequence continues at coordinate 162,847 of WEKW01005402.1, forward strand.
TCTGATTACTCTCTGCTTGGATGAATACATAATTTTTTGACACTGGTTGCAAACTGTTATGCCATTTTTTTGCTGTGGTTACAAAGCCGCCATGCTCTACTGAGATGCAACTGCCAATCATTGATGGAACCCAGGAACATGCAGAAAAAAGTTATTACATCATTTAAAATTTTAAAAATGCCAAAATGTTAAAACGTCGTTGTGACAAAGCATGCATTTGCTTTGGTGTTACTGGGATAGGCATAAAGAATCCTACATGTCAATCAACTAAACATAAGTGTAATTTATCTTCCAGCAATACAATTTACATTAGGCCATTAGTCATCACTGATTTTTTGTTTCGGAGGCTCTCTCCACCTCACTGAACCTCAAAAATATTTTGGCTGTGCCTCCCATCTTTATAAGGGTACTTTCAAACAGTAACAGGCACGGAGAGGAGAATCACTCACACACACAAACACACACACAGAGCATTTAAAGAGACTGTAAAGAATGAATTAAACACAGCTACTTCCTGAAACAGCTTTAGTCGTAAAACCACAAAAAAATGAAGCAAAGGAACACAGGAAGCCTTCAGGCTTTGCTAGCTATGACAACCCCATAACAAATGTACTTAAGGATTCTTCTTTGTCTCCAAGATATAGGAGTCCCACAGGAAATAAATCAGAAAAGCTAGTTACCAAGTCTTGCACTGGATGGTAATGAATTTGAGCCATGAGACGCTCTTGTACGTGAATTTTCAGAGTAGTCATTGGAGTGTTTATGACTTAGGTCCAAACTCAGGCGACCTTGATGCTGGGAACTACATCAAAAGAAAAGGAGAATGGGGCAACAGTTAGAACTGGGCAAAGCACCTCAGCAAATAGCAAATCAGTCAAAAAATTTTGGGTATCCCTGAGCTACCGAATAAAAAGCCTGTTCCTCTCATTCCCAGTTGTCCCATCATTTTATGCATTAAGATAAGTCAGAGCAATGGTAACCTAAAGTGCTACACGAAAAGGGGGAAGGCTTTATTTGTTTTGGCACGGACAAGATAAAAGATTAGAAATTAGTTCGTTAAAAAAAATTTTTTTGTTTGTCAATATCAGCGAGTGGAGCAGAGGGAAACCTAATCCATCAGCTACTGGAAGACATGAAAGCAACTGGCACATCGCTTCTACACAATAATGGTTTTGAGAACCCTGGGTCAAAATAGCACACAACAGCAGTGCTTTTCACTCTGCACTGCATAAAACAACTAACAGAAGGAATTTCGTCCTAATAAAAACAAAACTTTAAGGAGATATAAATTTCAAAACACCTGGGATGCAGATGCTGATGGCATATTTGGCTGGCGACTGATGGGCAATTGCTGGTGTGAACCCGATGGCTCCAGGCAGTATAGATTGGATTTCTCATGACAGCAGTTACTGCAGGGCACGGTGCTAAGCTTCTTGGTACAGTACCTGCTTAAGACGATGAAAACACATTCTTACCAACGTTATTAGCACAAACCCTACATATGTTAAATATATTTAAATATTTAGATAATTACATATCACAACATTTGCATGAATGAACATGTATCTATAAATAGATATGATTAGCATACAGAAAAGTACATTATTAAGCACCATGTGACACCTTTTAAGTAGGACATGCATATTTAAAGTCGGGATTATAATTTTGTAACGAGTCAGTAATAAAGTGGATTAGATGACCAGAAAATGAAGTCATTCACAGTAAGTCATTTTAATATGCACTGGTAACGAAAAGATTTTCTCTGTTTTCAAGTACCAAACTCTTTTAGACAGCAACAAAAATTCTGCATTTCTCTTTGAATAGTCATCTGACAGGAACACAAGTTTTTATTTGGTATTTGAACTAACTGCAGCTAAAATGATTCGTGTTCCTCTTCTGTTGCCTCAAAGACTCCCACTTCTAGTGTGTCCTATGACTTCAAAGTATTTCAATATTTATTTATGATACTTATTACTCAAGCTGTTCTTTTAAGTACACTCATCCTTCAGTACTCGCCAATGGAGACCAGACCTGCAGAGAAGGAATTGGGTGTGCTGGGGGTGAAAAGCTGGACACGAGCCGGCAATGTGCGCTCGCAGCCCAGAAAGCCACCCGTGTCCTGGGCTGCATCCCCAGCAGCATGGGCAGGGGGCGAGGGAGGGGATTCTGCCCCTCGGCTCCGCTCTGGTGAGACCCCCCTGCAGGGCTGCGTCCAGCTCTGGGGTCCTCAGCACGGGACGGACCTGTTGGAGCGGGGCCAGAGGGGGCCACAGAAACGATTCGAGGGCTGGAGCAGCTCTGCTACGAGGGCAGGCTGGGAGAGTTGGGGTTGTGCAGCCTGGAGAAGAGAAGGCTGCGGGGAGACCTTATTGCGGCCTTCCAGTACTGAAAAGGACTTATCAGAAAGATGGGGACAAACGTTTTAGCAGGGCCTGTTGCGACAGGACAAGGGGTAACGGTTTTAAACTAAAAGAGGGTAGATTTAGACTAGCTGTAAGGAAGACATTTTTACAATAAGGGTGGGGAAACACTGGCCCAGGTTGCCCAGCGAGGTGGTGGATGCCCCATCCCTGGAAACGTTCCAGGTCAGGTGTGACGGAGCAACCTGATCTGGCTGAAGATGTCCCAGCTCACTGCAGGGGGGTTGGACTGGATGGCCTTTAAAGGTCCCTTCCAACCCAAACTGTTCTATGATTCTATGATTCAAACAAAATCTATTTGACCAATTTCTTCTTAAATGATTTGGTAGCAAAGAGTACAATAGCAAAAACTTGTTCACATTTCAAGACATACAATTTTATTTTCGAACGTAGGTTTCATTTGTTTGGGTTATTATGCCACGGTGCCATGATAAGATAAAGCTTTTAGTTAGAAATAATACCTCTTAATACTTTTTCTATTATCATTAAAAGAGAGAGAAAGAGAGAGAAAAGAGTAAAAGAAATCAAAGACGACCAAACACTTCTCTGATCTGAGCTACTCTTGCGCAACATCTTCACATTCTGAAAATAGACTGGGACAACAGAGTTTGAAGCTGTCCATTGTTCCAGACACACAAGTCACTACCTCCTTCACAGTCTCCAGGAAGAGGAAGTCTTCATAATTTCTACAACATGCAGGAGTTTGGGGCTTTCCAAAGAACTGAAGGCAAACTCATAAAAGTCAATATTGTCTTGATTTGAAAAATCAAGTTTTGTATGCAACTGCTGAAGGTAGCTACACTAAAGACTGAACAACCCATCTGGCAACAAGCTTACCAGGTCCATGCAAAAGCTTCTTCACCGGTTTAAAGCAACCAGTGTATGATACCCTAATTAGCTCCTGGAGCACTCCATTTAGTCTGTGACAATTTACAAACCGCTAACGTGAACCTCAACACCAACAACTGTTTGATCAACTGAGACAACGTGCTAACGGTTTTCTGTTCTACCTGATTATACTGATTTCTGTGTGAGCAGCTTGTCAGTCCCCTTTTCAGCAGCTTAGCCTCTCAAACACACTGGCGTTTACTCTGTAATTTAGATTAAGATCGCAACCAGTTTGGGCACTCAACTTGAGATACTCCAAGCATTTGATTTCCAATAGGCAGAACTTAACATGTTGTACTTTCTGAACAGCAGATCTTTTTCCTTGGAAGTATTTCAGAACTTAAGCATCAAAAGCTTGGGACGCCTCCGTTTACTGTTCACTTTCAAAAACATTGGAAATCTTACTTGTCCACCTAATGTATAGGCTCCTCTGCACAGAAACTGATGAAACACGAATCCTTCAAGCCAGGAGTTGCTCAGTGTCCTTAATGGCTCTTAAACGGCTTTCAATTCTTTACAGTCCAAAAGCTGAGCAGACCATGGAATAATGTTTTGTGAGTTGTGTTTGTTCTGCACTACCACAACTAATCCCCAATATTGTCCAATATGGACAAATTCCTTGGGGCATTCCTAGAAAATAACTACACGCTCTGTCACTCACCTGCTGAGATGCCGCCAGCGTATAAGGCGGCAGGCACAAAGCCATCGCTGTGCCTGGCAGACCGTTTTGGTGAATATGGTGCCCATTCCTGAAGCTCTGGAGACAGATGCTCCTCACTAGCTGGTGCATACTTCTGCACCTAGAGAAACACAGAAATTTGATTACGGGAAGTTGGAGATTCAGAAGAAAAAAATAAAATAGCCAAACTTTGTAGGCAGTGGAGCAACTTCAGACTTTCTAGATCTATTCCAGAACGTGCTTGCCATCACAGTGCTTGTTCCACTTCTATCTTTTAATGCTGCTATTCACTTCTTCCTTCCTCCATCCTGCTCCATTATGTCTTTTTATCATTTTGTAATCTTTTTAGGCCAATGTTTATAACTTAACTGGTATACTTTCCTTCACAGTGAAACACCCAGCATTTCTCCTTAAACTACTGCTTTCACAGGACATTTTAACTGTTACTTTAGCCACTATTGCAAGCGTGTCCTAAAGAAGACCTGGCTGACAAGCCAGAAAATGTTTTTCTCTAAGCCTGTGTTTTCAGATACTCAGAGGTGTAGAGCAACCTCTCTTCAACAGAGCAATTCAGGTTTTAGAACCATCACAACTTCTGTTCTATACACAATGAGTAGACACTGGTGAGTTAAGAAACATGAGAGTAGCTCAGATGCTGGCAGTGATGCCAGAGAGCTACAAGTTCAGGGCTCAGCATGCAGAGTTTACACACTGGAAGTGTACAACACAAGACATGGGATTGAAGTGAGTAATAAGTGAAAAATAATTACTGAAAAGGTACTTAGACTTTTTGTGATAGCAGTATTTTAATTAAATTAAGAGTTACTGAGAGCACAGAGACTATAAAATGCAGAGGTACCTTCTTAGAACCAATACTTGATCACTACCGTGGCTGTATTAGAACTGTACCACGGATACTCAGGGATGAAATCTCTCTTAAATTTATCAACTTACCAAAGTACACACACTTAACCTTGTATATACACAGTTAAGGTAACTGATACCACCCAATATGGCTACAAATTCAACTACACTGCATATTCTATGTACATACTTTTGATATTATAAGCACTACTTCAGCAATGAATACACGCAGACTGGACACTACTGTTACGCAGCCTGATGTAGTTGTAGTGCACAAAGACAATGCCACCAGAGAGAAATTTTCAGAGTAAATGGTGTCCGCTTTTTGAGGCACAATATCACTTCTGCTCTCCAGTCAACAACTTTAGAGTTACCAAGTTCTGCCTGTTTTCTGGGAGGATGGGGGAGAAATTAAGGAAGGGGGGAAAAAAAAAAAAAAGAATCGCAGAACCTAGTCCTAATTTAACCCTGGAAACGTAAATTAACTAATACATCAAATAAACTTTGAAAACAGAAATTACGACTTTATAATTCTATTATACAATTTTCTTCTTCACCTCAAACCAACACCTATACGATATCCACAATATCGCTTGTTCAGTAGAAGTAGAACCAACTGTAACATGTCCTTGTCAGTCCTTTCTGGTCTTTTAAATAAGTGCCAAAATCAGCCCGTCTGATCCATCTAACAAATTTCTTACACCTAAGTCCCCACCTACATGTGTCCTTGTCACAGTTGGAAATTCTTCACTTACTACAGTAATATTACTACTGTTATAACCAGGGCAACATATATGCTCATGACAATGCACTATAATAAAGCATGGGATTATCAGTGCTAATGGATCAGCTTGATGTTCTGTGTAAAGCAAACACCCCATATTCAAACGTGTTCAATAGCTTCATCTTGTTTTGCTGTTATCCACGTGCCAAAAGATGACATTACAATATGCCTGCCTTTGCTTCTTGTGGTGCAATTCTTGATGAAAAACCGTGACCTTTCTCTTAGCCATACAGCTCTTCAGACTTGTTCAGAATAAAGCTGCTGATTTGACCGACAAAATTAAACTCTTATGCTTTTCTGTCATTGATAATGCAGAATTTGCTGGACACTTTTATTAAAAAAAAAAAAAAAGAAAAAAAAAAAGGCTTAAAGCTCTCCGTTAACTAATTTTCCCCGAGCCAGTTGTTCTCTTGTACCAGTGTTTTTGCGGAGTACGGCTCCAAACTGTCCACTACTTCCAATTCAGCTCTGCTGTCTCTGTTGCTTCTAAAACTCCATGAAGAGGGTGAGATTATACAGGTATAAACAAGTACGGGCAAAGAATATGATATTCTAAGTCGTTATGATGTTAGTATATACAAGCAAAAATAACACTTTTTGAAACTTCAGATTTGGGGATGGGGTGGGGGGGGTGGTTATCTGTATCTGCCACCTGAGCAAATCTGAGGCAGCAGACCTGAAACCACATTATTAATTATGCCACTTTATATAATGCAGTCATCTAAATAGGTTCATCTTCCTAGACCACATAAAATGTGCCTTCCACCTACTCTGGTTAAGACATGACCCACAATCTCCACAGAGGGGTTGTTTATTCAAACAAATTATATTCTCATTTTGAACTGTATTATTAAACCATATGCTCATAAACAGTCCATCTCTACAGTGTAATGTGCCTAATGCCCTACGAATTTCAGATTAGATTTGCAGAATTACTTAGACACATAGAAAGACTTGCAACAAACAACACTGTGAACGGTATACTTTTTTCGGTTAACTTGTACAGTGAACTGGGCAACCAACCTGATTTTTGTAAAACTTAGGAGGTCCTATTTTCAGCTTTTCTGAAGCTACCTCTTTGCATTCTTACTTATTTTTAGGGGTTTTTTTTTTTCAGGTTGTCAAAACCTGAAAAAGGTTTTTCATAACCTACATACATACCTCAAAACCAATTCACAGGAAAGAGCCCTGATCTTCCATCAAGCAGCATTAAAACCCAAGATATGGCTACTAAGCTGAACCCTATCATTCTGTGTGGTGGCCACCACTGCCTGTTGAACAATGCAATTCCATGAACTGGGTTTGTATTTTGTGGTACTGCAAAGTGACAACTGAGTCTGCGGTAGCTTCTCAGGGACCTGGATTTTGAGAACAGGCTATGCTTCTCCTGTTATGGTATGTAACTGGTCAACCAAAACCACACCGAAAATACACTTCCAGGTTTCTAGTTTTGTGCTTCAATACACCAAGTTTCTACCTGAAGCGCAGGATTAGGAATGGGCATAGGGGTCATTTTATGCCTCAGTGCAGGAGCTGATTTTGGCCTTGGTCTTTTAATCTCTGGCTCTTCAACTCTTTGAAAGCCAATGTCATCTTCACAGGATTTCCTTGAAGAGAGATGAGTGCAGTCAATACCCTCTTCCCGATAATAATGCCCGGCATTCCTGCTGCGTCCCTTGAGAGTAGCAGAGTCCTGTTTAAGTGCCAAGGAGACTGGAGCTTGGGCAGTGGCTGGGCTGGTGGGCGGTGATCCAGTTGTTACTGTAGATTCTGATGCAGAGCTTGTCTGCTGTTTATGTTTAAACTTGATAGAGTCACTTCTCTTAGGAGGAGTTGGAGGAGTTGAGGCCACTTCAGCTTTTGACGGCTGAGGTGAATGGCCCGTCACCTGATTAGGGGAAAGGTACTCCAGCTTGGGAGGAGTTGGCGGTCTTTTAAAAGTATCAGGATCAAAGATAGATTTCCTTTGTTTTGGCTTTTTGTACACAGAGAACTTCTCTGTTTCTGTTGCTGAGATGTTAACCATGACTTTTGGCCAGGTACCACCACTATGCTTAGTTCCATGACCTTTGTCAAATGCGGTCTCAACCATCACACAGTCAGCTCCTGTAGGTTCATAAGGCAGCCTCCTGTTGTCCAAGTCAACAGCTCCAAAGCCTCGGTCCCCATATGTCTCTGGGCTGAACGAGCTGAGACTGTGTTCTGAATTACTGTGGCAACTGTGCACTGCGTTCCTATGAGAGTCTACTCGTAAGGTGTTATTAGGGAAAGGTTTGTGATCGCAAAACGAACCGCTGCCCTGATCACTCTGGTCCTTCTTGCCATCCATGATGTCTGGATTGAAAATGTCAGTCTGCGTTGAGCTGTTGAGTTTCAGATTTCTTTTATTTTGGGCTTGTATCTCTGATGTATGAACCCTACAGTTTGATATTTTTTCTGAATCCTTGAGATTTTCAAATATGTTTTGACCACTCCAAGATGAACTCTGAGGAAAAACCTAAAACAAAACAAAAACCAAACAAGTGATCACCTTATTATTATGGCTGACTTCTGTTTAATATTCTAGCATATTCTAGCCTCTTCGATTTACCTATACCTGAACATACACCAACACGTCTATAGATACGCTTGGGAAAGGTTTAAATAAAATCTCGCAGATCCAAAGCACAGAACATCAAATAAGATGAAGCTAGTGAAATTTTTTGCAACATTTTCAGAACAGTTCCAGAAGGGCAACCCCACACACTGTGGCAGAAGCACTGTACTGACAGTGAAGGGACCTGCATTCCACTTCTATTGACTAATAAATAACCTTTCATTGTCCATTTTCCCTCAAATATTTCGTCTTTTTACTTTCTTAAAACCTCAAGCTCTTTTTTGCTGGAATTGTCATTCACAAAGCCCGTGTGACAGGCCCAGCGTAATGGGATTCTAACCTCAATACGCAAACCAGAATAATATTTGTATAGAAGTAAGCTCAAAAAAGAAAGCCTTGTGCTTAATCCTCATGATAGCCAGAGTGCAGTTTTCTGCGCAACTCCCTCCTGACTAAAGCAAACCTTTCTGTAGTCAGGAGGCAGTTTATCTTTCACGTGCAAAACTGCTGCAGCACTGAAGCAGGAACCAAGAAAGAAGCAATTGTGCTGGAATTCATTTCATGTGACCAGCCAACAAATGGGAAAGTAGAAAGAACAAGTTTCTCTTCCCTCCAGATGCCACAATAGCCTTACTTGGGAAATAACTGTTGAGTGCACCACCAGTGAAATGCATCCAGATGGTCTTATTTTTAGCAGAGACTTTCCCATGACGTTATGCTCATTTTTTCATATACTCTTCCCTGAACAACTAAAATAATTCTGTGTAAGTTAAAGAAAATCTGCAAATTCAGCTTCTCCTACTCACCTTCATCAGTGACAGGGTAAGGGAATCCCTACAGTTTCGTAGCAAAGCTTCACATTCAGTAAGCGACTTATTATCTAGTGCAATGCCATTGATCTAAACGTTAAAAAAACAAACCAGACATCCATAAATCAAAGGCAGCAGGTTGGGACCATCCTAAGGTAGCATCTCTGAGTCAGAGAAATCACAGGTTTTATATGTACGCATGACTGAAGTCTGGTTGACCTTGTCCCGTATTTTTCCATTCTCCACTAAAAAACCAAGCCTCTTAACTACAGTTTTGCTATTCCTACAAGAGATACAGTGGAGCAACTCTTGTTTCGCTACATTAGCCTCTACTCATTTGTACAAGGACAGTAATCACCTTCCGTTTTACAGGAGATCAGAAATCAGACAGGTCGTTTCAGGCCTTTCATCCAGCCAAGGATGTCTTTTTGGAACTGACCTTTCCTAACCAGTATACAAATCACAATTATGATTATAGATAAGCCAAATGGGAAGAGTAAGCCAGTGTCTCTCAGAAATTCTCATATGAACTCAGCATAGCAAATAACCTGCACATTACGTTAATCAGCCTACAAACACGTTCATTTATAATAAATATTTAGTAAATATACAAAAAGGGTACAATACAGCACAAGTAAAAATTAATTGGAAAGTTTGGGATCTTAGAGTAGCATCAATGATAACACTTTAAAATAAATACAAAATTAAAACAGGAGAATGATTCTCAAGACTTACAGCAATAATTCTATCTCCCACAGTAAGGGAGCCCTCTTTGGCAGCTGGGCTTCCGGGCACAACAGCAGCAACAAACACTCCATTTTCCAGACTGACCCCACTATCTGAAATACACAAAAGAAACGTGAATTTACACCTGCAATTCAAGTACCTTGCTCAAACAGCATGTCTGACCTGCCTGCACAAGAAAGAAATATAACTACTAAACCAATTCAGTTTCAATTTCTGAAAACCCTTTTAAAGAAATAAGAACACAGTTGGAGAAAATAGGCCAAAATTTAAAATAATCATACAAAGCTGGCATGGCTGATGGCTTTAAGAGTCTTTTTAGACTCCCAGTAAGACTCCAGATAGGCAGCTAACTAGAACTAAGTATTAAAAAAAAAACCAAAACCCACCCAAGAACAAAAAAGAACACCTATACTTACAGAATAAAGCTATCATCAATACGAGCATTCTTAGTTTGCTAAAGACAATTAATGAAAATCCCAGTCTAGATGACAGTAACAGTTTAAGTGGGATTTAAGCAGAGGCTCAGAACATGTACCTTTATGTCAAGCCATTTTTGGCTGAACAAACACGTACCATTTATATACAGCCTTTACAGCCATTACCTTTATGTCCGGAAACATTGATGTGAAGAGGTGTTATAACTCGCCCACCTAAAGACTTCCTTCGTCGAACCACCATGTTAATAACACCTCCTCCATTTAGAACAGCTTTTATAACTTGCTTCTTATCCTTATTAGTAAGATCTACATCATTTATCTTCAGTAACCAATCATTCACTCTGGCAGATAAACAGAAACAAGCAGGTCAGCGTTAGGAGCATACTCTGCGGGGCGCGGCACGTGAATAACACTCATGAAAAGGGATGCAACAGAGCTGATCTCAATATGCTAATCCTTAATTATCCGGAGTTCTCCGTTCCTGAAAAAGCACTAAATAGCAGCTAAACGAGAACCAGAACTTCTAGTCTGCACTTCACTGGTCAAAGTATATCCTCAAATCAGTAGTGACTACTCCTTATTTAAAAGCAACTCCTTGGACAGAGGACAGTGGTTCAAAACCTCCTGATGACACTAAGGACAGGAGCAGGTTTCAAATTATCCCTTGCTCTACTCTACTTTGCCCCTGCCCTCCGCCAATAGCCCACCCTCATGTCTTTCCCAAAATTTAAATAACTGGATCAAAGTTTGAGAAGACAGTAAACGGAGTAGGTGAGACACAGAGAAACAAAAGAACATCTGAAATCCTGGTGAATTTTAAGGGATGAGTCAAATAGCGTTTAATTTCTGTAATGCTTTTAGGCATTGGTCTTCTCAGTGCCCTTTCCCAACCCACATTAATAAATGACAAAAAAGAACTTTTAAAAATGGAAAAACTGAAGACAATTTACAATATACTCCTATTTAGTTTATTACGATCAACAAAAGTATCTTCCAAAGTCAAACCCTACCTTAATCGACCATCAGCGATACTTCCTTTGTCTACTTTAGTAACGAAGATCCCACAGTCTCCAGGGAGGTATGGTTCATTCACGCCTTCAGCCACATCAAAACCAAGTGCTTTCAAGTCCATATCGTCCTAATAAATATTATTAAAAAGTGACTCAACTGCCCTGGCAACCGTTGTGCCGCTGTCTGCTCGCAAGAGGCATTACTGCATGCTGGTACTATGCACTTATACTACAGGGTACCTGTTCTAGGCAAGTTTTTATATTTTGTACTTCAATATATAAGCTCCCAATTCCATTAGTTATTAGGCATCCTCTGGCATTAGAACGATCCTTCTCTCTCTCAGATTAAGTCTGAAATAATGCAGAAGGGGAATTTCACCAAAGAGGAACAGGAAAGCAGAAGAGCATGCAAGAAAGCACATTCAGACACGTATAACCTGTTTTAAGGTAAGATGCTGGATGCGTATGTAATGAGAGAACAAGGACATGTTCCCCACGAATAGGCATTGCTTGGGGAAAAAACAATTGTAAAGGTAAGGAAACAGCATGTGTCCTAGTGATGAACTCAGAAAGACGTCCACTTCGCTATGGCTAAAGACCAGAAGTAAACAGGAATGAAAGCTCTAACATTGAGGGGGACCATTGCTCAATACAGGTTAGAGGCGATATTCTACCAAGCCTGGCCCAAAACAGATCATCCTCGATGCGAGAAGTGATAAACATCTTTAACGAATCAGTCATTGATCGAAACAAGGAAATTTCAGTTTAGTGTTTGCTTTGGTAAACGGTAAAGTAACTGTAAAAAAACTAGTTAAAGAAAATAAACTGGGACCAACTCATCACAAATTGATTTATTATTGCTATTTTCAGGGTCAAATAGTACACTCAGGAAAATTTGAGAACTCTACTTGAAATCAACTGGACCAACCATCACAGCATATTGAAGGGAGATGAGACTTTAAACTTTAAATCTAAAATTCAAATCTTAAAATCTAAAAACATGCAAAAATTAAATAGAGCTTAAATCAGATGTGTAAGGCATAGTTCTAGGGCTCGATGACTAATCCCCTTAAAATTAGAAGAGCAGAAGGTCTTCAGGGAAACTGAAGATAAAACATGCAGAAATATGAATATTTACCAGAAATTAAATTCAGCTAAACCTGCCAAAAATATACTAAAATCCTTATGATTCTTCCAAATGTTCTACGTAAGGAAAAAGTCCATAGGGAAGAGCATGGGACTGCCATAAAATAAAGATCGAGTAGAGATCACAGTATCATTGCACAGCCTCAGAGCTGAAAAGTGAATATTATTTCTCTCAGTTTTTGAGCTGAGTGATTATGTAGAACGCGAGCTTAAGCAGACAGGTGAAGTTGAACCAAAAATAAAAGGATTTAAATTTATTCAAGTCCGTAATCTCCATCCTGGAATTCAAATGCTAGTAGGTCAGCAAGGATTTTCCCAAATAACTGATCAAGGTTGGCACAATATTATTACTAAACTTTGATAGCAGCAAGTGTAATCCCTACGTTTAGGAAAGGGAAACATATATTCAAATGACAAAGTCTGCAC
>WEKW01005402.1:178270-211860 GCA_013389905.1 Sula dactylatra
AAAAAAAGGAAAAAAAAGCAGTTTCAAAAGATCTCTCTCTCTCTCAAAAAAAAAAGTACAAGGAATAAAAAAAATTATATAGGCTAGGTCTTAAGGAAAAGCTTGTCAAGATAACAGAAACTTTCTTTATTCCTTTCAAAACTTTATTTCTATTTATCTTCTTTAAACTAGCAGAAAAAAATTCTGATTGGAGTATTTTCCCTTAGTTCCTTACACATGATGAATAGCAAATATGTTGGGTACTTATTGTGAAATGTCCCTACAGGTACAGAATTATTTGCAGCTATAGCAGGATTAGGTATATCATGCCTAAAGAATGCATATTTTCTTGTTCTTACGTAGCAGTGCTGTTAGGCTCTAGAGTATTTACTAGAGACATGTAATGGGTATGAGAGCACAGACAAAGCAAAGTATCTTGTAAGGTGCCCTCAACTTTTAAAAAAAAAATAAAATACCCCACTGTGACAGGTAATGCAGAAGTTCCAACAAGTTGAAGAAAGTGCTAGCAAAACCCAGCGTGTCCTAGCATTGCACCAACTGCAGAGAAGGTGTTACAAAGATCACTCAGGTACCATCTAGAATTCGTTTACCGTATACTTTCCCTTTCTGCAACAATCTTATCCCGCTCTTGAAAGGCCCAATCTCTCCTACACTTGGCTACTTCTGCTTCCTGGACAGCTTCCTTTAGTTCTTGTGACATTGCCTCATATTGTTTCCGAAGCATTTCAATTTCTTTGTTTGCTCTTTCTATGTCTAGGGTAGCAGAATCTTGAATCTAGGAATTAAGAAACACAGGTAAGTATTTTAGGCACAATTTTTAGGTAAGTACGCACAAACAGCTTTTACTATGTGTGTTACCTGATGTATTCAACTCTCACATTTTCATGAAAAATGTTAATTTATCTTAATGGCAACTTTGGGGAGGAAAAGAAAAGATTAAAAACCATTGCAATGCATTTAATTCAGTGGCACACAAATTTGTGCGAATACAAACTACGTGAATAAGAATCCTCGCTTCAAAATAACATCAGCAAACATTCTGTATTTCAGAGATGACATTCCATGCTTCTATCTTGTTCTGCTCAGCGGACAGAAAAAAATTCAAGGATATTTAGAAATGAGACCAGATTTCCTGCACTAATGTCTGTTATTTACCCTGGGACAAGGAGAGGTTCACGTTCACAAGACAGACGTGATTCACACAGGCCCCTTAACTCCAAAGCAGAGCAATGGAATTTCAAAAAAGTTTTGTTTGAACGTTTCTTGTTTCAGATAAGAATTACTTGCTTCTTAAATTAACTTGTTCCTCTAGCATTCTCTATTTTGAACAGGAGAGATGGTGACAATAATAAGACAGATACAGAGAGAATACTCCAAGCTTGCAGCACAACAAACACAAGCCAGCTACCACGGTACAGCCCACCAAAAACACTCAAGGCCCCGGGCTTGCAAATAACTGTGTGTGGTTAATTTCAAGAATATAAACTAATGTAATGATTCTGACTAGACCTGTCATTTGACTCAAGATTAAACTTTGGAGGAATGTTTTTAAGACCTGAATGCATGTATATCAAAGAGAGACTACTAAGTCATGATTAGTACACTTTAAAGGCTCTTTTTTTCTCTAAATGAGTTATAATTATACTAAAAAATAAGACAGCACTGAACTTTAAACCTCAACATTAAAAAACAAACAAACAAGTAAACAAAAAACACACAAAAACCTCCACGAAACAACACAAAACAGAGGCTCTGAAGAGTCATGTCTGGCCTTTTGATTGTCTCTTTCATTTCCAAGGATCACTTTCTTCTCTTCCAGTCCACTGGCACGAAAAAGACAATCAAAAAACCCACTCGGATGGACAAACAGATGTTTGTCTTTGAAATACCAATTCTGACTTGGAATCTGCCAAAGGTGAGCATCTGAGCAGGTCCATTGCTAAGTCACAGCAAAGTTCACCCAAGCTTGCTCGACTTCCTTGAGAAAAGCACAAGCTTCCAAAATCCCACTGGTTTGGCCATGAAGAACCAAACGCAATGAAATCTTTATTTCCAGTACAACTGAAAACGTAGTTTAATTGATTCTGCACACGCTCATTCAGGATTGGCAAAAACCACTGTGACAGGCAAGACTAAAAACTTTTTTTGTAAGTGGTAAAGAGTTGGTATTCAATGAAAAGAGAATACGAGTTTAATGAAAACCACCCAAAATATCTAGTTTAATATTAAATAATTTCCTATTCCTTAGTTATTTCAGGAGCAGAAAAGTTGCATTTTCATACTACATCATATGTAAGCATTTACAGTTGTACGCAGATTGCTGTTTAGTATTGCACACAAGACAAGAGCACGCGTAAGTGTGCAGAATTCCGAGTACGTTACCAACTACACAGAGACATATTAGAATAGCATATTTCTACTAAGAACACGTACAGATTAGAAAATTTACAAATCACACTTGAATTAACTTACTTTACGCAGTATTAGAAGCGGCTGACATCCTGAGCAGGTCACAGGCGTGAACAACACACGTTACAGATGGCAACAAGCCTAGCAGCAGGTAATAAACTGCCTAGCCACCTGCTGGACCACAGTATTTTATTTGCCATTTATTTTTACAAACAGAAACTTAATGTGAAACATGACTGTATTGCTTTCAAACAAGAAGTTCTGTCGCTATGTCTTGAAGAACGTACGTGAGTTTATATGTAGGTATTTTAGAGTGACTCGGGGGAAAAGGGGGAAACACCCAATGTGCCCAGACCTTTAACTGACCTCTTGAAAATTACTGACCCTTTGAAGCTAAGAAAGAAAAAGTCACCTGTGAAGACTTGCAATACCTGACGGGCTTGATAATATTCCCTTAGTAGATGGTCTCTCTGGATGATAGCTTCTGTTCTCTCTTTCCTGGCAACGTCTCTTTCTTCCTTCACTGTCTCGATATCCTTGCAAGCTTGGTCAAGTTCCTTCTGGGCCTCAGCTTTGTCCTTCACCTCATGACAGTATTTTTCCAGCAACTCATTCCTCTCACAAATTGCTCGATCTCTTTCCACTAGAGCCGAGTTCAGCTCCTAAAACAAGATCCATTGTTTGCAGTAGGTTAAGTATGAAAGGAAATAGTTCATTTTTCCAACTGGATGCACACTGACACCTTAAAAGCCTAGAGTTTACCACTGATGTTCTACAACATGGGAGCAGAACAGACTGTGCTCGCATTACATACAAGTACTAGCAAAGACTATTAAATATGCTATTAAAGATACCACACCATCACATTAGCACAGTGCTATGTCAAAAGTAAGCGAGTATCTGGGAGCACTCCCAGTTTTGAGGAACCTAAATGAGGGAAGGTTATTAACCAGACTTGGTGTTTTAAAAAAAGGCTTTAAATACGGCAAAGGATAAGAATATATTGCAAATATTTTTAAGCAACTGCCTCGATTTTATAAGACTAAAATGATTTAGACAACCCAGCTACTAAGTATCTTACAGCTTCCTCATGACTTTTAAAGGGACGTTAAAGTCACACGCCATTAAGATACCAATGTGCAACCTACAGAATGTTCAAAGATAAAACTACATCATATTCAACTGCATTATAAGAAAGAAGATTAGTAAAATGTAGCTCTAAAACACAATCTGTCCTCCTAAAATAGTTTAAACTAGACTTCCGATTGGAAGAATGAGGCATTGAAACAGTTGAATTTCATGCCACTAAATTTTTAGATGGTCCAGATCTCTAGAAGCATTCAGCCCACGCCTACAAAGAAGTCATTCTACATACAGGCACTCCTAGCTGGAAACTATTGATGTTTTGATCTCAAAAAGATTACCAGAGACAGCTGATATCTGAAAAGCAAAAGAAGGAAAGGGTCCAAATACTTGAAGACTGAAAGACACCACGTCATGAACTGACTTCCATTCTATTTGCTTCTACAATTTGCAATAAGTATTTCAAGCATGGATGACAACTGCATTTTTCTCTACTAACATAATTGTTTTTGAGTTACGACATCTAATTAAGGCTAGCCAGGCTGTTAAAACAGCTCTGCGATGGTATTAAAAAAGAGATTTTTGCTGTACAGTAGCAGACAAGCACTAGAATTAATGACTCACTTTGGGAACTTTAAACATATCAGTGCATCGTAATTACCAGAGCACTCAAATTTTTTCAACATCAGTAAGAGCTTCCGTTGCTCAGTAACTCTGAAGAGAGAAATCCCTGACCCATCTGGCGGCGCAGACAAGTTTTAGTACTGGAAGCAACGTTTTGCACAGCTTAACTACAGACCGTGTAAA
This sequence comes from Sula dactylatra, assembly GCA_013389905.1. Lineage (NCBI taxonomy): Eukaryota > Metazoa > Chordata > Aves > Suliformes > Sulidae > Sula > Sula dactylatra. The sequence goes on from WEKW01005402.1 coordinate 182,570, forward strand.
ATGTGAATTCAAACATGTGTATAAAACTTACACAAAAGTATTAAGTCTTTTCCAGCATGCAGCATCAAGTCATCAAGTATCAAGGCAGAGGGAAAGGTCCCAGAAAACCCTTCATTGAACAGGAATTTACAGTACTTTAAGGTGATTGGAAAAAATACACATTGCCACAGTTTATTCCAGCATGCTCGATATAAACTATCTGAATAAAAGCAGCCATTGCCTCCAGTGGTCAGTAGTAAAATTTCACCTCTGTCTTTTTCCTGTGACGCTTGCACAAAATTGCAACGTGACAGCACAGAGCAATGTGCCGTTTGGCGCTGACTGAACAGCTTCTGCTTGGAAACATTGGAGTGGTTTGGTCTGAAGAGGATTCTGAATTTGTGAAGAATTCTTATGTTTGAAGGAAGTTCACCTGAATAGAGTGCAATAACCTCACACAGCATAAAATACAACAGGTCTGTTAAACAGAGGGGAAAGCTGACTACCACCGAGATGAAACACGACATTCTAAGTATTTGCTGGAGCAAAAGATTATGCCAAACAAAAATACCACTGGGCAAGTAGAGGGGGAAATCTATACCATGTAATCCTTAGCTTTGGGTGGCCAAACTCCCGAGAACTTAACCCAAAACTGTCCATAGTGCAAAATCCTGAGATCTCTTCTATCATCTTTAATGCCAGGCAATTATTACATTTTGGATGTAAATGAACCCGTTAGGTTTGGGCATCTGTGACCAAAAAAGCTTAAATATCTAAGTGGGAAATTGACTGACTGACCTCATCAGCAACTGCTCGTGATAGAACGTCTCTTCAACCTCAACCTCTTCTCCAGTTCAGTTGCTTTTGCATTTCTTTGGGACACAAAAAGGTACGCTAGCAAACACAAGTTTCACGGAAGAAACTCCGTTTACAACGACCCAAATGGATTCAGTGCTGTTTCGATCAGTCAACAGGCGCTATGTAACAGGGCACGTAAAGCTGCTACAGTCAGAAGGAGAGCAAGCACCAGACCAACTATTACTGACAGGATAATCCCGCTCAAGTAGGGGCATTTTTTAGGATACTATTTCAAGTGAAGGTATCACTCGATCAATGAATTTTTTCAAACTGTCAGACATTTTGCCTTGCCAGAGCTAGAAAAATCCCTATGCATCGAATGCAGCTGCAGCGAGCAGTACTGTGTGACGCAGGAATACACCTGCTCACAAGCAGAAGAGTCATAGCTGCAGGAAAGGAAGACAGGAACAAAAAGCAAACTCACAGTACTGCTACTTTACACCTTTTAGTACGTTATAGAAGCAGTTATTTCTGCTTTCTGATGGGCCAGTTCTGGGGGTGAAGAAAACTGCGTGCCTCTGCCCTGCCAGCACCTCACTCACCAGTCCCAGGCTCTTTCCTCTTCTTATTCAAACACCCCTTTAAGTCATCTAGGCAGGAGGGAACACCCACATATTTAAAAGATTAATTTCCTGTCCCCTAAAGCACTTTGGCACATCACTCATAGTGCCACAATGACAGACACAACAAATCGGAGCAGAACCACTGATTGTGGCTATTTTCAGCAGTGTTCCGTACTTGCTACCCCGACTCCACTGAAATGAACAACAGACATTTCTATTGGCTTAGTGGCTTTGATGAAAGCAGAACAGGTACGAAACATATTAAAACCTCACTCACTGTAGAAGCTAAATTCCTTAGCTGGGAAATACGCAGGGTCAAAAACTATGACTTGTTAAAACCAGAAGTTAGTTATTTTAAAAGCTCTGATGCCATATGTCACAATCTACATTGTGTCCCTCAATAACGCTGTGATTTAAAAAAAAGCTCTACACCTTAATTTTTCATAAAGGGCATTTTTTGTTCAGATGTAATGCTGTGAAAAAAGTAAAATGAGATTTATAGGCAATGGAATATATTTGCTTGTATCTATTTCATGCTAAAGTAAGTATTTGTAAACCAAAGGGTCAAGTCAACGCATGTCAGCTGAAATGAAACCGAGCAGTAAATTATGTTTTGGATATCTTAAGAGCATCGTTATAACATGGTTGTGGTATAAGCATTTCAAGAACGTATTGCTGAAAAATACAAAGTTCTGGTTTCACACACTTTAAGGCATGCCTGAGTTCCGGTAAAAAAAAAAATCTCCAAAATATCCTCTTTAACTTAAAGGCAGAAGGAGGGCAAATGAGTAAGGACATGCATGTCAGCACAGGCTTTGCATAAATATTTGAGACTACTTTATCATGTACCGTCTTAAGTCACAGCAGATAGCATCCAGTGGTTCCTGTAGAGGTTAGAAGTTAAAAATAATGAGTATTTAGAGCTCTGTTGTTACAGAGAGCATTACTTGAAAAGGCATAGAAGACTAACACAGTAAAGGAAGTATTTATAATCAGCAGAACAGAATTAAGTCAAGTGAATAGCAAATTCCAACTGACAGGTACTCTATTCAGACATAGTCTTAATAAATGGACAGCAAAAGGACTGCTATAGGAAAACATCAGCACAAAACTCTCTCTTTGCAGTGCATTCCTATTTTCCATTAATCAGTCATACAGTTCTGATTCTAGCATCACCAGTGTATACTCATGTCCTTTCCCCACTAAAACAATAGGTCAGTACCTGTCTTAAAGCTTCCATCTCTTCACTAGCCACCCGCTTCTCAGAAGAAGTGTTCTTCAGTTTGGACTCTGCAAGCTCCAGCTCTGTTTGAAGCTTATCTACCTCTTTAATTACTTGATCTCTCTCACTCATTATGAGGCGGTATTCATTGAAAACTGAATCCCTTTCTTCCTTGTATTTTTCTGCATCCTTTGCTGCTTTCAGCTGCATTGTTTTGAACCTTGTCACCTCCGACTGTAACCGCTCCATCTCTCTCTGCAACTCTTTGTTTTGTGCTGTCGCGTTGCTTAGTTCCTGCTGTACCGATTCAAACCTAAAACCAAGCAGAAATGCCCATAAGTTACTTGTTCCTCATTTTCCTTCTTCACACATTTAAGGATTTGGCCGGACAACCAAATGTATGTGTTGGTAAAACGCAACCACATCTCAGACAATGTACTCCCACTGCTGCAAAATGAAAGTTAGACTAATTACTGCTTTAGGAATATTAGTGAAGCTTTAGAGATATTAGAGAACCTCTTTAACAAACTGAAACATACAAAAATGTTAGAAATAATTTAGAAATAATTTAATTATTAAAAGTAAAGTTCTATCAAATTATTCTAAAAGGAATGCAAAACATTGCCATTATTTAATAGCGCAAGTTTAACCTTATTTATTGCGTTGAGCTCTGCTCATCTTGGAAGCTAATTCCTTTTCCCAGCACACACTCCCAGGCATGTGGGAAGAAGGGAAACAAATGCAGAAACTGGAAAAAACAAAACAACTTTCACATGCCCAAATATGCCACAAGGTTGGTAATGGGCAATTTAGAGGAGGAAAAAAAAAGTGGATTTACAGTAAAAATGCAAACAAGGGAACTAAAACCAGGCAATTCAAACATTACTGTTTGTTTTCATCAGTAGGTCAGCCAGTAAAACTGAAATGCAAAATATCTTAAAAAGTCGTTTTTTAAAAATTTGACACAGATTAAAACATAAGCACTTTCTCACTACAACCTAATGGAGTACAGCACAATCAAAAAAAAGGACGTAAAAAGTTTTACTGAAAAGTAGTAACTTTTGTGTTTATATTGACAAAGCATTCTTAAAAGTGGGAATATAATTCCACTGACAAGTTCACAGGTAGGTTTGAAAAGGAACTTCTCCTGAGAGCAGTGTTTTACCGCAACAGGCACTAACATTCCCTTGCGTGTTTTTTCCACAGCTCCGAGGTAAATGCCGTTGATGGAAATGCTGTACCTAACCTGGTGGACCCTGAGGGTTATCCAAAGGTGCCCACAAACCTCTGGCAGGCTTTGTTCTGTCTCTCTCTCTCTCTCTCTCTCTCTCTCTGTGTCTCACACATGCCTCACACTGTTTAAAAGTGCAATTTTTGTGTCTAATCCAGCTCGTCGCCTGACCTTTCCCAAGGGAGAGCTGTAAACCCAATTTCAAATATTTCCTTGAAAGCCTCAGTGCATTCAAAGCATTGCCATAGCATTACTGAGGCATCTGCCAGTAATTCCAAAACCATCACCCTGCTCCTTTCGGGAAATTCTTCAGTTTAAGAGATCATAGAGCTGGCAGTACAGAAGACCCAACATATTACAATCTGGATTTCTTTTGTCTTTTCAGAACTGTGAGCATAAAAGTAAGACTAATATACTATAGGAGAAGTACAAGGATATATCAGAAATCTAAGACAGAGACTACACCAAACCACCTCGCTGCCATGTGAAACCCACAGTACATTTGAAAACTATTTGGGGGTCAAATCAAGGACAACACTGGGAAGATACAGGACAGAGGGGAGGAGAAAACATTTAAGGCCATGTTTGCGAAACAAAATAAATGTCATCAGTATGGAAGAAAAAAAAAAAAGAACAAAGAAAAAACAACAACAAAACCCAACCAAACCATGACAAGCATACTAGCACGGGGAACCGATCAGAAAGGAAAGCCTGCCACAGAGGGACTTTCATATTAAATAGTAATGAAAACCTGCATAAAAACCTGAAAGCAAAGTTCCAGCTGAAATACTTTGGTCCTGCTTGACCTCGCATTGCCTCCTAAGGAGGAAATACAGGCAGCTGGATCACATTTTCACAGATGCCTTCTGTAGAGAAAGCCCATTTCTAACAACTGTTGTGAATGGATTGCAAGTAGCAGGGTTAGATGGGTCGGCAGCAGTAAGCATGGGTTTACAAGGAGCGACTAATACTGAAAAGAACCCTCATCAGGAGTACCTGCTCTGTCTTCAGCACAACTGCAAACAACGGGCAGATCTGTCCAAGTGCCACAGCCCACATTCAAAATGCAGAGACAGGCATGTAGGGTAAGGTTTAGCATATTCGATAGCTGGTATAGCTAACTTGTAATCTGCAAACTATTCACCAACTGAATCATCTTGTAGCATTCATATGCAGTGTAATATTGTGACAACGTTACAGAAAAGAAAAGTTCTCTGATATTTTTCAAGGCCAAAGATTCACTCCAAATGAGACCTGGGCCACCACTGGAGCCTTACTCTTCCTGCTCTCTTTAAAACCTATTTTGACTGTGTTTACACTTGGTATTAATAAACACATTAGAGCTGCAATTTATGACCCATTCATCCTCAAACTACAAGTCAGTTAAGTCTTATATTCTGAAAATTATACTCACCTGAAATGCATTTTAAAAATTTTTGGCCAGTCACCCAGACAAATATGGGTTTGTTTCTGAAGAAAGGGTAAAACATAAGACAAATAAAGGTTTCTATAAATAGAAACAAGTAAGAAAAGTAGTCCAGGCCCAAAGCCAACCCAATAAAAGGCAAAAATTCTTGAAGTTCAGTGATATTAACTTAGCTGGATCACTGGTTCACAGGAACATGAATATCTTTCATGAAATTTTTAAAACCAAGCTCTGCTCAGCATCAGAGCACACCTTCCTCAAGGAGGAGACCAAAATCACAAGGCCATAATACAAACATGTTGAGCTTCTGCATATACCAGCATGGCTCCAGTGTTTCTTGTGGTACATATTAGGCTTTCCCTCGCTTTCAAGAATCTGCAGCAGGGTAAATTACATAACTCACTGTCTTATTACTCATGTTCTCCTATTACTTCATTAGATGTGTCACAACTACGTACATGCTATTCTTGTGTACATTACTATCTATGCTCAGACTCACCTTTTTGAAATACTGGAAGTCTATGAATGTGGAAAACAACCCTTTTTGGCATTAGTCTGTGGGAGTTGTGTATTATCCCTAACTTATGTCAGTGAAAAAACTCTCAACATGCCCATGGATGCTCTTTGGAGTCCTTACGTATATTAGCATTCTTCCTACCCCATATGGGCATCTGTGTAGGCTTCGTATCGAGGAGGAGCAGAGAGAGGTTAAGCGTGGTGTGACATAGTGTCTGTGTCCTTCTCTTTTGGCACTTGGACTGCTCGTAGCAGCAGCACCTTCCCAGAGAAGCGAGAGTCCCAGACGTCTGCATCCAGTGAACTCTGCTGCCAGCCTGAAGCTCTGTCTCAGAGCCCCACAGAGTCTGCAATTCTAGTATCATGAAAAGTTCACTTATTCTTGAGAACATCTTGATTTGCTAAACACCTTTTAGAAATTATATCCTCCTATTGACTTGCTTTTTATATTTCAATAAAGATACATATGTTGATGGACTCACCACCCATCGAGGAGTTGGTTTGGGACACTAAGTCTGAGGTTTAACAAAACTTTGGTTGTATTTGACTCCTGTGTCTACATCTAAGAATGAACATAGCTTGAAAGACAGACTACCCCCTTCTCACATGAGCTAAACAATGGTTAAAATTCCTCATAGAGTTCCAAAACCCTAACTGGGAAATGGCTTTCTCAAGAAAAAGCACCATTTCTCCAAACAGACATCCCCATCACACCTTCTAGGACCTTCCGGAAAATCTCATCTAGAAATGCATGTTTACTCATTACATCAAGATAACATACAATGGAGAAAAGTTTCAGAAACAAAAGTTAGAAAAGTATTTGTGATTCTACCACAGAGAAAATAAGATGCTACGTTAAAATTGTTACTGCTCTCACAGCATATCTGAAGGTATCAAAACCCAATTATACCTTCTAAGAGAGGTCGAATATTGCTGCTGAAAATGTATTGCTGTGTCCCTCTGCTTCATTAACATGTCAATCTGTTTCTGAAGACGTCTGTTCTCTTCCTCAGCCTGTTCTAGGCGGCTCAGATCCGTATTGTGACTTGCAATCTTCTCATTGTACCGTTTCCTTAGGGCATCGTAATCCTTCTTCACACCCTCTAGCTTGTCCATTGCTGTATCATAAAGTTTATTTAATATCTCTGATGATCCATTTTGCTTCATAACCTAAAAAAAAAAGTGCCAGAAACCATATTAGGAAACTCAGTTTTTATTCAGCGCAATAAATTAGATGTAAAAAGATATATAAGGAACAATACTAGAATGAAATTTATTAACCAATTTTAATAATCATTCTTTTTAATGACTAAGGAAACATTGAACCTCTTCTATGCATTACTGCTACTCTAAGCATTACTATATCTGCCTACTGCTAACTGGGGAAAGAAAAATTGCTCTATCACAACTTAGAGTGCACAAGTTTATGAAAATCTCTCTCTATCGGTAACTGCTACCAACAGTTATTAAACTTAGATTGTTTTCCAAGTGCGTTGTAGTTTTAGCAAGAGAGAATCATTTGATGACCAAGATGATAGCTGTAATTAAGGAAATGACCACGAGGTGGCATTCGTGACAGGTTGCTTGTAGTCTCCGTGAAATTAAATAATTTAAAACTTCAAGAGAATAAAATCTACCCTAAATATGTTAAACACACAGGCATATTTTTTTAATATTCATACCATACTTCATCTGAGAACTACCCACAGAGGTTTGTGTTTCAAAAGCTATCTATAAAATATGAACAGGAAGAGAAAAATCCATTTAGACATGAATGAAGTCTGACCTGAATCTTAGTTTCAAATTAATTTCCATTGACATAAGAATCTTGTTGTAAATAGCAACGTTGGCGATAAATGACCAGCAACAATAACAGAAATCCCTTAATGAGCTTCAGCAAATCTAGTCCTTCTTCCTTCTCTAAAGGCAAAAAACAAATGTGCCTGAAATGAGGCCTTACCTCCCCCCTCCCTTTTTTTTTTTTTTTTAAATGCTATGCTAATTTTTTCTGGTTTTGTCTTTTAAATTGAAATTTAATGATGAAGAGGTAGGAAGAAATAGAAAAGCTCTATATAGAGAGGTACCAGGAATTTATACGATCTTAACATTAGCCTACAAAGGTATGGCCCTAACTATCTGAAAATAAAAAGTATTAAAAAATTAGAAGGAAAAAGAAGACAGAAAACATAAGCTGTTTAAGAAGTTGAAACCAAACACATAGCAACTACCCTTAATGCCCAAATTGGCTCCTCATCTTCTTTTGTGTCTTAGAGGAAGGACCAGTTCCTGGACGCCTGCAGACCGAAAGGAAAGGAGACGGAAAGAAACTGCCCGCTCTTCCCCCGAGATTCACTGCCCGCAGGTAGTGGTTAACAACTGCCGCTGTCAGGAAACCACTTCTCTACACAGGCAAGATAAGAGAGACAAAGTTCTTCAGCCTGACACTGGTCTCCTTTAACTAACCAAGATACATAAAAGCAGTGAGTTACTGCTCACTGCAGGGACTTAATTCATAAAGCAGACATAAAGCAGTGCTGGAACCAGGCTGCACTTCAGCGGGAGCCTCGCTGGCACGGCTATTTCCACATACGTCCCTATCCCCACTGGATTCAGTAGCGTAAGCTCCACAAAGTTGGACCCATGATTAGCTAACATGTTTCAGTGACCCACTTTCAGACGTGATAAACCATACGCATAGGTAAAGCGTAAACACCCGTTGATTTAAACCCGCTCAAGAGTGCCATTCTCCTGAAGACTACTGCCCAAAACTTCTGAGAACAGGTTTGAGAACCAAGTATTGGAGAACCCAAACAGAAACAAACCACTTCGCACTGTCTAAAGCATATATAGCATGTCTTTTTGCTGAAAGCACACTAAATAATTAAAGAAGGACGAATACACTAGAAATGGGATGGAATTCAGCACAAACTTGCTAACAGATTTGATGGAGGAAGGCAGAAATGCCACAAGCAGGGAGCAGTGTAATAGGGAAGGTCTCCCACTCAAAATCCCACTCTGAGGAAAAGTAAATAGTCCCAGCTGGACCAAGGAAGACAGCCGTGGCAACAAGAAACTTCATATGCGAGCAGCAGAAACTTAAGCTGGGCAGCTGCTACACAGCAAATCCATGACAATCCCACACAAAGAGTAACCTGATCAAAAGTTTTCGCTCTCTGAGGCCACCGAGATGTTGTGTTTTCCTACGGCCTGACGACGAAACACGTCAGATGGATCAACAGAAATAATACCGCTCGACTAATTCAGATTAGAAATGACACAGACAAGACAAGACTCTTGGTGCCCCTTGGAGACACCATGATTCACTCTGACATGCTGAGAAATGGAGTTACACAACTTTCTCACTGAGAGTCACATACATAGTTTCCTTTAAAGAAACCTTTAAAGGTTTTAATTGTGATGTTGACATGAGACTGAATTTCTTTAAAAAAATACTGACGATGATACTTCAGCCTCCTTCTGTGCTGCCAGATAATCTCAACCTTCAGGACAGAACCTCAAAACAGAGTAGCCTTCTCTTGGAGGTTTTACATCCCTGCTTTGCAGACTGGGAAACCGAGGCACAGAACAATTAAGCCATTTGCCCAGGTTTACACAGCAAACCATTTCTGCTACGCAGAACATCAGCCACCGAACCATTTCGCAGCAGAACTCTCAAGATAACATTAGAGGAAGAGATCAAAAGGAAATACAGATCTTGACTCCTCGTTGCACTAGCCCTCAAGCACCTCCTAAAGCACCATTCAGCACATCCCGCTTGCTTTGACCTTTGCCCCTCCTACCCTAGCAAATAATTATTTTTGTTTGCATAGGTTTTGCTTCTGAAGCCTAATGTTTGACTTGCAGGTTTGCCCTGTGAATCAGCCTACACACAGTTAACCCAGATATTCTGTTTAACCATTCCACATGTTACTGTAACTATGCTAACTAAATGATCAGACTTTTCCATAGGTGAACCCTGGACCTGCTCCTTACTATTACTTTTACTTTTCTTTGTTCAGAACGTGTGAACAATGTTGTCCTAGAGACAGCCTGTTATATATAGCTCTGAAATGTCCACCTCTTCCTGCAAAGCTTGTCTTTTTTTTGTTTTAAGGTCAAAAACGTTAATCAACCTCTAGCTTTGTTCTAACTGAATAGCATCTGCAAACCTAAATAATCAAACTTAGCTCAATCATTCCCCAACCATTAGGGTGTCACTAGAATAATTTTTAAAAAACCCCACATATCCAGCAGTCATTTTTTTATTGTGATGCTTTCCAAATAACAAACATAGCACACAAGTTTAAAGCTAGCCCTGTCCCATAAAATAGCCTTGGACAATAGTCATCTTTTTAATCACTTTGTAACTTCAAGCTAGGATTTTGATGCCTCTCCATCCACTTAAAAATAAAAGAGCAAAACATCATGCATATACAATCTTCCTCATGTACATTTTTTTTATCTCTGCATTGAAATTTCTTAATACCACCTAATACTCTATATCCATTGTTCGTTCTTCCAGCTAAACACAGAAAATCAGTTAGTATCCACGATCTCACTTTCTCTACTAGCACTGTAAAATGTAAGGTGGATGTTTCAAAATGAGTAAGACACAAAATGCAAAGCCACACATTCGGTTTTATTGACTTATTTAATCAAAGGAGCAATTCATGATCTCTTCTAGCACCTAAACGACAAGCTGTAGCTTACCTGCTGCTGCTGGCTGCGCAGGTCCGTTATCTCTTTCTGATCCTCATCGTGAAGTCTCTTCATTTCCTCACATGACTGCTGGAGATGATTATGTTCTCGCACCAACTGCGTGTTTTTCCTCTTCAAAGTATCCATGTCCTCCTTCAGCTGTGACTGGTCACTCAGCAGCCGACTGTGCAACGTGCTGTCGTGGCACACAAAAAATGCTCTTACAGGCCAACTTGACAGGACAAAGTCCTGGACTAATTCATTTCAAGCACGATTTTCCTACCAAGAAACTAACTCAGTTCTGCATATTTGAGTATTCCAAGCACCAGGAAGAAAAAAAAAAATCAGAAACCAACAGGGACATAAATATGAAAAATCATGAAAGTACACACACTGTTAAACAGCATCAGAAAAGACGATGGATTTATGCACCCATCAATGGCATTTCATAGCCATTTTAAAAGCAAGCAGACAGACAAACACAAATGGTGTAATGCGAGCATAAGATGATCCTGGAGATGACGGGAATTATCCCACTAATCACCTCCACTTTTTGGGCCCCTCAGCTGAGCAGCAGCTAACCAAAGCACAGATGAAAACTACAAAATCTCCTTGTATGCAATTGTTTTAAAAACAAACAAAAACCCCCAAACAAACACAAAAAACCCACTACCAACAAAAACACACTATGTATGGTTCAACTACATTTAAGCAGGTTAAAAGGTATCAAAGTTACCCCAAACTCCATTATACAAGCCACACTTATTTAAAGAAATACACTCTCATTTAAAAATTAAACAACTGAGAGCCACATGATGAGGCTGTCATTCAGATTGTAACGCAAGGTAGCAGTCCAGAATTAGACCAGACCACTGCTGAAAGAGAGAAGAAAAAACATAAAAATCTACCAACAAGTATTTTTGTTGCTGCACCAGAATGATTCAAACCGAACTCTCACACCTGCTGGTAAACTGTTTAAAGTCCATATTCATTAAAAAAAAAAAGCATATAACACACAGCAATGACTAGAATCAATTTACATTTTAAGATACTTTGTATTCCTTCCTTATGAAGCGAAATACCAGCGTTTCCTGCACAGAATGACCCAAAGCATTTAACAAAGAAAAAGCCTTCCTTTAAATTAGGACAAGCTGCTAAAAAAACAAAGCCTTTGGCAAATTATATTCACACAATTAAATACACATAATCTTTACATGTAGGTTATTAATCTGTTATCTGTTATTCAGTTTTTGCTAGAAATCATAAATTCTTTGGAATAGTAACTTTCTTTTTTAAAAAGCATGGGGCTCTAAGAATTACTGCAGGAGAAAATAACATTTGAACAGCGTATTCTACTCAGTTCCTTTCTTCTCCCAGAGAATTACTCATAGGGTTAACAGGAATTGCACGCATGGATTTCAGCATGTGTTGTCATGTTTTGGGCACCTAAACTCCAACAGCGAGTTTCAGCCTCCCTAAAGTTTTAAGTAGGAAACTGACTTAATCAAATCCAAATAAGTAAATTCTTATAATAAAAAGAATTACCTCTGAATCAATTAAAACATGCTATACTCTCTTCTGACCAGATAATCTTAGTCCGTAGCAAGTGTAAACTTGAAAGCTTGTAATATATGCATCATTTTGCAGAAGCCTGAACTGTTGGTCTCTGAGGAATATGGCTATCATCTCGGTATACCCGAGTGTTTCAATCAGTCACTCTTTCAAAACTCAGTTTTTTCTCCTCATACGACAAGGTAAATCCTTTTACACTAACACAAAAATACTGAAATAAACAGAGGGTAACACAGTATGGCTTCAGGAACTACAGAACTCCTAAATAATGTAAGCAAAGCACTCATTTTTTTAGGAAAAAGAATACAAGTGTTTCACGTCAGCGACGGATAGACGTAGGTAATTCAGCCCTGAAAAAGATTCCGCCTGGTGTACAGAACACTAATGCTTTGCGCAGAATTCCCTAGGAAATTGAAGTGCTTGAAAATGCTCAAACGAAACCAGGGATAAAGCTCTTTGTAAAGAAGCCACACAGCTTGCTGCATCTGTACCTGCTGACAGTCTTCAATACTATTGCCAGGTTTTCGAAGAAGAACGTAAGGAAACGATGCCTATCATTAAAGGCTTGAAGAGCTGTGGGTGAAAGTGCTACGTATGAACCTGCAGCCCCCAAAGAAAACAAACGTCGTCATTGAACACTGGTCATGTTTTATAGTGTAGTTTTCAGTGAAATAAACAACAAACCCAGAAGTTATCTGCACTTCTATTTCTGAACTGTCTTCAAGTGAAGAAAACACGTTCCTACTTGCATCCATGACTCTCTTTCCAACAGAAATATTCACCAATTTCTCCCTATTTTATTGCATTTTCATAAATGCTTACAATTAGTCTAAGCCTGTGTTAAAACTTATACAAGTCAGTGTGAGAGCTACCACAAGCTATCAAAAAAAACCCAAACCCAAACCCAGTAACAAATTACATTCTCTCAAATTATATTCCGCTCCCCAGCCTGATGGTAAGGCTAGTGGCTTGTAATTGCAAGTCAATAACTCGGCTTTCCGTGTCAGTGTCCCATCAGGGATTTCTATTTCAAATTCTTCAAAATAAAACAAACATACACAAACTTCATCATTTCAAATAGGCCAGCAATGTTTTATCTGATGCATGCAAATGTTAATCTTGCAATTAAAGTGGAAAAACAGAATTTTAAAAATTATTTCATTACCATGTTCTAATACTTCATGATCTACCACAGACTGGTAAACTCTTACCTCATAGAGCTTTACTAATACTTACTGATAAAAGTCTGCCTCTTTTGCTGCTTCTTCACATCTTTTTAGTGTCTTGGTGTGTTGATTCTGCAGAGACTGTAGGTCTGACATGGCCTTCATGCACTGAATCTTCAGTCTTTCATAATCATGGTTTGGTTTTGGACTAGGCCTAGCATGGAAAAAGAACACGAAGTGGAACATCAGCCACGAAAGAGAAGGAAAAGTCTGGGAAATTACTATCCAATAAATAGATAATATCACACAGCTGTTGATCCTTTAGGTTATATTAGGCTTTCATTTAAATACTGAGCACTTCACATTAAGATGTAACCACAAACAAAAATTCACTGACTTTCACCTGCATTAGTTTTATACCGAGACAGAGCATCTAATAATGAGATAATTCTGTCTAACACTAATGCAGCCAAAAATAGTCCTGAGTGTGCACGTACCTCTCTTCTGAGCAGCCGTATCACAGAGCAGAACTGTCACTTGATACAAGGACAAGTCAATCACGGAACGCTCGGCTTTCCTGTGCTACCGTGTCAAAACTCTCAAGGAAAAAGCACAGAGCTGCAGTGAGAGCGGGGCTGAAAAGAGGCTGCCAAAGTGAAGTGGGGGCTGCATGGAGACCTGCGCTAGGAAAAACTTCTCATCGAGGCAGTGGCTGCAGGACCTGGCCTACAGCTCCGCAGAAAAATCAGCATTAGGGTCGAGAGAAAGAACTTCAACGGGACACCAAACGCATGCATCTGTGCCGGCAGAATTGGACCAGTTTGACTAATCGAGCATTGAATGTAACTGGTTTGACCGAGTCATTCTGCTGAATTACATCTCTGATTGAGTATTACCATGTTCTTTTAAACCACTATAAATGAATGAGAAAACATGTCAGAATCTACCTCACGTTTCCATAAGATAACCCAAATTTTGTTCAAATTATTATTAGGAATCTCTAATACAATATAATCTCCAATAAGCAATTTTCAGTAAGCTGAACAAAGTGAAAGCCAAAGTCAGTCAAAAGAAAATTTTTGACTGACATTGTCTTTAGTGTATCAGCATGATCGTGAGAGGAGAAATTTTCTAATATTATCTACCTTCTCAAGCAACTGCCCAACATAGACAATGTCTAGAATGTGTGGTCATTGCACATGATACCTTTATTTATTTATTAGAAAAATCACAAATCATGCTAGAAACTACATTAGCAGGATTATGCCTTCTTGTTTTGAAGCACAAAGCTTGTAAAAGAGACTCTAAATTGAACTGTTCCTCCTCTACACAGTCACAAGATTTTTGCACCATTGAATTTTCTAGTTTCAAAATGAAGCTTCCGACAGCGTTCCCTGTGTCATCTCCTGGGTCTCTTGTAACTCCACAGGCAACGAAAAAACCAAAAAAATCCAATGACCCCAAAACCAAAAAGCAAACAATTGCTTTCTAATTTGACCCTGTTTATTCTCGTCTCAGATTTGCTCCGTTGCTGCCCAGTACACCCTTTCTCCCTCCCACCTCGCTCTCTCCCAAATGGCTTCGCTGTAAGCGCAGCCTGAAAAACAATCAGAATTCTCTTTGCTTCATACAAAGACAGCAACACAGATTCTGGAACTGAAATGCAGCTGGCAACTGAATCAAAATGAAAACGGTTTCACACTGCTGCAGTGGTGAGAGTTGTTAAAAAAAAAAAAAAAAAAAAAAAAAAAAAACAAACAAAAACCCCCCGAACAAACAAACAAAAAAAAAATGCCAGCCACATCTGATTCACAGACTTTTAGGGAGTGTGTGTATGACATGAAGGTGCTTTTTAACAACCCAGTTGCCTTTGGGTTGCTGAGGCCTTTGAGTTGAGGCCTTCAACTGCAATTCCTCTTTTTCTCCTTTCTCCAGAGAAGTGCTCCTGAGGAAAACAATCCAGAAAACCTTTCCTTGACTGGCAGACTTTAGCAACAATTAAAAGCCAAATTCATATAAAGTAACCAAATATTTAAGTCACATCTACAGGGATGTCTTTTACGACTTCTTTTCATTCACTCTTTAGGGGTGCCAAAAGTAGTACGTTGTTCATACAGCATTACGGACATATCACTGGAACTACTGCAGTGTTATTATTTTAAAATACGCCCTAGTTATCATAAGTAAAACTCAGTTTGGAACGTTCACACCCTTGACAGAATCACTAAAAACCCAAGTATTGATTTAAATTAGACTTTAGGGTGAAATTATTGAAAGTAGACACCATCTGTCCACCGCAGTCATTAAAATGACAACATGAATTGAAGCACAGTTTAATTCTCAGTTGAAGCGTTAAGCTTACTGAGACCCATTAGCACATGTTCATATTAAGCTTGTAATCATAAATTCATATTGTGCAAAATATTTCAGTGTATGAACTTTTTACTCAAGGATAACTATTAGGTCAGTCTCAAAGCTACAGTGAGAACTTGTTCTGCGAGTCTAGCATCCACCACGCGTATTTCATACATTGCTGAAGTAACACTAACATTATTCTAAAAAGAAAAAAAAAAAATCCTATAAACATATGAAAACCATGGAGGTAACTACAAAAGTTAGCCTACCTACATGATGAGGAAGGAACAACATCCCGCATTCTAGCTCATCTACATGAAATAAAACCACACCTGGATAGCCAAGGCCCTATGTTCCACAGTGCTGTTCCAAGGGTTTGTGTCTCGGCATGAAAACAGGGATATGCACAGGAGGAATATTGATCAGAAGTCAAAAATCAAAACCATTGCAACATAGCAGTCCATTCAAACGCATGTAGTGGTTGAAACTTGTTTAAGTAGACCACTACAATTTCATGCTTAAATGCCTCACAAAATACAGAAAACTATGATTTCAAAAAAGGAGAGGTGCCAGTTACTGTTTTGGAAGCGTTGGTTCAAAACATTAAAATTTAAAATGCTAGTGTCAAAGGTCCAACTGTTCTTCTGATATTCATATAACAAGTCTAACAATCCTTTGTATTCCAGTGGAATTAGCCTGCGTATAAATCAAGGCCACAGTGAGACTGACATTTACGTGTATCTGATGCTGACATAAAAGCTAATGTCAACGGCAGATCCAACTTTGTGGGCAATGCCTACCCAACGACTTGAAAATCTTTTCATTTACTATTGCAATTCCACCACCGCCAATTACACATTATACATAAAACAGTCTCTCCTCAAAGGCAGTTTTCAGGGGTCTTATTTATTCTCTTCTACTACTGCATAAGTAGTAAGAATAGCATGTTTAATCTATAAAATGCACCTTGAGCACACTAAATTATTTGGTGAAGTCTTTGCTTAATCACCAAAACACGTGCATGCATACAGTCACTGTCAAGTGACACGAGCACAGCATGAGCAATCCTGCTCCTGTCCAGCAGGATGACACATGTGCATCTGATTCAGCACATCACAATTCACTTCTGTGGCTGCACTTCTACTGCTCTAGACTTAGTCAACACTTGCTTTGGAAAACAGCTCTGGGTTTTGCAACTGCCAGCCTGCACAGCCAGCGCAGCCCAGCCTACAAATGTGTTGCGAGCTGCAACTGTTTTGAAGCATGCCGTCGTGGCGTGTCAAGATTTGCCTCTACGCCACCTGTGGTTGGTAAAGCCATGGTTAAAGCAGCACACAGCCAGGAAAGCAAAAGCCCTTTTGGGGTCATTGAAGTCACCATCTAAATAATGATTTTGCAGCTTTCTCACTTCAGCCTAACAGTTTGCAATGTCTGGGCTTTGACTCTTGGAAGGCTGAAGATTAGTTTTATATGAGGAAAGAATGCAAAACAAACTAGAAAAATACCAGCAAGTTTTCAAAGGCCATAGATGTGTACGTGGATGGCAGAAGCAGTTGCTTTTATACTGAAGTTAAAAAAAGTCAACTAATAATCTTCATTCATTTCCCACTCTTCAAATATTTAATTGTTTGGAAGGCAGCATCCTCCATCCAACAAACGCTGTCCACGCACTATCCAAATGCTGTGTTTATTTTGATGAGTTGTTCTTTAAGCTGCAAATTTTTATATTTTCCACAACATACAAATCCTACACTGGCAGCAGCAGATTGATTTGACAATTAAAGAGCAAAAACTAGGGCAGTCTAGAGGACAGCTCTTTAGAACTTTATTAACAGCATCCTGGATTACAGAGAATATTATTGTAAGCTAAAATCCTCCATGCCTAAGCCCTAGTGACTTCAAATAAGAAATCCCTCTGTATAAATAAGTAACTGGAAGCCATGCAAAAGATATTGACATTTGACAACCTATTCCTCTCCTGTTCCCCCCAACACTCGGAGACCCTCAGATAGAACACAATGCTCTCAAAGTAGGCCTCAGAACTCATGGGGGGAGGAAGGGGGCATGCAGATGGGTAGCTAAGGAGTGAATAAAATGCCCAGATTCTCTCAATTCCAGTTCACTGGTTCAAATCTTGACCTTATCTCATAAGGGCAAAAAGTTTAATTAACCACATGACCACGTACAGATAGAGCTGATGAAGTAACAGATACAAACAACAATAAATAAAACATTAAAGTTCAGAGAAGCTATGCAGCATGGCAACACCTCCCAGAAAATCTGTTCTTTGCTCTTATTTCAGATTCAGTGACAGACGATTTTTTCCAAGGTTCAAAAAATTTCTCTTACATGTGCTTAATGCAGGCAAAAAGTACCTGCTCAGTGTGCCCAAAGTCACATTTATAAACGTTAGCAGAACTTTAACCCTCCAAAGTAAAAGAATTCTGTTTCCTACCCAATACATCCCTTATCTACAATTAACTCATACAGTCTCTGAGTACTGTCTTACTCATAACTAAACAACCCTCAAATGAGAAGGAGCTGCATAAGGCTGCTGGCCATTAACTGGCTTTGAGCACGCTATTTTAATTTGGCAGCACTCATACTTTCTCACTGGAGGAGAGTTCCTTAGTCCTAACGTGTTAATGCTACACGGCCCCTCCATATATGTATGCCAGAAAGTGTTATCTCCTTAAAAACACTTACTCCCCTCAACGGAAGTCCAAACCCCTCTCTCCTTGCAGGAGCACAGAAATAGCTGAGATTTTTTTTTTCCTCTCCCAGTTTCTGTCCTCCAGCCAAATATTCAGAGCTATTTCCCTTTCTTCTCCCTTGCTTTCAAAACAGCAAATGCTTCAGCATTTCTCTGCCCACAACATAATCCAGGAAGCCTAAACAACTTGTTTGCTTTCTTCTCTCAACATAGAGATGAGCCCTACTCCCCTCATTCCCACAGGAAAATTGCTGGAGAAAGCAGGAATAGACATTCCACAGGCAGTTCTGAAACCTGGATGTGGTAACCTACGTACACCCACATTACCAGGATGCAGGTAGGTTACAAGCAACATATACACATTGCAATATCCTTGCAAGCAGGAGTTGAGACACTTGAAAACACTACTGAGGATTGAATTAAAATGATACATTTCCTTTATTTTTACCTGCAGTCATCAAAAGTTGATCCAGGAGATGAAAGTGCAAGTCGCTTGCGCAGTTCATCCCTCTCACGAGTTACCTGACGGAGCTGATATAATATCGTCTCCAGCTTCTCACTCATCTGTCTCGTGTCTATGACGGGTGGTGGAGATGATGCTTTACCAGTCGTACCTGACCAAGAGATAAATAATCGGCAGTCAGAGAACTCCTCAAAAGAACAATGCAACTTCACTGAAGAAATTAACACTAATTTAAAAAAAAAAATCCTATATTTTCGGTTGCAGAATCCTGTTCAAAAATGAAACAAGTCATGGAAGTTTTCATCAGTGAGGCGACACAAGAATAACTCCAATTCAGTCAGACGCCACGCTAGCAGAAAGGCCCTCTCCGTGCTGCAAGTTAGTTGGCAGGAGTAGGTTCCTTGCTTACTCATGAACTTCCAAGTTGCCTAAAAGGCAAGGCAAGTTGGCAGTGACAATTGCAAAGACCTCAGAAACTACCACAGTGACAGAAGTCGTAGGTACAAAATTATTTCCAATAAAGAACCATGCTCTTTCTTTAAAAAAAAAAAAAAAAAGAAAAAAGTCGATTCCACCCACATCAACTTACCCCAGTGACAGCAGAGAAACTGTTACAGCACAGTGGCTCTTTTCCTGTTCCTGCATCTAGCAGCACAGACATACTATTCTGCTATGCGCTACTGCCAACGTTTATTTTTAACACAAGTCTATGCTTTCACATGTTGCAGTTCGTCAGTCCAGTACGTGAAGTTAAAGATTGGAGACTTGCCAACAAATCGTGAGAAAAGAGCTTCGTTTTTAACAACGTTGGCTAAAACGAGCACATCACAATCACTGCAACTGGACTACACATGAAATTTCCTCTAAGGGGCAGTCACACATTAAAGAGTTTCACGGGATCTTTTAATTCTCAGCTTTCTCAGTATCAGAGATGAACGACGATGCCTACTGTCTCCTCAGACAGCTATACCAATACAAAGAGGTCTTCTTCCACCTGAGAGATGACAGCATGGTATATTATGTTTCACAATATGCTGACAATTAATTCAACTGGAATTTTAGTTCTGCCCATTTTAATCCCAGACACATGAGAGCAAAGTCAAAGATACAGATCACAGATGTGGAAGTTAAAGGCCTAAATGGATACAGGAGATTACTCTTTTCAACCCAAAAGAGAAATGCTAGAAATAGTTTGCCTAATTACACACTTGAAACACGTTGCTGACATATGTACTAACTTGTTAGGATGTACCTTTATTGTGCCTTTTTTTGTTAAACAAAGATACAATAGATACAATAGTAAAATAATGCTCTCTAATCACTGTCTTTCCAAAGAAGAAATTTCAAACAAAGTAATTTCATCTGATCAAATGTCAGTGAGTTGCAAGGACTGGCTTTTTAATCTCTAAACCCAGTTCAGGAAGGTATTGCAGAATGGAAAACTCCCTCCAACCTTTAAGCAGAACTATCTGCGCTTTAAAGTTCCCATAGCAAAATAACTGCAGCGTCAGGGCTATCATACATACAGCATCTAGAATAATAGGATCCTTGTTCTTATTCCTTTCAGCTGTTACTGTAATTCTATAATGAGAATTTATGAGCACAGACTGTTCTTTTAATCTATTACATAATAACGTATGTAAATGCTCTAATAGCAAACTGAAGAACTAAAACATTGCAGGAACAGCCTGCACTCGGTAGAAAGACAAAAATCTCACCTCGCTCAAAAGAATTCTCAATGGAAGCTGCTTTTGGGCTTTCTCCCACGACTCTGTTTCACTTCTCCGTCCAGATGGAGACCCTTCATCCATAAGGACTAAGGATCTTGCACTTATAAACTGCAGTTATCCTTTCTTTTTCGAAAAGAACCATTCTACATAATTTTTAAGGCAAGATCATACAGAAACTAGCAAAAATACAAATGAACTCTCCTAGTCTCATGACATAGGGAATAAATAGGGAAAAAACAAATGGACAGATAAAAAAAGTCAGAATATGTATTCATTTGGAATAGCTTGGACACATTAACGAGCCAGGAATTTCATAGACAAATGAAATGGTAAAGGCAAACAAACCTAATTCGGGTACTGACGGGCTGCATGGTATTGGGTAAATTCCGTGGCAACCTGCACGTCCTCTCACTTGAGGTTCAAGGAGGTAAAAGTTATACCTCTGCTCCTCCACCTCTTCCCCACCCAGCTCAGACAACATCCCAGTGACAGTCTTCAGGTGAGGAGAACATTTGTGCACACAGTCCCAAAACCGTGCCAAGCAAGACAAGACAGCTTTAAATAAAGACAGGCTAATTAGCCATGGGAAAGAAGCTTTCTTGACTAATGAGAAGCCATTCATCTTGGCACCAGAAAAGGTTATTTTTCATTAACTTGTCACTTTTTGCAAGTACATCAACAAATACTTTCATCTCAAATGCAGTGATGTTGTTGTCAACGCATAATATCAGCCAAGAGATGTATGCTTTTTAAGTGCTGTAAAAACACAGATCAATATGATCCAGATATTCCCCCTCATCCTTAAAAGACGTCCAAAAAGTTTATCTTTGTTTGATTTACTAACAACTTCACATTTTCAATAGTTGTAGAGAAGCTCTCATAAATGTTAAATCAGGTTTTTGGCTGCTCAAAAAAGAAAACAAACCCCAAACCAACCAACCAACCAAAAAAAAAACAACCACCACCTATAAACTTCAATGAACCCCTCTTTCATCAGAAAAATTCAATATCCTTCATTCCCTTTAAAGGGGCTTTTATAGCTGAATACTAAAAGCCTTTTATTACACCTGACATCCTGATGCAGTAGAAGGAAAGCGACCTGTGCTTCCAGCTTTGTATTCTTTTTCCACCTGACTGCATACTTTATACAACAGTACTTCCCTTCTGCACTTTAACCAGTCAAACTGGTCTTAAAATGTGCAAGTCTAAAGACTAGTTCTCCATTATCCAAATTATGCCACCTTTCAGTAACTCACCTGCTTTCTCAGACAACCTGGATTTGTGAAAAAGTATTTACTGCACGTCCTGCCACGTGCAACTCATTCATCTGCTTCGGTAAGCCTCGCGACTCATTTTTCACGTGAGCTGCACTTGGGCTCCAAGGACCCAACGGAATGGGAGTCACCTCCCCAGCCAGCCTCCAGGTAAGCAGCGCTCCACCAACGCCTGCAACAGCCTAACAACGGGGATGCGTCGCGCGGCAAAATGAGTTTTGCCCATAATGCAGTACATACATTAATGCCCGAGTATGCACTGACTTCGTCTAAAGCAAGATTTTGCAGGATTCCATCATACACTGTACAAAATAAAAGCTTTAAAAGCAAAAGCTGGAGCAATCCTGTCTTCCATAATTGTAATCCAAATGCTGGACTTTGCAGAAACCACACAGATCCATTATTGCAGTATATACCAAATACAATTCTTGATGATTACTCTAATGACTGATTGAAGAGATAATACAGCCACGCAGAAACCACTGCTCAGATAGCTTTGTATTTGGGGATGGGGTAGCACACTTTTTGAAGAAAAAAAGTACACGAAGAGAAACAGGGCTGGGAAACTTGTTAAACTGACCAAGATGTACCATAATGCCAAATCAATATATCGCTCAGGTGGGAAAATGGATATCAGTGCGTAAACAGCTACTTTTAAGAAATACCATTAACATGTTTTGAATTCTAATAAACTCTTTACTCTTTGAGAAATATATTTGTATGACAGGTTCAACTAACTCTAAAGGCAATCTGTCACAAGCTAACAGAACGCCTGAATTTTACGATGATTTTTTCAACTCATAAATTTGAGCCAATTGTTGCTTGCAAACAAACAGGAGACTATTCGTTGTGCAGTCAAGCCTTTTTCATGGCTTTCTTTCACAAAAAAATAAAATCAACAGGGATGTTCAGAATCTTGTTTCTTTACCGCCTTTTAAATCATGACAGAAAAAGTTAAGAAAGACTTGCAACATGTATCGCAAAGCACTTTCAACAGGGTTTCTCCCCAAGCTCAGGAAGGGATAGGAAATAAAGACTTATGCCTGCTGTAGGAAAATGCGTGCTAAAAAATTTACTTCCTTTCAGCAGTTCCTGAGGACTAGAACAGGATTACATCTCAGAAGTTATCATTTAGATACATTTCTTCAGAAACATCTTTTGAAGTGGTCTTGAAATAGCCGGGAAAACAGAACACAACTGCATGTAGGTGAAATAAAACATTAGTAAAAACAAGCAGCAGTACAATGTGGAAAGGAAACTGAAAGCTAAAATAATGAACTGTGGAAACAGTTTCATGTGACAGACAGAAAACCTAATAGGTTATGAAAGCAGTGAGGATCGGGTAACACGCAAGGACAAAAGAATGGGTAGCACTTCAGTATTTGTTGTAATGCAGAAAATAACAAGCTAAACAAACCCACCAGCATGTAAAGCAAACTTTCAACTTGAGTAAGTTTAAAACTTTAGTAAGAACTGAACAGCGGTTCTAGAAAGATCAGTATGAAAGAAAATCTACAACCTAAAACTCAAAAATAGCAAGGAGGGGGGAAAAATTGACAGATATGTCAATTCAAAAAATCCTCACAGAACTTTGCTGAGCTAAAACACAAGAGAGAGTAAAATCTGTTTTCATGACCAAGGAAAACACAGCTGAAGCTTCTGGGTTTGAATATTCAGGAGCTCCCTAGTGGGAAAGCTCAAGCCCTACATTTGTCAGGCCTAAAACCGCACACTGTAAGCATAACCTAGACCAGAGTGCTCAGTCTGAACCCAAGAGGGACAGCGACTAGGGTCGACCACCCTGACCAAGGGGATGAGACTCCACCAGCGCTCGTCCCTTCATACCGTCTCCTGCGGAGGAGTTGGGAGCATCGACTCATCGTTTTATAGTCCCAAAAGAAAACTACTGACACCAAAAGCATTTCCTGAATGCACAGACTGATACAGGGCCTCAGGGAACAGTGAAAGACGCTGTGCTCCTGACATGCTGTCTGGAATGCAGGAGATGGGTATTCACGCACGCTGTATTTCCATTCAAATCATTACAGTCCAACCAAATCTTCAGAAATTCTTCCAGGGAGCTGCCAAATGTTAAGATGATAACACAGCAAGCAAAATACCGCGAAGTGGTCAGCTACTCATTAGTGGTTCTCAAGCTCTATCTATGCAGAACCCTTAAGAGACCAAGAATTTACTCAAATTGATTCGTTAGAAGAAATGTTAAAAGAAATAAATAAATCAAAACCCCAACCAACCCACAAACCCCAAAAAAAAGCCAAAAAACCCCAGTCCTCCTCCTCCAGGTCTGCACTGGTATACAAAGTTAACTTTTTTGTTCTTACTGTTGGGTTTTTTTCTTTAGAGCAGGACATCACAGCCATCGAGTAATTCTCAGGTACCTCTGAAGGGACAGAAGTTGAGAGAACACTGTGCATGGCTACATGTCAACCCACAGTTGCCAGGAAATGGATGCCACAGGAGTCAGTGATAATCCAATAAAGCTAGTCAAAGTGCTTATTACTTACGAGAAGATGGTCATTACCTAATTTTCAGTGTGTTTGTTGAAGAGATTAAGGATCAATCCTAGGGAAATCTACATGATACGTGAACAGAGTAAAACAGAACGAGAGCGAAGTTACTTCCAGTTGCGGACGAGGGTGTTTATTTCCTAAGTTAACAGTCTTGTAAAGTACTTGAAAACTAAACAAGTACTCTTCAGATCAAAGGACAAGAAAATTACATAGGAAATATATCTACAAAAAGAGGCTTAATTCAATTGAGGCCACATTTTACAGTTAAATAACCTCTGAACAGAGAGACTCATTGGCGAGGAGGTGGAACGTCAAAGGCAGTTACTGCAGGACAGAAAAGGATTCTGATACGATATACGGGTAGTGGTTCCATCACCTTTTCTATTTCATTTGTGGCTGTTCAGCAGGTGACTTGTTCCTTTGTCA
Source organism: Sula dactylatra (assembly GCA_013389905.1). NCBI lineage: Eukaryota > Metazoa > Chordata > Aves > Suliformes > Sulidae > Sula > Sula dactylatra. The sequence continues at coordinate 207,293 of WEKW01005402.1, forward strand.
GTATGTGTTAACTGCTGTGTTATCTTTACCAAATATAAATGTTGTCTTGTGTTGATTAAAAAAAAGCAAGAAATACAATGAGAGATTCCTATAGCCTTTCAGAGGGGGAAATAAATAAACCACTTTTTCAGACAAGGAACAAGTGTTTTATCTTTGACTGAGTGTCATAAAGCACACCTACAACTGAACACATCCTATGAAGAGTGAAAACCAGTACTCTGTTATATACAGCTGTAGAAAGTGTGAAGCAATAAACTGAAATCACAACAACTTAAAAGGACAGATGTCAAAATGGCCAACACGAAAATGGGGAATGAAAGACTACGCATTGTTGGGAAGGAATTATCATCTGATGGAAGGGGGGTAATGTTTGCTTTGGAGTAAGAATTCGGGCTCTCAGATTAAGTAACCAGAATTGCAGCTGGTGAAAAACTATCTGTAAATAGCCTGTCAGGCTGATAAGCTAACAAAGCATTAAGCAAGGAAATACTGTCAGTTGAAGTCAACGTTGGACAAGCTTGGTGGCGTCAGATATATGACTGCCTGATGGCTACAAGAAGAAGTTACAAAATCGTAGTGCCAGTGGTGGTGTTTGTAACAGGCTGGTACGTCAATTCCCGCAGGAAAAAGTAGTACACTGATATGAACAGTGAAGAGCCAGAAAAAACACTTGCAACTAAAAAAGTGATACCGTTTGCAAAGAACTGAACAGCTAGAACAATAATTTTATGTTAAAAGTTAAAAGATAAAGGTGATAATATGTAATGTGGAATGAAGAGGATCCAAGATTGACAGCTGTAATCACAACAATGCAAAGAGATCTGGCTGTGGAAAGAAGGAAATTATGCATGTGGAAAGATGGGAGGTCTCTTCCATTCCAAAAATCCTCTCATTAGGATCTCAGTATATTTTCAAAGAATGGAAGAATATGCATGCCTTTTTGTTAAAAACTCATCATGAAAATACATAATGCAGGCTACCGTCAGAGCCATAGCCGGACTCCGGCATGCGAGCTGCTGGTTTCTTCTAAACAACATTTATTTTAAAAAAAAAAAAAAATATATATATATACATACACACACACACACTGTGCATTGAGGAGTGGAGGAAGAATCACATTTTTAAAACAGGAAAGGAAAACACTGAAGTTTCATTATGGTACCAGGGTAGATCAAAAAGTGGCTCAATTTCAGAAAATATAATCCTCTCGTGGTATCATATTGCTCAGGCCAGTAATGTGTTACTGGACGCTGTAAAAGTAGTATTGTGTATCAGAAGTCTTGAAACATGCCCATTAAGTCAATTCACAGAGGCTTTTTTATGCAACATGGGCCAGAACAAGAACTTACCCAGCTAACGTAAAAAGGAAGAAAGGAGCCTGGTTTTGGAAGAAGAGAGCAAGGAAAGTAAAAAATAAAAAAAGATGGAAACTGGCAGTAGAGCAGATAATCAAGAGATGCACAGAAACTAAGAACACTGTGTTAATGCTTCCCATAGGAAACAAATTTGATTATTTCAGTCTGAAGTATCGTACAAGTAGGGTGATATTTGGCTGATATTTTATCATCTACAGATAATCTTTCAGTACACAGGCCTTCCATCTTTCCTTACAGGTCTGGAAAATTATCTGCCGGGATACAGAAAGAACATCTGGCCCAACGCCACCGTTCAAGCGGGACCACCAAGAGCCAGTTGTCCAGGACTATGTCATTTAAGTTCAATTCAGTGCTTGGTGAGCATTTATCTTCAAAATTATAAATGTCAAAAGACTGAGTGCGCTATATAAACTGGTGGGTTTTTTTTTTTCTTTTTTTAAAAAGGGGGTCTTTATTCTCTGTTCTTGTCCTCTCCGTTATCATGACCAGTCAAGTGGGAGACTAGCCAGCAACTGTCACGTATAGCTCTGTTACTGGTTTCTATCCAATTCCTAAGTGACACTGTTGTTCCGTGCTTGGCACGCCAGGCACCGAATCTCCATAAATCATTATTCTGATGTCAGAAATGCAGGATTGTAGCTTCATTCAGAGAGGGTGCTGGGCATGGGGAGTGGGCAGATGAAGGATCCTTCTATTTACACACAAAAAATCTTCATGATTAGCCAAGAGCAACGAGAAAGGAAATACAAAGAGAGCATGACAATTTAATGAGGATTTGTTCCTTTGGGGGGGAAGAAAGGCTGAAGCACAATGGTGGGATGCAGGGATTACAGCAGTTCAGACAGTAACTCTTTTAGAAGTTAACAGTAAATATTTGCCCTCAGTTCCAACAAAACTACGTATTTTACATACCCAGTGTGAACATTACTAATACATGGGAAAGAAAAGGAAGCAAGCAGAGGGGAAAAAGGAAAATATTGTCAGCTAAGCCAATTGTGAATGGTGAGGAAAATACACAAGAGAAACCTGTAAAGAGCAATGATCCGTCACTGTATTTTTATTTACATACAGATACAAAAGGAAAAAAGGCAGATACTCCTCTGGTCAAAGCTACAAAGAGGAGTTTCTTCTCCAAAGCTGCTACCCTGCTGCTACCCAGGTGGGCTAACTGGCTTCCACTCAGTTGCTTATTCCACCACATGCACGTTGAGGCTAGAAGGCCATTCTTTCTGTATCCCTTGTGCCCTGCAAGCCCACCTAGGCAGGGAAAGAGAAAAAAAGCTTGCATGACAACACAGTACTCGGGATAGACTAGCCCTAAACTCTTCTCCAAGTCACATTATACAAGTTACATCATTCCTTGCTCTCCTCTTCTGTGACATTACTGAAGACTGAGAGAACCCCAGCATATCCAGTTGTTGTACAGAAGCTGCTCCGTAACTGTTCATCCATGTTGTTGCTTTCCCTGCTTGCTGCCCTCTCTTTCAATGGGAGAAGTGGACCTGCAAATACACCCAGACTTGGACACACCATGGGTTTATACAGTGATAAAATTATGTTCTTGCATCTTGCCCTCTTCCTTTCCAAATCCTAACGTGATGATTCATTTATTTGACTGACACTGAGCCCATGTTTTCTTAGAACTACCTTTTAAGAACAGCCGTCTTCATACTATTTCAGCTTAGTTCTTAGATCAGGGTCGTCTTCTGGAAAATAAGCCCATTGTTATATCCATCAGCTTCATAAATTAACTCTGAAACCCAGGGTAGCTGTAAAACATATAGAATCATCTCAATTTCACAACATCCTGGCTTACTTGGAAGAATTTCAGAAAGAGATCATTTAATTAAGAATGCTGGCAGCAGAAACCACCTCCAACAATAGCCAGGGTGATTAAGGTTGGGAAGAAGAGATGAAGCACATAGACATACCCTTCCCCAGTTACTTTTACAAACTATGGAGTCCAAAGACTACAAATGAAAGACTGTATTATCTCTCCTAATTAGAAGATGCCAAGATTCACTCTCTGCTTCTTTATCTGGGCTTCATTAGTGGCCCCAATACCTTTCTCATTTCTTCTGAAACATCAGATGTGTAAATGTGTATCTGAGCTGCTTGACAAACAGAAGCAAGGCAGACCAGAAATAAAAATTTGTTGAATATTAATGAAAACCAGTGTTCTGAACTCAGGAATAATAAAATAGATCCCTTTTCTGCCCCATGAGGAAGGCACATGTGAGTGGGGAAATGAAAACATTCCTTTACATGCATGCGTGCATACATATAACTATCCATGTCAAACTGAACGTATTCCAAAGCTTACATTGTCTCCAAGCCGTGAGCTATTTACCTTTTTTCACTGAGGCATTCATTTCACAGGCAAAACTTATAATTTTCACTGCACAGAACTACCCTTGTGAAAGTGTATTCCAGTGAGATGGGGACGAGGTGGGGGAAGATGTATGTAAAATTCCTGAAATGCTATAGCAACTCAGTATTTGTTGGGATTCCATTCAAAGAAGTCATATGAAGCCTTCGGGGAGCTGGCACGCAATCAGTTTCAGTTATGATGGTTTGTCATTCAACAAATCAGTCAGTATTAAAATAATCTGACTGCAGCTTTGAAGTGACTTGCAAACATGTCTATTAGAATATGTTGGTCATTAAGCAAAGAAATTTTGCTATTGATATTAGATCACATTAAAAACATTATCTCTTGCAGAACAAGATGTGAGGGAGAGAAAACGATTGGGGGAAAAAACGATACTCATGAATTACAAGTCTATAACCAGGCTATAAAACAAACATGCCAGCTTCATACAAAGAATTCCCCTGGCTGTTAACGTACTAAATATTAAACACCTAACTCACTTTAATCATTTGAATAAAACAAAACTGTGGAGAATACTAGATCACAAGTTTTGTTTAATGGCGGGTCACTGAATTTTTAGATTATTAATAACTTTGATCAATGCAGACACCAAAGGCATAAAACACTTTCAAGGACAGGCCTTTAGGTAAAATACCCAGATCAGGATTCAGTATGAACTTCAACATTTTAAAACATGAACAAAACATAGTTCGGAAAGAATTTAGTTCTGACTCACATATGGGAATAACAGATGCCTCAGAAGCAACATGCCAAATCCTAAATAAGCATTCAGAAACAGGAATCCCATAAGGTACTATGCC
>WEKW01005403.1:0-11165 GCA_013389905.1 Sula dactylatra
GCATTGTGTAAAAGCTTTGTGTAGACAAACCCTAATTTCAGGAACACAACTTAGATTTGTTCATATTCAGCTTAAGTTTATTTATATTACATTAAATGGACTACACAACTGTTTTGTCACCATCTCATTTACTGTACCTTATATTCCTTTTTCCATGCTTCAAAGAGTTCCAGAAATACGCTGCCTTCTTCAGTTAGCTTAACATCCATTCGGTGAGCTTTGGCAAAGGAGAGAATAGCTTTCAAAGCACGTTCAGTTTCACTGGTCGCCCACAGTCCTCTACTTGTGGTGGGTAAACGGTCATCAACAAGCCCTTCTTCATCTTCTCTCATCTCCTCAAATATTGCCATTTGGCCTTTAACACTTAAAAACAAACCCAGCATGATACTTATCACTGACTTCGTACTTCCACATCCATTTCTACTTATTCACCATATATTCTAGCCTTCTGATATTTGATTAAAGGATAAAGCAAACCAAAACAAATGTAAACAGCTGTTTCATTACTTGATATCCTAAAAGCTTGCTTTGAACACAGTGACCTCAGTGTCAGCAATGAAATCACTGTACAGGCCATTTTGTCAGCTCAAAATCATCAATAGCTTTTGTAAAGACTTAGGCATCTTTATTATCTTTCAGTAGTTACTGATGACTAACATCGCATTCATTTAAAAAAATCTGCAATTCTGACTAGTTAAATCAGCAAGAGTTGCACTTAAACTTTGAGGCAAAAATTGCCGTATATTGCACTATTTAAGAACACTGCAGCTTCCCAGTTCCCTCCCTGACAAACAACGCTATGTCAGAAACAACAAACATTTCCTAATGATTCCAGCAACAGAGCTCCCACTGGTACAGACTTTTGAAACCGTTTTCTCAGTGACCTCAAGATTTTTGAATCCAATTTTGACATTGTGAGGGACATGAGAGATAAAAGTCAAAGAGAAAGCATGCAGAGGGCTGCATCCATGCCTCTCAGTACTGTCCACTATCCATACTCCTCTCACACCACATGCTGGTGCAACCCTTCTTTCAGCTCACAGCTGCATTCACATCTGAAATCTCCTCTCTCATTGTGGCTTTAGTCAAATTTTGTTAATTTATGAAATATGCAGAATTAAAAAAAATCTGAACGAGTACGGTATACTGTTTGCAACTGGACTGCACATAAATATTTGCACAAACAGGAGTATGCGTTTAATTAGCATACTATACACACACTTTCTGCATACTTCATCACTTCAAATGTGTGGTCATGTTATAGCAGCTTGAGAAAAAGTGGCATGTATTTGTTCGTTGTACACAACTTTTTCAAATGAAATGTACATAGAAAATTAAACTTGACTAATAAAATTGCTATCAAGGCCACTAGCAAGAAGTTGCTGTAATTTGTTCATAGTTATTTCAGAAAACTAAAAGTATAAAATATAAAACAATCCAACTTTCACTTTTTTCATAGTGAGAAGTTTATAAAACTGTGAACTTACGTATGAGAAAAGAGCTTCGACTCGTATTCTGTGAACAACTCATCAGCCTTACAAAAGACACAGCTGCAATACAGAAGACAAAAAACAGAAGCACTCAGAATTTCATCAGAAACCAAAGTAATTCCTGTAATTTCCTATTCCAACATATAAAACCACACAAAGTCCTTAAAAAAGAACAATTTAACAGTCTTATGTACACTCGACTTAATAACTGACAGGAAAAGATTTTAAGAATAAAACCACAGTAAGGTCATGATTCTAACAAATGGATCTGTACTATCTATGTGCATACAAACCCTGAGTACAGAATAAAGACTTTAATCTCTTCTTATTTCAAATGAAGGAAAATTTAATAATACACCTCTAAAGTATATTTTCTATTTTCAAGACATACTTGTTAAGTGGAAGTCTAACAGGTCGCAAATGGCAGATAGTGGCAGCCTCAATAACCTGCTTAGAGGGAGGGCCTTCTAAATTTTTCACTGCTTCTCTTACAATCTTCTGGAACTTCTTCACTTCCTCCAGCTGGGTTGTGAGCAGGTATTGAAGGCCTCTGCAGTCACGGAATCTGATTTAAAGAAAAAGGGAACTAATTGCACACTGAGGCACCAAATCCAAACTTGATTCAGTATTTTGAATTAGAAGAGAAATAGCTAAATAGCAGTATAGGACAACACATAAAGTTCATATCATAAGCAAATGCTTATTTTGTTATTACTACTACATGTAATGCTAACTGTTAGAAATCATTCCATTGTATCCCCTGAGATGCTGCCTGGCATTCGTTGACTAGAAAGACTCTTTCCAAGACTTGAGAGATATGACCAAATATTAGTAGTCAACACCAACCTGTAACATTCTCGTCCACAATGTGAATGTACTAAAGGTAAACAACTGCACATATATAGTCTTATTTGCATCTGTTGGCCAACAAACTGATTTTCAATGTACCTCTGCAATTCACAGCAGACATATGCACCTATCACAAAAATATAGTGCATTTTGCAAGTTAGCTTTTAAAACCGAAATTATTAAATGGACATGACAGTGAACTACTTTCCTAAAATCTAGCTGGCTTTCGTGATTGGAGTGGGAACATGAACACCAGTTAAGCACTTCCCATATAGTGTTTTTCCTGTGAGCAGAGGTCTCTTGCTGAGAGTGCACCATTCATACAAGGGCTGGCATTCATATACAAGACAGTGTATTACAAGACTGTGGAAAGCTTAACCCAACACATCCCTTTTGTAAAGTGTAGAAAGAAAAGCACAGGTTTAACAACACTACTGAAGTCTGGCATTTAAAATGACTTACTGAAGCAATATGTATTTTAAAATAAAATAGATGAGTTTTCCTAACCAGGTAGTCTGAGAATACATGTAAATTGCAATCACAAGTCTGTTGCTAACACTGTCAGTTGCCAAATATTGCAGGTTTATGAAAATCTCCCACACTATACCCCGGATTAATGATCTCTAATACTCAACTAGAGATTAGCACTTGTTGCTTTCACCACTGACCAGTAATACTTCATAAGACACTGTTTTTTAAGTTTTTATTGCATATGCGAAAATGAAAGGAAATAAGTTTTATCCCTATTTTATAAAAGAAACAGTTAAGTTGCAGATAGCTTGGCCAAAGTTATACAACCTGTAAGCAGCAACAATTTTAAAAGATAATTCCTAAATAGCTAATTTCAAGTGAGAAAGATCCTATTTTTTCCCAGTGTGACACAGGCAAGCATATAAACAGATGCATAGGCTTATGAGATCAATGTGAATGTGCAAACAATCCTTTCATCAAATTTATTTTGACCAGAATGAGATGCCATCATTCTCAAATAACACTTAACCATGAAATGTTCGTATTACTGACTCACAGCCTGCTTGATGTTGGAAGGGACCTTGGAGGGTGTCTTGTCCAACCCCTTTCCTCAAGCAGGGTCACCTAGGGCTGGTTGCCCAGGATCATGCCCTGATGGCTTTTAAGTATCTCCAATGATGGCGACTCCACAACCTCTCTGGGCAACCTGTGCAAGTGCTCAATCATCCTCACAGTAAAAAAGCATTTGCTGATGTTCAGAAGGAACTGCCTGTGTTTCAGTTTGTGCCCATTGCCTCTTGTGCTGTCACTGAGCATCACTAAAAACAGCCTGGCTCCATCTTTTTTGCACCCTCCCTTTAGGTAATTAGATACATTGAGAAGATCCCCCTGAGTGGTCCCAGCTCTCTCAGCCTCTTCTTATATGAGAGATGCTCCAGCCCTTTCATCACCTTCTCGGCCCTTTGTTGGACTCTCTCCAATATGCCCACCTCTTTCTTGTACTGGACAGCCCAGAACTGGACACAGCACTCCAGGTGTGGCCTCACCAGCACTGAGTACATGGAAAGGATCACCTCCCTCAGCCTGCTGTCAATACTTTGTCTAATGCATTCCACGATACCATTAGCCGCCTTTGCCGCAAGAGTACATTGCTAGCTCATGGTCAACTTGGTGTCAACCGGAACCCTCAAGGTCTTTTTCTGCAAAGCTACTTTTCCAGCTGGGTGGCCCCAATATTCATTTTGAAGAGAGAGAATTTCCTTCTTCCTCCTCAGCATAACTCTGAGTTTTGAAGAAAGAAGTAAAACTTTGTATCTTTTAGATTACTCAATAGAATTATGTTAAGTACTGAAAAGTAAAAGATATGCTTACTTCCAGCAAGGGCAAGGAATTGCCACCTTTTGGAATCAGGATAGCAGAGTAGTCAAACTGGAGGATATGTCTTTAAATATGTAATTAAAATCTGTACATATTTTAAGTATTTAAATTTATACACACGTACACATTTTATATACACATTTTAGATATTTATATACATATGTATATGCATTTATATACTTCTGTTTTTAGATGTTTTTATACATATATACATACATATATATATAAAAACCCCTGAGGTTAAACTGTGAGAGCACTCTCCTTCCTATGTCTCCCTTTTCCGTGATGAACTTACAGAGCTGGAGCACAGAACATACAAGAGGAGCTGGGAGAAAAGGGTTTATTCAGCCTTAAAATGCGATTGCTCAGGGGAGAACTTATTGCTTTCTAGATCTATCGATCTAACTGGAAGGTACAGTGAAGACTGAGACAGGCTTTTCTCAAAGGCGCACAGTGGAAGAACAAGAGACAATGGACACGGGATGCACACAGGAAATATTAACTAGATAGAAGGATTTTTAATTATTTTTTTTCCCCACCAAGTGGGTCAAGTTCTGGAACAGGCTTCACATAGAGGGTATGAAATCTCCCTCCTTGGAGATAACCTAAACTCAACAACAACTCCCTGTGCAACCTGATTGGGCTGAATCTCTGAGCATGGGCCTGGATCTATAAACTGGGGGTTAGTCTAGGTGACCTCCAGATGTCCCTTCCAATCCATTATTCTGCAATTGCACACAACAACAGTGGTACTGTTGTCTCTAACATGAAACCAACCAAAATTCTTTGCTCAGAAAAACAATGACGTTATTTTATGCTGTTACACAAGGATTTTCTGATATTGTCTGTCTACTTTCCATTTAAGCAAGTCAGTTTCTTTCAGAGGTTACTCAATTTTAATGCAATGAACTCTGAATCTTTCTTGCTCAGCAGTTGCATGAGTACAGAAGACTGTAAAACCATAGTAGATAACACAAAGGAACATTTAAAAGAATGCTTGTCTAGAGAAAGCAGCAATCCTCCTGCTTTTCCTTTTAAGTCTTCTGTCTAGTTACACTTTTTGGGGGACTGTTTTTGAAACTTAATTGCAGCCCAGATGCTCTGATGCAAAAATGCCTACTATTTAATTGCAACTGTTAGCACAAACTGATGAGAGGACCTGAGCAGACTTAACTGAATTCATTAACCTATTTTAGTTATCCTCTTACTTCTCTGCCATGGAGAGTTTATTAATCTGCTGTTTGTAGTTGCAAGTTATTTCATTTCGCACACGTTGAACAAGCTCCTCATCGATGGCATACTGTATTGCTGTCTGGATGACATCCAACCACCAAGGAGAACCTGAATGCACCTGTATGCAAAATAACAGGTTTACCCATGAATATTCAGCAAACAAAGAATTTACTCATTGCAGCAGAGACTTATACTGCTCTCTAGGCCATACTCAAACAGACACTGGTAAATTCCATGGAAAGTGGAAGATCAGAGTATGCTTAAAAAAAAATCCCCTTTCTTGTTTAAGTGAATAAATGATTAAGAAATTTTCTACGTTCCCATTTAGTTCCACACCTTCATATTGCTTCAGTACAGTTAGATTCACCGAGGCCATCTAACAGAATAGCCACATAGAGAAATTGTAATCTCCAAGTTTCCTCTTTCTCTCTTTCTCTCTCAAAAAGAGATGAAAGGATCATTTAATCAGAGAAAGGAAGCTCTCTGTGAAATTAATAAAGAGCAACACTGAAGTAACCTTATAATTTTAAATGGTGAAAGAAGATGCAGAGGTTTACTTCTTCATGTGCCATTTGCCCCCATTTCTTTATTATTTCTTCACTATTATGCAAGGGACAAGCAGCATTTCAACTCAGGTGTTCATCAATTCATTAAGGGCTTGCACCTTCCTGTGAAACCTGAACTGTCACATTGGCAATTGTCATTGACATTGAGCCTTAAAGCACAATGGCCAAATGCATGTCAGAGAACAGTTCTTTCGAAAGTAACTGAAATACCATCTGATACACCACAGAAATGTTTCAAAGCCCAAACCTATAACTTATATAACCAAATTACAAGTGAAACAGTTAATACAAAAATCAGTCATGACGTTAAACTTTACTGGAATCATCCCACCATTTACTTCTGGTTTTAGTCATCTGTTCCTCAAGTACTGTGTGGCTATGTGAGGAACACGGGATATGTTTCGGGGCTCTGTGTGCGTGTGTGTGCTCACTGCCAAAGCCCCATTCCAAATAGGCCTTCAAAGAACTGTTAGAGAAAATAAACAGCCGGAGTTCTGGATAAACACATGAAAATAATATTAAAAAAAAGATCTCAGAATTCAGAGACTAAGTATGTAAGAGCTACCTGCCTTTCTCTGGAGTTCCCGAATGGTCTGAAGAACTGGCTGTAAGGCCTGATGGGCTTCTGCAACTTCTGCATTGGATTTACTCATATAATGCTGTCGAAGTTGTTCTGCCTGTATGGAAATGACAGCTTAAGTTATGAACAACTCATATTTATGAGGAATAACTGAAAATGCAAAAAGTCCCCAGCTACTGTAGTGTTTTAAAATGGTTAGCTACCTACGTGCTACCCACTTTCATTTGTAAGTAATATTTAGCATTAATTTCTTCCTCTAGAATCTACCATTTATTAGTAAGCCCAAAAAACATTTGAGAAGACAAAGTACTGCAAAGATGCTAACTATGCAATTTTGCTTTTGGACAAGCCCAAACGACACAGTAGGAATACGTTGCATTACAAATTACAAAGAAAGCAACTGGAATTGAACTCAAAATTCTTACTTCCCTGTACATTAAAATACATTGTGTTGAATAAGTAAACAACAAAAAGATCCTAGAATAATCTGAGAACAGGATAATTTAAATTACTTACATATAAAACTTACCCCTAAAATAACAAGAAAGGTTTAAATTTCATTATTTTTAAGTGTATCAGATATAACTTTTCAATAAAAATTACTTCTGACAGTGAAAACCCCTCTTGGTATGCAGAGTATCCACAATATATTCAGCACCAGTTTACTCGGTATTTTAAAAATTGATGAACAAATAATTTATATTTCTTACAAGTAACATACATACACACACATATCTTTCACCATTACATTGATTTCACTAGATATTTTTATTTTGTGCATTTTAGGGTCTGTTTAAGTCTTCTTTTTGTTTGCTACTATCAGATCTTTATATTACTGTTACACACGGAGCTCAGTTTACTGTGAGTGGACAGGACTCAGGTATTTGGATGAGCTACTGGCAAAAGATAGCTATGAAGAACAATCTCTGCTTCACACTTATAAGCAAAATAGAAATTTTTCGATCCTCCTTTTTACAATAATATCAGGAGAAGGTGATATAAAAAAATTGCTAGAGTTACAGGTCAATAAAAATGGGCAATATTTCTATAAAGGCTGGTAAAAATTCCTTTAAATATTTAAGAGAACAAGGCTCATTAAAACAGAAAAAATGCTACCTATGCATAGAATTTGCATAAAAATAGTATCACAAGATACCCACATAATAAGACAGATACTGATCACCACCACATAACTGGAAAGGCTGAAAAAACTGGGCTTGTCCAGCTTGGAGAAGAAAGGCTTATAGAGGGTACAAAATAGCAGCCTTCCAGCAGCCAGAAGGAAATCACCGGGAAGAGGGAGCCAGGCCCATTACTGAACTACATGGCAAGTGAACAAGGGACAGTGGCTATAAATTGGAATGGGAGGTTCTCTGTGATTTCCCCCACACCCCCCAACCCCCACTATGAGAATTATGAAGTATTGGAACAGGTTGCTCAGAGAAGCTGTGAAATCTCTTTCCTTGAAGGTTTTAACAGCCCAGCTGGATAAAGCTCTGAGCTACCTGATCAGAAATCAGCATTGACCCTGCTCTGAGGGGGAGGTTCAGCTACAGACCTCCCAAGGCCCTTTCCAACCCAAATGATGCCACAATAACGATATTGTTTTGCAACCGTGGTTCATATGTCCTCTACAAGTAACCAGTGGGGGACAGTGATCCCAGCTATCTTACCAGGAATTTCCCCAGTTAAGATTAAGGATATAGTTAAACAGGCTTACGCACACAGGAAGTAAAATGCAGTGACTTGCTTATCTGGCCAAAGATGGTCAACCTTTCTAGATGTTTAGGCAGTACAAGAGTGACAGGGATGAACCAGTTGCTGTAGGGCATGTGAGTACAGTAAGTAATACAGGGAGAGCTTGGACAGATGCCACTGGCAAACTTTAGGCTATGAAGAATAATGCAAATCAGGACCTCCTCAAGAAGGTTTCAAATAAGATATTATCAGGAGCACATGCAGGACCAAAAACAGAGGTAGAAAAACAGCTTCAAGGCATGATTGAAAAGATGCGTTAGACAGTAGTAGCTTATATTGACTAGGAGATAGGGAAGCATTTTGGAATGGAGGGCACCTACGCAAGAAAAATAAACTCCACATAGAGAAGACTCTGACTATCTGCAATTAAAATGAGAAAAGCTAAAGAAAATGTGAGGAAATAAAGGAATAAAAAGAATTCAGGATGATGCATTCTTTATCAGTAACATCTATGTTAGTTATTTCCACAGGAACACTGTGGGGGTAGAGAAGTCACATCTGAGAGATAAAAATTATTAAAACTTCCATAAAACACACTCACAACATAGCAGAGATCTCTAAGCATTCAGAATAGCAGCATTTTACCGGACATTTCTGCTCTCATCTCACACACGAAACAACTCTTAATTTTACTAACCTGAAAGGAAATGTACGTAGTTAACTTGAAAGCTATTTAATGATATTTCTTTAAATAGAGAAAATATTGAAGGATAAAAAAATAAAAAGGTGCTCTTCAGAATGTATTTCTATAAAAACAAGCAACGTTTACCTCTTCCGCAAGTCGGCTATCACGCAAAGTTGGGGGAATTCCAGGGTGCTTTGCCAACAATTCCATCAAATTGTGTGTTGAATGAAGTCTCTAAATATACACAAAATCAACAGTAATCATGAAAAAATACAATGCAACATCTGTTTCAGGGAAAGCTTAAACAGCAATGAAAGCTTACAGGAAGAAATCAGTATTCATTTAAAATTAGTTTTATTTTTTCTTTGTTAATCTGGAAACATCTTAAAGAAAATAAATATTCTTTTCCTCATTTTACTGAGGTAGCAAATGAAACATTAGAAAGAGCTTCTTCAACACCTCAAAAGCACATCACCAGGAAAGTTTGATACCAAGTCATCAGATTCTGTCCTGTACTCACCCTTGCAATTAAAACAGCCCTTGACTATCATGGAAAACAAGTTATCTCAGACCACATTCTTTTGAAAATAACTTTCAGCATATTATAAGGAGACAATTCACCCAGCCTATCTAAAGTGAAATAGGAGCTGGTTTTTTCCTTATGCTTCAAGAGCTTCAATAATTTTTTTGTATTTTTCACTTTTCTGAAATAAACAATGACTGAAAAAAACATAACCTTTTTGTTTATGTTTAGGGAAAATAAACTTGATTGTTAATATAAGGCAACTCTACTCCTCTTCCCTAGCTTCACCCTACATGTCCTGAACTAGACCCCTAACATTATGCTGCCTGCATATCTCCTACAAACTCATACTAATAACTTTCACTATCATGAACTTGTGCCCTTCTCACCTCCTGGATCGACTTCACCTTTGCCCTATTACTACCTCAGCCACTGAAGAGCACTGGCCAGCAGTGGTTTGCCATTATCTTAAAGAGCTAAGCCCACACAACTGGGAAGTGCTCAACAGAAGTTGCGTTTTGTTACACAAAGGCAATATTATGCAGCGTACCTTTTGAGAAAAAGAAGAAGCTTTACTGGATTGCATAATCCAGTAAAACAGCTTAATTAACAATCTTGTTATGAGTAGCTTAACAAGTTTATGCTGATACAGCTATGCTAAGTGAAAAATGCCTCTGGGAAGTCACAAAGGAGAAGGAAGGATCAAAGAAGCGCAACAGAGCCATCACATGACCACATGCAAGATAATCAAAGAATAACTTAGTGAAGCAAGCAAAGTAAAGAAATAGACAACTGATCACTTCTTATTTACCTGTCATTAACATTTTAAATATCTTGTTATGCTTACGAGAATTTTGGTCGATTTATAACTGGTATTTCTTGAAGAAATATAAAGATGTTACAGAACAATTGCCTTTTTAATCAGGAAAATATATTCATATTTTTAGCACAGTATTCAAAATGTATTAATATATTTCCTGAAGAGAAAATTCACTTTGATTCTTTTTCATGTTTTGATGCCCTTTTGGAGAACACCTTCTGCAGTGCAACAATTTTATTATTCTCAGTCATTTGGCATGTTAATATGATTCTCAATGCAAACCCAGCATCCTGTATTTGCAGGATATAATATAGTACCATTAACGTGAGCAGTCGCAGTCACATACACAAGGAATTCAGCACATTAAGTTTACTGAGGAACAGCAGGTGGAGATCATACACTGCTTCTGGGATATCACAAAGACTCACGAGCAAAAGTTTTTAGAAATACAGTAGCTTTTTAGAAAAAAGGAAATGTGAAGGTCACTGGACAGACTCCTATCTAAAGACTGTGACAGTGACAGCAGGCTGGAAGAGCAATTCAGCACACCACTAGGAGGAAGAAAAGACTGACCTGTTAAATTAAATCTAAAGTACTCCAGTTCTTAACTACGTCTCTTTACATTTGAATGCTCACTCACTTGCAAGGAATCTGTTTTGAGCTTTTCTTTGTGCTCTTCAGAGGATCGTAACACTTCTCTGTACAGCTCTGCAGCCAATGCATATTCTCCTGAATTAAAAGAGAGTAACGAAAACATACACATATTGTGTTGGTTTTTAAACATACAAATAGCCATGACTGGCCATCACTTGTTACACACTAAGGTATTTTCCGAGAGGCTGTATAATATCTCCTTGCCTTCAAGCAAATCTT
>WEKW01005426.1:10022-26837 GCA_013389905.1 Sula dactylatra
GGTGTGAGGTGGAAGGGCGCCGATACCGGCCCCGGGGCGCGGACCAAGGGCTCGGCTGGAGGGGCCCGGCCGCCCCCCGCCGCCGCCCCTCAGAGGCAGCGTGAGGGCAGGCGCCGGTGGTCACGGCAGCCGGTGTCACCGCAGAAGGGTCCCGCCGTTCGGAACGAGAGAAGGAGCCTACCTGGTGCAAGGAACAGGAGTCTTCGTAGGAAGGTTTAACGCTACCTGTGTCTATAGAGCTGTTCTATAGAAAGCCTGTATTTCTATACACTGTTCTATAGAGCTGCATACAAGTAACACGTGTTCTGCTGCGAGCGGAGTCGAGGCCAGAATTCATATTTCACACGTGCTGTTTACTCCCGGAACTAAATTCCTCAGGTGTTTCATTACAATTACTATGCTTCGGCTATTGGCACATATTTTGAGCTGTGCGTGCTTACTTCACCTTAAGCCCAGATTCTCAATTTTCTTCCTGGAGGACTTTTAAAAACTCAGCTGTTTTACACTGCACTTACAGCTCGGAAGCTCCCCGGTGTGTGTTACAAGCTAGGTATGCGCTACTGTCGAGTTCCTTTTGTTGTCATTCTGTACATCCTGTAATCTCAGACTTCTACAGCTGGAGGGGAGCTGTGATTTTGGTGGTGGACAGATAGAAAAAAAACAACAAACCAACAACCAAACAACAAAACACGCAGAGATGTAGGTACTCATTGCAAGAGAAACTAAGAAGAAAAGCCAGAGATATTTCATGGTGACTGAAACCTTACAGGCCACTTACTCTTCAGTTGGGGAGCAGCCTTCAACAAATTTCGGGGGAAATGCTTTCCCCTGCTATCTTAAGCAAAAGCCTTTTTTTTTTTTCTCTTTCTTTTTTCCCCCGCCTCTATGTGGGCCTCACAACCCTGCCCACCAACATCAGTGAGACTAACAACAGTATTGGGGTTACAAGGAATGCATCGTGCCTGCATGGATGCCTCTGCTCAGGGAATTATCATGGAAAATGTACCCCAGCCTGTATCTGGAAGCGTCATCAGTTTTGATCAATCATTTTTCACCATCTGACTGCTCCCTCCATTCCTTTGGTCTGTTTGCAGAAATGGGAACTAATGACTCAATCTGCTGAGCAATCACTGCCGCCCTTGGCCTCACCGATCACCAGGAGACAAACAGTATTTAAGTAGGGGAGTTGCACTGGGACAGTAAGTGCAAAAAATGGAGGTGTGCTGTGACTGCCAAACCCAAATGGCCAACCCTGCTGTTCTTTAAGCAGACACTCGAGAGACCAGGCTTTAGTAGTACTAGCTGCTATGCTACAGTATTTCCCAGCATACGTACAACACGTATCCACGATTTTCAACATATGCAGTGTAATCAAACATCAATCTAAATGATTCTATGATTAGCAGCTTCTGAGGTCCAAGATACATCACACAACGTTACAAAAGTTGTACAGACTACAGAGGAAAGGATGAAATCTGAAAGTCATCGAAACCATACTTCTCCAGCCTTAGATTTTCAAGCTCAGTTGTATGGAAGAGTTTTCTTCCTTCCAAATGAAAAGGCAGTACTGTACTTTAAGGGTATTTGCCCTGAAGATATAAAAGTATACAGACTGAAGTTTGGAAAGCTCTGGTGCACAGAGAAAGCATTATGCAACAGCAGTCCCTAATTTCCTGGGGAGAGGCACTCCCTCCATACAGGGGGTCAGTGCCTGCCGATCAATCAGTGATCCCTTGATGCTGCAGCACTAGCTTCCTCCATCTGCTTGCTCTATGCAGTTCTTCCAGGTACACAAATCCAGAAAACTTAGCCCAAAACCGCGGGACTGGGATTGCAGGGTGGAAAGTTCAGGAATGCAAAAGATATGGACGTATGAGCAGTAGGGGCTTGTGATGAGTTTAGGGAGGCAGTGGTACAGCCTTTCCCTAGGCAAGTATAGGGACTAGCACAGAGCCACTGCTGCTGGGATCCAAAAGCTGAGGTCTATAGAGTCCTGTACAGAGCCCTCATCCATTGAAATTGAATTTGAGAGTGTTTACAGAATCAGATAAAAATTAAACTTGGTGAGTGAGCAGTAAAGGTAGTCTGAAAAATGAGAAGTGCATTTGAAATTGTATTTCAAATTAACATTTAATATTATTAGAGGAATTACATTCAAATATAGTATCGAATACACTTAACCATTACTTAATGCTCCGTATTTTAAGTTCTGCTGTTCTTTGGTAGTTACCTTGGTTGCACCTACTATATTTTTCCTTCAGGAAAACGAAACCCTTTTGAATATTTAAATACTTCTCCCTCCACGTATCATGCACTGTGGCTATGCTGTCTCAAAGCTGAACTATCCAAAAGAGAAAGCCAAGCTTGGTTACTCTGAAAACAAGCAAAGGACTACACAGCGAAGCACAAGCGTTTTCTCTCCTGTTGATACTGAGTTCTAGGCTAAAGTTTTTCAGATTCATCTACAGTGAAGCTATGCTGCTTTGGCAGTACCAGTGTTAGAGCAGTACAACCCTCCTCCTTCATGTGGATTTAACAGCAGTAGCATAAGAATTAAAATGACTACAGTTAGTCCCCTATAGAAAAGGAATAAAGTTACACTGGTAGAGATACCTTTAGGCCTATGTAACTGTGCCTCTCCACCACCCAAGCAGGACTTTTTTTAGTTACAGCCCTTTCCTCCTTATTCACACCCTATTTATGTTGATACAAGATCTGCTTATATGCTAATTTTTAAAGAATGTTTTCTTCTTAAGAATTAGATTCTGCTTCAGTGACAGGATTCTGCAAGCTACAAGTGTCTGAGGCCATGCTGTCTGCAGAACCACAGGAAGGCAGGAGTTAGAAGCAAGCAGTATTTTTGTAGAAGGTAAGATCATCTTAGCAGTTAGAGAGTTATACAAACCTAAGTCAGATTCTGTTTTTAAAGGTCACCACCATAGCTGGGGAGGGGATGTGTGCTGTCTGATCCCCTGCACATCTGAAGTACAGGCAGCCAGAAGGGGACATTCCCTTTCAAGGGGAAGGATGACAAAACCCTCAATCTAAGTTACTGGTTCACCACCTCCAAACAGTGAGAAAACTATGTGAAGAAACAGGTTTATAGCTTATGGGAGAATGTAAAAGAAAAGGTTTGATGGCAAAAGTTGTCTTAGCATTTAATAGCCCATTTGACAGCATCTCATCAGGATTTTAAGGGAAATACTCAAGTATGGAATGCAACCACCAGGAAGCTGAAAGTAAAACTACCAAATAATCCTGATTATTAACAATATTCTCTTTAAAAATTATTGAAGATATGTAAGGAATGAACACAAACATTTTAAAAAATCCTGCTTCAATTTTCAAGTAATGCTTTAAAAGGATAACTTTTCACTTGTGCTCATTCCAATAGCATTAGAGATCATTAACAAATTAATACAAATAATTCACATTCTTACTGACTACACAATATTACACTTCAGTCTATCACTTTCCTTAACTGTAAAAATGCACATAAGCTCCTGAAGTTTAGCATAACCCTATTATAGTGTTATCTTCATAGGGCATTACAGTATTATCATAGTAAAGCCTGTTGTTCAGTGTTTCATTATTTTAGTTTATAATCCAAAAATGAAAACTTCATATATCTGTAGGTTAAAAACACTGCAGAAGAACCTTCCATGTTTCTTTGTGAGTTTTGAAAAAAATAAATCCCTGACTTGACAACCTAGTGAGTGACATTAAACCGTACATTTTCTATGTCCTTTTTTAATTAGCAAAACCAAGAGTGAAGTCCAATACCCAGCACATTTACCTCAGTTGTAATCTTCCAAGTAACTCAAGTAGCACGTACCAGTCTGCAGGTCTATCTTACAAAACCAATTTCTCTGGAGGAAAAGGTGTTTAACAAAAAAAAAAAGACAACAAAAAAAAAAAAAAAAAAAAAAAAAAAAAAANAGCAAAGCTTTTCACCATGAAAAAACCGATAAATTTCCCCTCCCAAACAAATCAGCATTGCAAATTCAGTCAGATAATCCACTAAATATGAAAATTCAATAGAGTCCACTTCCTTATTTGAAAAATGTTCTACTAAGCCTTTTGTTTATGTGTTGCTGCAATGGTGCTTATGCGCTGGCTGTCAGAAGCGTCCTTCAGACATGCAGCTGCGCTGTTTGGTGGTAGAACTAACTCCTGACTCCCAGGTCCTGGACAGCGGTAGCAGTGCAGTTCCGAAATAAGCTGCACCTTGAACATTACTGTAGCCATGGCACTGTGATGATCTTCCTTACCTCTTTTAACATCTAGGAACAGCCAAATACATTCTTTTGTATAAAAAGTGTTCTTTAAAAAAAAAAAAAAAAATTTTCTTTGCATTTTAATTAGGCGGTTGGTATACAGCAATTTATATTTTTACAGAATTATCTTCATTTAGTTGCATTTCAGAAGTTGCGAAGTGACCTTAGTCACTGAAAGAACAAAGTTTTTTAATTTAAAAAAACAGAATTAAAATATTTTTAGTCAATTAATCAAAATAAAAAACCTTCAAGTAATGTAAATTACAAAATGTTACTGCATAGCTTTTTCTTTTATGCATGTGTTTGTCTTTTATTTAGGAATCACTAGTCCTGAAGAATGCTATTACAGTACAGAGTTGAAATTACAGACATGGTAAGTCTGCAGTTATTTGCACAATGCTAAGACTTATAAAATACATCTGCTTGAAATTTAGGTGATTTGTTTAGAAGTTGGTAAGTTTTAGGAAAAGTTAAAGAAAGGAGAAGTAGAAGCGGGCTTTAACCTCAGGAAATGGCTTATCTGCAAACTGACTGTACACTGACATGCAATATTAGTTTTTTCTTAAATTTACCTTCAGAACACAGTTCCAAAAGCAGTTTAAAATACTTACTTGAAAAGTTTCTGAATAAATGGTACAGTTGCTACTTTTACCAAGTCAAAAATATTCTTCCTTTATTTACAAAATCTCTTTAATCCTTCACATTGAAAACAAGTAAAAGAATGCAGTAACTATGATAAATTACCATTAAACTGTACTTCCCCCCGCCCGTGCCAGGAACTGAAGAATCCTGCTTTTAAACACCAACTCAGAAGCCTGGATTATCGAAGAGCACTCCACAACAGCAGGAAGAAAACCCAAAATGTAGTTTCAAAACTGGGGAAGAAAGAAGAGAAGATTTGCAGTAAAGTTTTCCCTTTTTTTCACTATTTATTCACCACGAGCCAAGTGTTTGACGTGCGGCTTAACTTTCCATGTTTTCAAGGAAGTCACATTCAACACTCTCTTCAAGCTGTTGCAAGATCTTCATGCCATTACTGCCAACACAGTCCAGAGAGAGAGATGCAGAAGTATGTGAATTCTGGGACTCACTCCCGTTCGTTGTAAAAGCGCAGCACAGAGTCTTGAAGAAGGGCATAAGCTGAGTGATGCTAGATATAGAGCGGAAGTTCAAAAGAGGAAATCTGTGCCTCTTGGAAATTCCCTCAGTGTTGTTTGTTTCCTGTAAGGAAACAAACCGAGATTTAATAAAGGTTTTGCATTAAGGCACAGTGTTGTTATAGCTTGTCTGAACCCCATACTGTACACTTTTTTCGTACTAAGAGATCCACAGCCTACAACTGTATCACAATATAAATTGTTTAGATGGTATACCGAGTTACTTCCATATTTGGATTTGAGGTTCCATCAAACAGAAGTCTCACAAGTTCAGAAGACTGCAAATTTGGACTAGCCTTCAGAATCAGATATCAAACAACAACAGAACACAGAGATATTTCTGAGAAATACTAATGCTCCTATTTCCTTTTCTGGAAGAATTAATATGAAACTTTAATGGTAATTTAAAAGGCTATTATGATAAACTTTTTTGACAAAGTACAGCATGCTCTTTTTTATAAGAGCTGGTCCTGTCTGAGACAAAAACTGGGTGGCTGTGGGCAGATTTAAGGGAACCACAGGAAAACTGCCTGTTGTTCCCTTACATTCCAAAGCACTCTGACATCTTCAAGATATATATGTGAAAGCAGGCAGATCATTTTTAAAAGCCTCATGAATTTTATTAGAATATCTAAAAACCTCTTGCCTAACTTAAAATCTCGTAACTTGTTTAGAAAAGTAAGTTGCTGGATTAAAAAAAAAAGAGAAAAGAAAAAGATTCACGTGAAGCATTCTTTCTTTACCCCATATTTCATCTTCAGCAGATCCATGATTCTTATAATGTGTGGTCTGCATTCCTGATGATTTTCTACCAGATGAGAGGTCACAGTAGATAATTCTGTGTCCACCTCTGGGACAAACGCCCATTTGTACCTGAAACAAATGGATTACTTGATAAGAAGATAGGCAGAAAAAAAAAATAATCCTTGTTTGGATCATACATAGTTTAGTAGAGCACCGATTTGTTAACAGGAAGAGCTGTCCTAACTGTAATTTTATGCTATTACCAGAGCCAAACTTAATGACCAAGGACGTTACTATCATGTCAGTATTTAAATGCAACTGGCTCCAAAAAATGCCAAAAAAGTGCAAGGGGAAAACAAAGAACAGTCTCCATCTTTCTCTTCTCCCAGTTTTTCCAAGTTAGAGAACCTCCTAAAGAGGATGGTGAAATCCTCCTACACTGACAAGACTGAGCTGTTTTTCCAAATACCCTGAATTACATTTATCTGAGTATCAACATGCGCACTTGTAAAAAGAACTGATGGCCAAATTAAGTCTAGAAGAAAAGAGATCTGGAATTACTGTAAACGGTAAGAATGGTAACAACCTGGAGAAAAGGTAAGTAATTAGAGGACTTACATTTGAAACAACTGCATCCTGTCAGGTGGAAATGAAAGTGCTGTGTCCAAAAACTTACAAGCTGATAAGTACAAGGACAGCTCATTCTGCTGTATGTCAGATCCACTACCATCACCTGAGACCTTCTGCTTGCTTATTTTGCTGTTGCTCCTGTGTTAGTTACAATTAAGAAAGGTACCAATGAAAACATAAATCCACAAAATGTTTTTCATTTGGCAAGAGAGAAATGTACACATTTACACAAATAAGCACTTGCACCTGTGCACAACAAAAACTATTTTTATTCTGTGCAAGCACTGTGATTAATATAGAACGCTGTTAGAAGAAAAAGTAATCTAAAATAGTCAGAAAAAATGTGTGTTAAACTATTTAAATGCTGACTTAGCATATCTTCTATTTTTGTATGCAACTAATAAGTGCTACTTCTGTTTTCTGAACATATCACTATTTTAGCTGCTGAAAAAATAAATCCTCAACTATGATTCATCAGTATCAGAAATACACAAGTGCAATAACAAAAAATCCCATTGTCCTCTCCCTATCCCAGAGAAATAAATAAATTAAAAAAAAATGTGCAGATACAGAACAAGTGATACCTTGAACAAAAGCTAAAAGATAGAAGGTTCCACTGTGCCTTTTGTGGTGGACAGGATGTGCTAAATTTATACCTGGCCAATGCACCAGAATTGTTGCCTCAAATGTATATATTTTTTTCTTCTTGGATGAAATGGAATAGTGCAGGAGTTATTAGTAATTAAGAAAGGGTCACAGATAGGAGTGGAAACTAACACCTGAGAATTTTAATAATGCGTGGGCCACATAGGAGGGTATTAGCAATGAATGCCTCATCGACAAGAACCTCCTAAAAGGATACAACTCAGTAGAACTTCAAGGACTGACAGTGGAAACATCCTGCTACAAAGAAGGTTGTGAAGATAAGGGAAGACCACAAATCAGTCAGCAGTGATAAAAGGCAACATCTTGGCACGGAAACGGGGGCGGGGGGCGGGGGAAGGAAAGTAATTCCAGCAGGGGGAGATTGCGACCACTGACTCAATTGAGGGACAAAAGGACTACCTGGCCCCGCCCCCCACACCCACTCCTCTTGAGCACACGCAGTGAATTAAAATCACACTGTAGCTTTAAATTTAAGCAAAGAAGATACAGACCAATGGAAGAAGAGGTCAATGATTATGTATTAGCTAGGCATGGTGTGTTAACTTGCATGTATAAATGTCAAAAATTAATTCCAGTAGGTATGCACGTTAGGAGGAATTATCCCCTGTGCATCCGGTGCTGTAATAAAAGAACGCCTGCTTTCTAAAACTCCAAAATTGAGTCTTCCAGAGTTCTTTTAACTGGCTTTTACGGTATCACAAGCACAATTGTTACCAGCTTTCACAAGTTCTCTATCAGACAAATGATAATTCTTACTTTGATGGTTCGTCTTCCTCAGTTAGATCTTCTTCCAGCTGTAGAAAAGTCTGAATCTTTAAAGAAATAAATTATTTATGGGGATGCTGAAACGTTCATAGAACTCAGTCACAAAAAAGATAAGCTTCACATAATATAAGGAACCACAGACTCTTAGTTTACTCTTATGACTTGCAACAAATTAACAAAGCATGCAAGAGATGACATTAGCAACAACAAAATTAATCAAAAAGGTATTTCCTAATGACAATGTTAGTTCTTTTCCCAAACTATCAGACTAATGTAAAACTATGACAACATATCCTTTTTCAAACAGGGGGTGTATTAGGGAGGAATAAAAAGGCGAAATGGGAAAAAAACCCCCACACTAATTAGTTTCAGATTACTACTCATTCCTTACCAATTCAGTTACCATAATTGGCCACAACGAGGTTAGATGCTGAGGAGAAATCCTTAACAAAAGAACTCTGAAGAAGAGAAACATCTGTGCAGCAACTACAGAAGTCTGCCCAACACGAAGGTTCTCAGTCAGTCGTTCTGAAATAAACATAAAGTAAAAAAAACCCCAAACAACAAACCAACAAAAAAACACCCTCCCCTCATAGTAGTATCTTCCTGAATGTGTGTTGTTTTGGGAAATAAAAAAATGTAGAAACAAAACAAAATTTGTGCTTTATCATCGGTTTTGGTTTGAGTCCCTTGCACTCTATAAACAAAACTGTGATTCAGAAAAAGTCTGAAGACATGGTGGTTTTACGTTGGACAAAATTTTGACAAAATTTTGTCAAAACTTTAAGGAGAACAACAACAGCCCAAGAGTGGTTGGAATATTGCCACAAAATAATCACGTTTCCAGTTATATTTCCAGACCAAAGGCTTTGGATCGGATTCCCATCTCCCTCTTAATGAGATTATTTATTGTTAGAACTGAGATATTCACAGCATCATAAATTTTGTTAAAAACGTCTGAAAAAATGGAACTACGTGTTGGAAAATAGGTGACATTCCTTCCTTACACAATTTAGATATGTGTTACAGCTGAAAAAAAAAAGCAGGTGAAATTCCAAATCTTACCTTGTATTAAGGGAAGATAGAGATGATACTGATCAATCTCTCCACTAAAGACAGCGAAAGCTTGCCGCTTTAACAACATTGCTTTTTGCTCAAAACTTGGATACAGTTTTAAGGCGCTGCTCTGCATATCTATAACAGAGATAAGAATTATCTATCACATAAAGATTTCTTGTGCTTTGGGCTGAAAATAATTCCTATATCCTGAAATCTTTTTAAAAGAAAAACCCTCTTTAGGTCTACTAATTGGAATAATAAATTGATATTGATCCAGATCTGCTCACACTAGCAGGAAAATTATATGAAACAAGCACTGCAGCTCCAATGAGGCTGTCCAGTATTTTAAACCCCTGCCTCTGCCTTTATGTGCATGAATCTTCCCTGCTTTTCAGTCTCCTAAATCCATAGATGAGCTTTAAGACTTACTAAGAAAAAAAGAGATAAGTTTAAAAATATATATTGTTAAAAAAGGTGTGTTATGAATTAGTCTCGCACTGTAACCCTTCAAGTATTCTTTTAAAAAAGATCTGAAAAAGAAACTAAAGCTGCTTTTTCTTTTGATGCTCCATGCAAATTTATGGGGTTCTATCCCACCCCTTCCCCCACTGTCTTCTACACTCTCCTCAAGCCTGAATTAGAGGTCAAAGCACGTCGCTCAAAGGTTTCATGTACTGGTGCACCACATCCTACAGCTTGATGCCAGTATACAGACACCTGCAAAGTTAGCCAAAGTCTCTTTGCTTTCTAATAGGGAACAGCTGCAAAAAGGTCACAATTCAGCAACTTAAAATTACGGCAAAATGTGGAACACAGGAGTCCCACTTTCGCATTTCTAGAACAAAAATACTTATGAGGTGTTTTAGACCTGACCAAAATACAGAATTAACTTAGCACAGCTTTTAGCTGCGAATAAAGTTGTCAACATACTGATTTATTCAGATGCATTGTCTGCATTTTATTGATACATTAGTATATTAAAAATGTATCTAATAGTCCAAATGCAAATAGATTTAAAATTAATGTAGAAATAAGTTATCAATAGCTCATACTTACTCATCAAATCTTTAAACATAGTTTTCTCGTGTGTTAGAAGATGATCAATAATGGATCTCCAACTGAATAAGATAAAGAAGGAATTAGATAACCAGAGAAAGCTTTGTATGCTTTCACCTCAGAAAAGATTTTGGTCAAATATTTCATACAAGGAAACAGTTTCCAAATTATATTCAATATGCAGACTTTTATCTGGTTTAACACATACTAGGTCCTCCAGGTCTACTGTATGCAGTGCCCTCATCACTAAGGGAGTATCAGCACGAGACAAGTTTATTCTTCTGCAGTATAATGAAAACTTCCGTGCTTATAAGGCATTTAGGAGATTTAGTTGTTGAGACCCATTTTTAACAGTATTATATTCTGTAAGAAAGTACTAAACAGAATTTTCTTCCCAATATTAGCCATTCTCCTTTAAAGCCTTTCTTTGCAAGTTCAGAATAGAATCTTGGAGTGTTACAATCCCATGTCTTACTGAGTGCATGAAGTGTCCATCTGGAAAAAAGCTGGATCCATAAACAACTCGACAACTTCTTTCTTCCAGGCTCGCTTGGTATAGGCGTATCCACTCAATGAGCTGAGCAACTGAGCACCAGCACGAAAACTAGGAATGTTGTAGGCACTGGGGGAAAAGAACAATAATGATAACTATATATATTTTTTAAAGTTAAGTTTCATAACCAGAAAATAAACTCCTGGGTTTCCCAGAACTTTTAACCAAATTGTCTCAGTAATAGGCTATGTCTACATTAGCTCATAACTTGGAGCAGCAGGAGATCAATAGATCAAAAGTTTGTGCAAAAGCTCCTCACATTTCCAGTGTACCTGGTTTGGGGAGATATTTTAAGATTAGATGTATCACAGCACAGTACTGCCTACCTCTGCTACAGGTGTGGTTCAACACTTCCCCGAAAAAAAGTTTCCAATAAGCTTTGCATTCTTATCAGCAGACCCCTTTAGAAGGTACCACAGTGGGCTTCATCTGTCACCCAGATAACACTTATGTGTCTGTTCTCATGTCACCATCACCTGTATAAAAATCTCACACATAAGCCTTTTTCTCCTTGTGCTGCCCTATGCACCATCCAGCTCCAAATTTGGACACCGTTGTCTGCAAGGCACAGTAGGGAAGGAGCATGGGGCTCAAGTCAAAACTGGTAGGAGCAAGCTGAAGGGACCCTACATGAACTGGTGCTTCTCCTCTGGCACCTCAGTTTCACTGAGGACACAGATGCCAAACAGCGTCCTGCTATGAATCCTTGCTATAGTAACTGCTTTGTCCATGGCTGAACAAAGGTTTCAGGTTGGGGAGGTGGTGCTCAGACTGACAGGAACACAACTTTTGGTTGAGAAGGGATGCTGTCAAGACCTTCTGTTGTGAGCTGGCATCACTCCTTCACAGAAGGCTTCAGCAGCCCCTGTGTTTTCAAGGTGGGTGGGAGGAGGAAGGCTACTGCCTTTTTATGGAGCCCTGCAACCAAAATCCTGCCAATCTGGGGAGGACAGAGGCATGAAGACATTCTTGGAGATTATAATCCAACTGCTGAGCAGCATGTATGAGTGACATGAAAATCATACAGCCCATCTATGGGCCTGATGGGGGCTCCACGTTCTTAACCAGTGACCATCTCGTTATGGTTGTGGCTACACAGATCACAAGGACTGCTGGCCTTGCCAGGCTGACACTGGAGAACCTTCAAGGGACATCTCTAGGCATCTCAGCAACTTCAACAGGACTCTGATGCCCACATCTTCTGAACCATCAGTCTCGGACCAAAGGTTGTGGTAGTATATTCTTTGCAAGAAAAAAACAGCTGGCTGACTCCTGGCATTCCGATCAGATTGCAGAAGTCGTCATTTATCCCCTGGGCCAGTTCACAAGGACATCCTGACAGCAGTGGTGTCCATGGCAATTTTAACTGTGCTGTTTCCACACATGGGGCAGAGATGGAATGAGCGTTTGGCTTGCAGCCACTGGCTCACAGCAGGCCAAGAACGGCAGCATTCCCAGGAATGGTTTCAGTGGTGGCTCTGTCTGCTGCAAATGGTGAGGGCACTGGATGCACGTGCATGATGGTATATGCCCTGGTCAACAAGAGTACTGTACATGCCATACATCAAGAACCTGACTGGCTTCCTTAGGGGTCGAGTAGGCAGAAGACATTGTAATAGATACAATGGAAAATGCACAAATATAATGCATTGAAAAGAACAGTTTCCCAAAATTTCACTGCATCATTTGTAATCCACCCCCCTTGAGAGGGAGCATGGAAATGTCTTCAAACCCTGCTGCACCCTGAGGCTTGCTGGCTTTAATGCTTCCTTCCCAGTGACATTCAACCCATCATCCCTTTTAGGCATGCCTTGTTATATCTTCCCTGACCCTCTATACCCTTTTTTGCTCTTTACTGTATACTGGCTAGTGGTTCTGACTGTGACCTAAATAACACTCAAGACAACCTCCGCTCCCCTTCCCTACCCACAAGCTGTGGCTGATGCTCTCCCACACCTCAGTGTAGACTGGTCCGCTCAGAAAAATGTAGTAGCCAGAAGGTAGCAGCCAGGAAGAGAGGAAGCTTAATACCTGCTACAGCAGAAGCACCTGCAACTCAGAAAAATGGAAGAGGGAAGGGGAAGGGGAAGGGGAAGGGAAGTTTGCTTCCTTAGCAAAGAGCTGCTAGAAAAAGGAGAATTTGCGTTCTAAGGGATCTGTGAATAGCACAGGGAGAAAGGCAGGGAGGGATGCATGAGGAAGCAGTACCAGCTGATAAGGCCCTGAGAGACAGAAGGAAACCCACACAGCAAGGAAAAGCTCTCCTCTCCCTCCTCTTGACCCTGCAGGAAAAGGGTTATACTGTTTAGCTGAGAGAGGATACCATCCCTCTCTCCCACACCTATGGTAAGGGTTATACTGTTTAGCTGAGAGAGGATACCATCCCTCTCTCCCACACCTATGGTTTTGGCTGAAAAGCTAGGCCCAGAGTATAGGGAGATAATGAACTCTTTCTACTTCATGATGGGTCCTGTGACCTGCCCAGTGCTCTGGAGCCCCATCCCACAGCCTCTTTCCATTACCTAACATACGCAGAAAGGGGAGCTTTAAGTGAAGGCCAAAAACGCAGATGGGAGGAACACCTACTGCTGAACAGAAACAGCTGTCACAAAGCTCAAACAACAAAAGGTTTCAGTTCCTGGGGAAAATACAGTTCATACCTTATTAGAATGGAAACAGAGGAGAAGACAAACACAACCGTGTACATTTCCCTGTGGGCCAACAGGGTCTATACAGAGACAAAAATCAACAGAATTTGGCCAACAAGGCCTAACTAGCACAATGCCGGTGCGAACAGAGAGGACAGGAGAGGACCTTGCCTCTTACCAAACCTCACCCTTCTAACCTGACTTGCACACATGGATGGGGGCTCTGCTGTCCACCCAGGCATCAGTCACGACAGGGTTGGCAGCAGGCAGAGCTGCTTCTTCCAGCAAGTGCCCAGCAATCAGCACTCAGCAGTGGCATTGTCTCCTTGTTGGCCTTCTTCCCCAACAGGTAGAAAAGGTAGGCGTCAGATTGGCAGAAATTGAAAAGCAATGATAGTAAAGGACAATAAAAGCCATGATAGTAAAGGACAATAAAAGCAATGATAGTAAAGGACAATAAAAGCAATAGTGTTCAGCAATGGAGAAAAGCAAGAAGGCAGATAAAGTAGGAAGGGGTGACATGTCAGAAGAAACACAGAAGGATAAGGAAGAAGCAGCAGAAAGACAGGTATCGGTTGCAGTGAAGAGCTGAGGGCCCACAGTGGACAGCAAGTAGTAGGGCAGGATAACCTGGCTCACAAGAACAGCTTCACGATGTCCCAAGTTTGACAGCCTTCTACTGGCACATCTGTTACGTATGTGCTAGATCGCCTCATGGCAGTGCAGTCAGAAATTAGCGAGCCCTCTTGAATCACTTTTGTATAGGGGCTTCTATTAGTTTCCTCCAGAAGGAATTTAGTTTATGCACTAAAACTGCTTGGAGTACTGAATCAGCTTTTCTTAAATGGAGGTAAATCAAGAGATTCACTTCAAAACTACACTACTGCTCTAATCGAATTGCTAATGTAAACATAGCCACCAAGTATTATCCTGAATTCTAATAATCCATTACAGGAAAAATAAAGGTGAGGAAAAAAAATTCTAAAAGCAAAAAACCACAATTTAATGCAAAACATGGCAATGTCCCTAACGCTGCAATTGTTTGGTACGGCGGGGTTGACAGACTACTCTTAGATTTCTACACTGAGAAGGGATTTAGCATTACTGGCATGAACTTACTGGATACGTAAGATAATCCTCCCAAAAGGGAAGTTTTTTATTACTCTGCTGTGGAGGATGGCTCATCATTCAAGCTGTAAGATCACCAGAAAACTAAGGCACAGAGAACTTAGAAGAGCTGACAGGCTCAGTGACTCTATAACTGAGCAACTTTGCAAAATAATTGTTACAAAATCTTACTGGCCCAAATACCCATTAGTTATGCTCATTACCTGTGCTCTTCCAGTTGGGAGGCATGTGTATGTGAACAGCAGAAAGAGGGTGGTGAAAAGTGTTCCCGGAGGTTTATGTTAACTAACTGTGTCTCACTCCCTAGGTCTTCCACATGGAGTTGAGAGAGCAGCTCTTCTGGGCTGTGATTCAGGACAGCAGTGTCTGAGCACAGGAGCTTCACAAGGCTAAGGCTTGTAAAGGAAGTTGCCCTTCCTTGAGGAAAATTTCACTTGTTAATGAGAATGAGACTTTTTTCCTAGAGCAAAAGATCAACTGCATGATATGGGAATGGCAGAACATACTTCTGTCCTATACAGTTGGTGACTAAATTAGAGAATTATTTATATGAGATTTTTTATCTCAGATCTCCAATTCTAACAATTCCCCTTGACTATTAAGCACTCTTGAGAAAAAGAAAAAGCAAAAGTCTTACAGTGTGGTCAAAACAATGAGATATAAGAAAAATCACATGTGCAGAGAGAGAAGTCACCTGTGGTTGCGTAGATAAGGAAATACATAATAAAGCAAACGTGAAATCAATGGCACAGCTTTCTCCTTCTCGTCGCTCCGGTAAACCATGTCCAAAAGAGAAGCAAGAACCTTAAAAATGAAAAGAATGTCTCTTTAAGCCTTTAGTTGGTATTTCTGACAAAAGGGGAAAGCATGCCATATTTCAGGCTAGAATGTGTGCGCACATGGGATGCCTCAATAAAGATTTAAGCTCCCATTTAATCTACCAGGAAAACCTAATGCATTCCTCTGCTCAATAATATCAATAAAAAACCACCCCACAGATGAGAGCAGCAACTACAAAACTGTTCCTACTTACTTCTGCAAGGAGAGAAAGAGCTTGGACACTGTATATCGAAGGAGCAGAGGCAGAAACCATTGAAGATGGTGCCACTGATGTATCTAAAAGAGGCAAAATAATTTAGTTTTCCCTTTAGACAAGACATGTTTCAATTTTGCTGTTTGCTAATTTTCTTCCCCAACAGAACTGTTATTTGCATATTGGTATTACAGTGAAATGCTTCTGGGCTTGTTGCCACAATGACATACCTCATGCTTGGTGCTGTTCTGTTGCATGTATTGCATGCACCTGCTGTAAGTTTTCCTCTGTGTTATACAGAACCTGCAGATATTTACTAAACCCACGTAGGCTGACATTGTTATTGGAGGATAATGCATATTTTTGATTTTACTTTTTGTTTGTATTACTCCTTTCTCATGTGAACTACACACTAACACCTTGTACTCTTCACTGACTTAAGCAGAAGAGAAAAAGCAGCAGAAAGTCAGACAGAACCACGTTACCATTCACATCTTCAATGTTGAAGTCATCTGGTAAAATCTGAGGCTGAGCTTTCACTTCCAAGTTCCGGCTCAGCCAGCTAGTCTGTTCCAGAGAAGAACCAGCAACAGTCCCTACAGCTTCCAAGATTTTTTGGGTGACCTCCTGTAACATAACCAGACAACGTGGCATCAGATGAAAGCTATCATCACTTGGCCAATCCAGCAAAGTCCTCTTTATGTGGAATATGTCAGGAGGATCAGAAGCAGGCACTTTTATCTCTTAGAAACATAAATACTTCTCTGATTTAACGATCTGTGCTCTCAAGATAACTACTGCTCACTTCAAATAAGAACAGGCAAGAAAATGAGAAGCAGGGAAAACTTTAAGTTAGCTTATCACGTAGGTTTTAGTCATGATTTTCCATGCAAGCCATTACCATTAACATAGTATCAATTTGGCATCATCCTGCCACACTTTACACATTAACTGCCATCTGTCAAAGACATGGTCTGAATTGTTCAGCCCCTCAGAAATGGCATACCAATGCCTTTATTGTTTTGAACA
Source organism: Sula dactylatra (assembly GCA_013389905.1). Classification (NCBI taxonomy): domain Eukaryota; kingdom Metazoa; phylum Chordata; class Aves; order Suliformes; family Sulidae; genus Sula; species Sula dactylatra. The sequence goes on from WEKW01005426.1 coordinate 26,768, forward strand.
CTGTTTCTTTTTATTCCTTTTATATTTGGAGAATATTAAGTGAGGCAGGGTTTTATTTTATGGCAATTCA
>WEKW01005428.1:6905-19830 GCA_013389905.1 Sula dactylatra
CCTGCTCTGCCCTGCCGAGCCCTGCCCTGCCCTGCCCTGCTCTGCCCTGCCCTGCCCTGCCCTCCCTAGCCCTGCCCTGCCCTGCCCTGCCCTGCCCTGCCCAGCCCTGCCCTGCCTGCCCCGGCCAGCAGGCACAGCCCTGCTCCTGGCAGCCAGGCCGGCTTCACCAGGCCGCTGGAGAACAGAGGAAGCTGGTGCAAAGATACCAAGCTACAGAAGGCAGCTCGTGTCTAACACAGTCTCACTTCATCACATGAGCAGATTAATGGTCTCTGTGAAATGTATGAAGGAAACGTAAAAGAAGTGCAGAAAATCCAATGGTCTCTTCTGGACTCTGATCTTGGAAAAATGTCTGTTTTCCTGATAGCGTGGGTGGGCTTGTAACTTACACAACTGATCAGAGAGAAGAATAACCCTATTTGGGTTTGCTTACAACATTTTGATGCTTTTCTAGGTGAAATGGAGTCCCTTTGTTTACCCAGATTGGCCTCCTGCAAGAGGTCATAAGTCTTCCTTGGATTGATTTGTGATTGAACTAAACTTTGGGGAAATACTGATCCAGACATGATTTGAAGTTGTCTAAAAATAAGGAATGCACAAAGCATTATGTAGTATATCCTAGAAATTCAGTAGAAGACATAATATTAAAAATTTGCATTCTAGTTCTAGTCTAAAGCTCATTTTCAAGAACTGGTTCTTGCTCAACTTCTGTCTGCAACACCGAAGGGTTCCCGTCGGATATTGAGAAGGTTAAAAGTTTTGTTCTCTCTGTAAGCTTGTCTAGATTGTTACCATTTCAATGTGTAATCTTCCTTCTGATAAGCTAAAGACCTTGGTCTCCCTGTGTTTTCTACTACCAGGTAGGTTTTCCAGTCCTTTAAACATTCTTACAGCACTTCTTGAAATCCTCCCTAGCTGTCCAATATTTTCTAGAAATGTGGGCAGCAGAAGTGAGTACAGTATATTAGCAGTGAATGTGGGATTATCAAATGCAAAAAGTCTCATAGCATTTTTGCTTACATCATCCTGATGAGAGATCTTGTCCATCTTGTGCATCTCCCATGACCTCTAAAGCCCCTTCTCTGGTGCTGTTTCCTGGGACAGACACCTTCAGGGGTTCTCTCTGAATTACCTTGTCTGTTCTTGGCTATGGGACTTTGCATTCTGCTCTGCTCAGATACGTACATTTCTTTGTGTTCAGCTTGCCAAGTTACCCAAATCGCATAGAAAGTGGCCAGTCCTCTTCACAACATGCCACTGAAACTATTTTTCATCTTCAAACTATATTCATAGCAATTTCTTTTTTTCTTTTATGTAGAAATAATTTAAATGGTAGTACAAGGTGTTATTGACATATTCAGTGGTTGTTTTCCATTTAAAATAACGATTTGAGTCATATCAGTTAGCTACCTTTTTGACTGACTTAATATGCTCTATGTTGTCTTTTCATCAGTCTAGTTTTCGTAATCAAATGGTCATCAAAATAAGCTCACAAAAGTCTAAACTTTTTAAATGAACACAGTTGCCATCATCATCCAAAGTTGTAATCTCATCAATAAAAGCCATCAAGTTAGCTTGACAAGATCTGTTTTCCATAAACTCATGTTGATCAGCATTAGTTATGTGATCCTCCTTTAATTCTTTATTAATTGATTCTTATATCAGCTGTTTCATCATTTTGCTTTGGATCAATGTTAGACTGACGGGTGTATAATCATTCAGGTCATCTCATTTACCCCTTCAAAATACTGGCACAACATTAGCTTTCCTGCTTTTCTCTGGGGCTTTTCTGGTGCTCTAACACTTATTGAAAATCAACATTAATGGTCCAGAGAATTTCTGTGCCAGGTTTTTCTAAAACTCCTCAGTGAAAATCATCTGGACCTTTTTATTTGGAAATGTGTACTGTTAGTAACTGCCTTTTAATTCTCTGGAGTGGCCACTAGAATGGAAAGGACTTCAGCATTGCCTTATGATAAAATTTCTACTTTATCCCCTCCTGAACACAGAACGGAGCTATGCACTGAGCACATGTGACTTGCCAGTGTTATTATTCTTTACTCTGTGATTCCCATCTGCTAGTACAAATCCAATATTGTTCTTTTCTTTTATTTGCTTTTAATATATTTTTTTAAAGCCCAAATAGTCTCTCTTCCTATTGACCTTAACAGCCATGGCAGGTCTTACTGCCTTTTCACTTTTGTAATTGATTCATCTTGATTTACTTGGATGTAGTGAGGTCCATTATAAAATGGTTGTGTATTCTTTTATTTATTTTTCCTTTATCTATTTTCTCCAGTTCCTACTTCAAAGTATGCTCATTATATTGTGGTCCTTTTTTTTTCCCCTCCATTTAATTTGGTTCTTAATTGCTATCAACTCTCTGAAATCAACGCATTTAAAGCAATACATAAACAGTGCTGGCTGGGCTTTGTTCTCTGTGCAGACAACAAATCTAGGAATTTGCATGAATGTAACCATGATTTTTTACCCAGTAAATTGTTACAAGTTTTCACCTATAACCTTCTGAAATTCTAGAAAAGTTTTAACATTGGCATTGGAAGTTCCTCAGCATATGTCACTCAGGCTGAAGTCCCTCTGATAACACAGCCACTTATTCCTCCTGCATTATAGACAGGTAGTCAGCTGACTGCCTGGCCTCCTGCTGTGATATGGCAACTTGCAGCAAATCCCAGCTAGCACTTTGTGCTTTGCCAGTTAAATATTCACCCATAAACCTTCAATATTGATCGCTTCTACACTGTCAACACTTGGAAAGAGGTAGTACCATTTTTGACATGAAGTATCATTTTCCACTCTTTCTCCCTGCTTCATCTTTCCTAGGTAGATTACAACCAATGATTTCAACATTCCAGTCATGCAGATCACCTGATCAAATCTCAGAAATACCAATGAGGACAAATTCATGCTCATAAATGAACCATTCCAATTCTTGTTTACTAACTGGGTTCCTAGCCTTGAAGTATAAGCAATTAAAGATTTTTTTCTTCTTCACATCCCTTGGAGCTTTGATTAATTTTGTTCTTAGTGTCTTGATTTTGTGCTAAATGACTGCTCTGTTCCCCTCTCCCCCCCCCTCCCCCTTCCTCCCCTTTTGTTATTAGTTTATCATCCTCAGGCAACATTTGCAAAAGGACCCTGGTGCCTTGCTGCCTGGTAAAATGTGCAGTGGAAGCTAGATGTTTGCAATGCAATGCATGTCAAGAGGCTGAAAGCGAATTCCCAACGGCAAGAGCAGAGTGCTGCCAAAGATAGGCAGTAGGAATTTCTCCAGAATCAGGCATCTTCTTCCACCATGATTCACATCCATTAAACATCCTTTAGGATATAATTTCACATTATGTTTCTGCTAGTAATGAGACCAGCTGGAGAAGCTCTTGCTTTCCCCTCTCACCAAGGCTTCACCCACAGTTGACCAACTCCCCAGAGATGGTGTGCAATTCTATATGGAATCAGGCTGTAAATCAGAGCTGTGAAGAGACCCAGCTTTCCAAAAGCCCTTCTCTGTGGAAGGCTGGGAGGGTGGGAAAGTCAGCGGGAGAGCAGGACAGAAAGCATGCAGGTGGGAGTGGGGGCCCTTGTGGTCCTTACCCCAGCCCAGTGGCAGCAGGGTCAGCTGCTGAAGGTCCCCTGGTCAAAGCCACAGAGGCAGGAGTATGCCTGCCCTTCTGCACAGTGACTGCAGGGCCTTTCTGTGCTAGGGGAAAGCAGCGCTTGGGGTTACCGTCTGAATTTGTGGATCCTCCTGGCTCTTAGGCAGAAGCCTTCAGCACTATGTGATGGCAAAGAGGTCTCTCTTGTGGTGATGCTCCTCTCCTGTGCCCAGAAAGCTGGTATGAAGAGCACAGGAACAGCTTCCAGCTGTGTGATTAACTCAGTTCATAGAGAGTATGGGAAGAGCTTTAATGGATCAGCTTTTACTCACTGGCATAAAAAGTTTATCAAATAGCAGTGTCATATTTTGTGCCTTGGCATCAGGATAACAGCAAGCAATGTTGTGGTTTATATGTGCTACTTGAAGAAGATCCTTTCCATTTATCTTTCATAAATGGTGATTTTCTTCAATGATTTAGCTGATACGGAGGTTTGAGACAGATTTAATATGTGGAGATAATAGTAGCAAGATGTTATTGTGCTAAAAGAAGGCACATGTTGGAAAAATATTAACCTTTCAGGTCACTAAATGTGTTTAGTTTTAATATTAACCCCCATACAGTATTTATTTTTTTCAGATTTATTTTCTTTTTCTGTCAGAGTGAAACAAGGAAAGTTTAGGTCAAACAGTTCCTCAGGACAGGAATTAAATCTTTTGGGGGAGGGTGGCTATAACTAGCTGTAAAAAACCTATCATTTCATGATAGAAACTGTGAAGTAAACCTCTTCCTTGCTATCACCAACCTACCAGAGAGCCGTGAGGGTAGATTAAGCTTTGATCTTTAATTATGATTCTTTTTTTCTTTATAATAATGGGCTCCTGAAGTTACCGCCAAGCTGACTATTTAGAAGTAACAGCCTCTGATTATTTTTAGAAATTTAGGGTCTATTTTGTTCTCTCTCACTCATTCCATTAGCTTCTCCTCTTTAAACCTCTCTTTAAAATTAATCTCTGACATGCTTTTTCCAACATGAAACATGGATTTCCAAAACACTGAGGCTCACATCAGCTTAACAAGCAGCCACCTGAACAGTTTTCTTCTGATATTACCAATTCCAGTTCTTTTTATGAAATACTTTTGTTCTAAGCTGTGCTTTAAATCTAAATTGAATTCTTCAGGACAGAGATTGGGCCTTTAACTGTATCATAAAATGTTTAATACATTTGGGCATTTAAAAAATGAACATTAAAAAGGCTAGAACATTAAAGAACTGTGTTCTTTAAGTTCCTATTTTGTGTATCTTGTTAAGATTTATTGCAGATTTTTTCAGTTGCTCATAAATTCACTAAGTATTTCAAAAGGATTTAATTTCATTTTTCTCTTTAGCTGTGGCAGATGTCAGCTCTCTCAGTTTTCTTGCAATTAATGCTTTTTCCAATTTTTCATCTTCTGCCTTGAGGTTAGATTTGAATGAGAAAGGTTTGTCAATTCCTGCAGCCACCAGATCTTGGGCTTTATTGTAGTTTTTCCTACATTTTGTAATTTTTCTTTAACATTTGTTGTTGCTCCCTTCTCCCTATGCCTTTTACTGATGGTCCAGGGTATTTCTTTATGTTCCTCCCTGGAGAAAGCCATCCTTCTTGAGAGAACTGTTTCATTGTCTTTGTGGATTCAAATCACCTATCTCTATTCTTGTGTCTAGGAAATTATGTGTCTTGTTTCCTGTTCGGTATTTAAATTCTTGAGGTACATTTCAATTCCTCATGCCCTCGCCTAACAGTACGTATGTATCTCCCATGTGTTCCCCATCCATCCCTCCAGCCAGCTACTGAGTATTACTATCTCATGCACCTGTGCTAGAAGCACGACAAACCAAGGTAGACTAGCTTTGACTTGAAGACTTCTCAGCAAATATGAATTTTACCAGCAGTTTCCTACAGATCTCTGGAAATAATAAAAAACTTTCTCTTTTTGACTGACCCTCACAAAACAGTGTGGTAGGTGATAATGAGTAAGATGGTAAATAATGTAAAAGAAAAGACTATTTCTGAGGATAAGAGTTCAGTACTATTTCTACCATTATATTGAGTAAAAGTCCAAAATGAATCTCCCCCTCAGTCTGTTTCTCAGGATTATTTTGTCTAAGCAGATTTAACCAGCGTGGAGTAATCTTTAACTACTTGTTAGGAAGATTGCTTATAAATAAATCATCCATAGTAAAACTATATTCTCCAATCACATTTTGTTCCTGTTCCTGTTCTTCTTTTTTCCTTTATCACTTTTTCTTCAGCTGTTTTACTCCCTGACACTGTTCTTTTCACACATATTGACTCACTTTCTTTTTTCTCTCACTGCCTGTAGGTGTTGCTTCTGACACTGAGCTTTCTTCACTGAAGTTCTTTCTTCACTTGCTAAAATCACTTCCATACTCCAAACTTCCTTAAGAACTCTGTGGTATATTTGCAGATCATTCCTGCAGGAGACTCTCAAGGTGATCTTTTTGCTAGTCCTGGGGCTTTCTTTCCTGTTTATTTGTTTTCTTGACTCTCAAAACATTAGTCAAAGCATTCTGATCATTGCTTGAATGGCACTGTGGGAAAAAAAAAATCACTGCAGCTGTACATTCAACATGTGGCCACAGGGTAAAACAGAAGTCTCAAAGATACTGGAAAATCTTCCAACTTCTGCTGTTTTCCCATTATATCAGTTTGATAAAAAAATATTGAAAATGTAATCAAGAAATGAAGATACTTAAGTCATGCAGGTTTTGTCATTGCCAAAGTTCCCTATTCTAAGTGAGTCTTCAACTTGATTCTATTTGTAGCTTTCTTTTTAATTATCTAATAATGAGATGGGAAATGAAACGTAAGTGAAAAAATAAATATCAGAAGTGAATACCCAAGCTATAAACCTTCATTTTTCTCCTTATAGTAAGCAACTTCTCCTGTAAATATACAGAGTAATAAAGTTATAAAACAAGAATAAACAATCCTCTTCTCCATGCCCTCTGCAAACTATATTACTAAAGCAACTTCATCAAACAAGATTCTAGGAGTGGATAGAGCTGACTGTGATAATGCAAATCATCACAAATAAAGGAATAAGATCAGCATTACTTTTTTTTTTTTTAACACTGGGTTAAATGAGTGGAATTAATTTCTCTCTAAATTTCCTGCTTTATCTCTCTCCTTGATGCACTTATTTTGGATGATTCACTCAAGGTGATCTTTTTACAGCATACATATGGTAGCCGCCATCTCAGTCAACATAGTGGGACTGTTTTAAGAACCGTTACCTAACCAGAAGCATATTCAGTCCATAAGACCATAGGCTTCCCTCCTCTCCCTCATATCTCTGCACACCCACCCCACACACCACGCAATCGGCTTACAGCTACATCAATTGCACAGCAGTAATCCACTCCCCTGTGGGCTGTGGCTTTCGCAAAGGAGTAAGACCTTCTTTTTACATTTCACAGATGTAAATGGAGCTCAGCCTCCCACCCCTTTTCTGTCTTGATTATTCCTTTCATGCAGGCCCACACAATTTTTAACAACATTGCAGCCAACTGAAACTTCTGATTAACAGTTACACCTTCATGTGCTGGGAAGCAGAGAGCAGCTCTGCACTTGCGGTGGGCACAACTTTGGTTTCTGAGCTAACCTGTCCGCAGCTGCATGGAGAGAGCAGTTAGCACCTGCTTTTCCTTGGTTCACAGGCTTTTCGATTAGCTCAGGTGAACAACCAGCAGAGGGGAAACTGACTTCTTGGTGGCATAGGCTAACGTTTGCCGTTAGCCTGTACACGTATGGGTTCTAAGGCTGCACCGAGAAATGAGTAAAACACTTGGCCTGAGAGGAGCACAGTGTCTTTGGGGGCTATTCATGGGGAGTCTGGACTAAAAGGGAGCACCTCAGTTCTGTCTGTGTTGAAATTCCTCATCCCACCTGTAATAATAAACAGTGCAAGTTTCTTTTTTCCTTCCTGTTCATACAAATGGAGTAAATAGACACAGGCGAGAAAATAGAAACAGGGAGGGGTTGAGGTATGTAAGTTTTAAAAAGCTACCTGGATTTCTTCAGTTTGCAGAGCTGAGATGCATAGACATTTGAGATTGACTGCATTCATTGTCTTATATCCAGCCGGTATATTTTAAATATGGATAGTCAACAGAGCATAAATATGTTGTGCATGTGCATTCTGACAGCACATATATCAGAAGAAAGTTTCAGTAAAAAGTGCATAAAACAATTGTCACAAAAACATTTTTTATATCACAGCTAGTCATCTGCCAGCAAGATGCCAGAAAGAGTGTTAAAAATACTGTATATATTCAGCTCAAAGTGTGTTTACATTTGCAATATGTTCTTTTATGTGAAAGAACAGAGACAGAATGAAAGGAGAATCCTCCCCTTGGTAATGACTATTTTAATGTCTGCCCAAAGCTTTGTAAATAATGCAGCACTATAAAATTTAGTCATAAGAAATAATCATTATCTCTCAATAAAACAGAATAATTTTTCCATTTGACCTGCCATATACATGTCTGTAAACATTATATTTATCTTTAAGAGTGTTCCTTCTATTCATGTCTAATACAAGCAATGTGAAGATTTATAATATCTTAGAAAATTACCCCATAGTATACCTGGTTCCCTGGTTTTACCAAAAACTGCTGCCCTGAACAGGGATTTTTAATCTTTGAACAGATTGGGTCAAAGTCACAGAACAAACGGGCCATGAAAACTTCTTTTGATTACTTCCGTAAACTTCCCTCATCGGTGGGATGCTGAGAGATATATTAGTGAAACGGATAGAGAGATATTTGAACTCTTGTTCAAGTACGCCAAAACCTCTTCTCACAAAATTCTTAGATGGTTCCTTGAGGAAAAGACATGATGAGAAAATAGCGGAGGAGTACATTTTATCTTAAATGGGAAGACTTTTAAGTGTGGCTTATTCATTTTAAAAAAAAAGCAGGTGATTATTAAGCAATTTTATATTACACTGTCTTGAGAGAGAGGTGATAACTGATGACTGATACATTGTCAAGGAGTTTTATCTTCTTGGTTATGTGTAGAGTGCTGCTGTTGCTTGGTCACAAGATGTGACACATGCTCCGTGTACCAAACTGGGAAATATTTGCATTCCATTTGTTGGCATAGTGAATAACAGTGCATTTTGTGTGATAAATTACTTACAGTTGGGTGAGATCAAATGATTTTAAGTAGGAAAGGAAATCAGTTAGCAAACCTAGCATGATACAATACAGAATACCAATAACAAGGGATGCCTCTGGGGCTTCCTCCAGGATTTTAATTCTCAGGCCAATCTTAAAATGAAATATATATCAAAAAGTTTAAAGGTTTCCATTTGTAGAAAGCAATGAATGTTGAGGTGGAAGTCCTGAGTGCTGCATTATGACTTAGGCTTGGAGTCCTGATTTACAGAAAGCAAAGCCCAAGCATAGATGCATCAGGTTATCATGGTGGGGCAAGAGAAGGGCATACGCCAGTCTTCTCCAAGTTTTTCTTCTCCTCCCCACACTTCCACACAGTCTCCAGTTTCCCTGCAAATGAACTTTGAGTGCACTGTCCAGATGGGACCTCTGATGCACTTCGAGCAATAGCAGCCAGCATGTTGCAGGCCTCAGGGCTCGGCATGCTGTGGAGCAGAAGGCAGCAGAGATACACCCCAGAGAAGTCATTAAGTCATGCCTCTGTAGGGGGTTTTGGGGAGTTGCAAGTGTAGGTGAGACAGTATACTGAAGAGTCAGGCTTTGTGTTATTGTCAGAAGATTTTATGGGTCTGTTTTGTGTTAATGTTGGAAACTGCAGGAATAACCTGGGCTGCTAACAAGAGCGTTGATTTGCAGTGCCCTACCTACCAGAGTACTAGAGCACTGATAGCTTCAAAAAGAGCCTTGGTAAAAGGTCTGAAAGAGGTGGTCTGTGTACAGATCATATAATATAGTTATAAGCAATGGTTTCTTAGATCTTTTACGTGAATAAAAAACAATAGGAGATACTACAAAGAGTAGATTATCTGAAATCTTGCTAACAGCTACTTCCCTGCAGCTATCAGTTGGCGTGTATATGAAAATGGAAACAGAGAGTCAAAAAACGTTCTTCTTCAATTAGTCTTTTATGAATTTTATTTAGAATGGTATAATTGGTCATAGCTGTCTTATAAAGTGTGAGCTGATGAGGGAAATGTGATTGAAGCTCTCTTATACATAGCACGGATAAATAACTTTTTTTCTTCAGTTAATCACATAGTTCATACTGTAGCTTGTAGCTACTAGATCTTGTGTGACTAATCTGGAGAAACAGCTACGTACCACTCTGTTGTCAAGGAAACTGTCCTAATCACCAGTTATGCCATAGTAGTAAGATGTTTTCTCATGTTCATGGTAAAAATGGGCCATTCTGCAAAGAGACGGCAGAAAGGGAAAAACCAGCTGTAACAAACAATTGACAAGAATCTTTATCTGGGAGGGAAGATACTTCCAGCTTCTGGTTCCTGCTCCAAATACTATTGGTGTATTTTATCCTATTGTTATTAAACACACAGTCTTTGGAGCAGGGAGGTCTAAATCTCCAACTCTATCCTGAGGACTATGCTAGATTTCAACTACAATTTTACATTAGGGACCGCAAACTGTACCTAAATAATTTGAAAATAGCTTGAATATAACCACAGTGGGTTTTTTCTTAATAGATATAATTACTTCTAAACCAAAGAAAGATAAATAAAATCATATAAAGATTTTATAAGAGAAAAATCATCTAACCGTGAGTTGAAAAGGTTATTTACATTGTCAATAACTAAAGTTAGTAAGATGACTGCTACTGAATCAGTGGTAAGCCAGTCTTTTTTTCTTTCTAAAATAAAAGCTCAGAAGAAGAATAAATAGCATATTCATTATATGGGAGAAAATACATTACATTTTGCAGATACCACTGAGGACATATACAGTTTCATTTGGGGAACAGAATAAAACTATATAATCCATAGAAGGTAACGGCCTGATTTTCATTATTTTTCAAAGGACGAAGGGTGTCAGTAGGCAGCAAAGCAGATATGCAATTTTAATATTGCATCTGTGAAGGGAAACAAAGATTTGCTTGGCATATGTAAAGAACATGCATTAATGGGGACATAACTACTCCTGTCCCGGCTACACTTTAAATACTGTGACCGGTTCTGGGCATCTCTATATTAGGAATACATCAGAAAAAAACTGAAGGCAGCTCTGAGAAGAATCTTTGAAGGTTTTTAGACAGCTTTGAAAGAAAAGTCACCAAGAGAAAGTAAAAAATCATATATAGTATGCATGTAGAAATAAGGACATCCAGATCATTCAACAGCACTGAAAATCTGACCAGTATAAATACTAAATTTAACTCAGAATTCAGTTTTTTCCCCAAAAAATTCTTAGAGTCTAAATATCTGGAACCTAATCCAGTAAGCATGGACATTGATGCAAATCTTTCAACAGACTGCAACAGAGTCTGCATAAAACTCCAAAATGGAATTGAATGCTTTAGATGCTCAGGGAGAAAAGAAAAATGTTAAATTAGACCTGAGTCTAATATTCTAGCTGTGGTTATCTCTGAGTTTCATGGATGAAAACTTTACCTCCTCACTTGTGTTTACTCTGATTTCATAAATGAAGATCAAAATGAGTTCAGAAAGTCACTTTGATATGTAAGAGTGAAAGATCTGATGCTTTAAGGAAACAGCCCTTCAGATGAAAGTCAAAGGAACAAGGTAATGTTTTCAATGTTTTTTTCCAGATGTAACTACACTGAGCAATGGGTTGTTATTAGATAAATTGAGGTAATTCTGGGAATCATCTGACAAAAAAAGGATCTCTGAAAAATCATTATGCAGTATCTCTGTAGGCAACAAAGACCTGGTAATTACAATGAAAAGAAGCTGTAGATGCATTGTCTCCTCAGGCAGACTCCATGTTGACTACACACACTAGCTTTCCATTGACTATAAAGCCAGCTTGTTTAAAGCAAGTATTTCATATATAGACATCTACATTGTAGGCAGTTAAAGTTTGAGTCAGGGAAAGATGTTGAATCTGAGAAAACAGCACTACTGAGTTAACGTTATGCATATGGGATAAAGAAGGCAACCTTTTCCATGTTCTCTGCTTTAAAACTAGGAAAATAAAATGTCAAGAGACAGATCACAGGGAAATTATCATGAATATAAATGCCTTTCAGCCAGTAGAGCATCAATGGAACTAATATAGGAGCTTGGATGTTTTCCTTTCAGGTCAATTGGCTGCAATCTGGCTTCACTCAACTTCTCCCTATGTGCTGAGATCACATATTCTCTCTCTGAATAGGCTCAGGTTAGTCTTGTTGCTTTACTGTATGCAAGGGTACACTATGACAAGGGAGTCTTTGCATTACACTATTCTTGTAATAGGGGTTGTAAGTACAGGAAAAAAATGCCTATACAGGTCACATTTACTCACATGTATTGCCAAACCCTGTAGTGTTCATGCTCCTGTAATATGGTCTAGAAGAAAATGTCTGCTTCTTGAGACAGGAGTAGGCTTTGCAGAAGCCAAATTGTAAAAGCCCTCTGGGGTTTCTGAGTCCAAAATCTGGAGAAATTGAATTTAAGCTGGAACAGATAACTAAATAAGTAAATAAGTTATGCCATAATGGCCCATTAGAGTATAACAATATGTTGCCTTTTAGATAACTTTCAGTTTGCTAATTTGAAAATTGCAACCATATGAAAGCTTTCAGAATGACAGCACATTTGTTTGTAGTTCTGTATTTGAATATGCCAAATATTGGTTCTATTAAGCTATTATAAAGCTAAACATCTACATCAGACACATTTTCTTTCTGCATGAACACAAAGGCATAATGTTCCATGTTTTGCTGATATCTGCATGATTAACTACATTTGTTTTCTATTTACCACAGAAAGCTGTGTTCTGGAAAAGCTATTTGAAACATTCAAACTTTCATTCAGGGACATTTCTCCCCATATAATGACCAAAAAGCAATAGATGTCAGTAATCAGAAATCTCTAAGGACCCCGATTTTTACAGCCTCATTAGTAGTGTCTTAATTAGTTGTCACCCAGGTTAGCATTGACTTGTTAAGCTCATATGGAATGCACTGAGGGGCAACTGATGTGCTCTCAAAATGTCACATCCTGTATCCAGGCTCCATTATACAACACTTTTGTTTGAAAAGGTTGGTCTAAGTAAAAGACAAGTGGTCTTATCTTCTGACCTCTTTTAGCTCTCTTAGTAGACTCTGTGGCTT
>WEKW01005429.1:0-19589 GCA_013389905.1 Sula dactylatra
GGAGGCAGGGCCCCTCTAGCCCTGATCATAGTATTCGCTACTCATTTCTCATAAATGTGAATCAAAAGTCCTTCTATTAAGATCAGAAATAAAATCAGCGCTTCTACTCCTCTGTCTGGGGAACTGCTCACTGGAAATTTTCCTGGAAGTACCTCCTTTCGTGATTGTTTTTCCTTGCAACTCATGTACCCATGCCTCTAGGTTCGAGGTAGATTTTCCATCCCACTTCCTCATGTCCTCTCTGTGGTCATGCAGATAAAACCATAGGGTGGCCCATGGTATGTGTCTTCTCTCTTTAGCAGATGGATGCTTACTCATAATGGCTGAGATACTGGTCCATACAGGTGCAGAGTAGGACATATCCTCTTTGAGTTGCTGGACCTCCTGGCACTGTTTCTCCACAGCTGAGACAAGGGAGGAAGAGATATGTGCTTCATAATCCCAGAGTCGGTCAGCCACATCCTCATGTTGCTTCCTCTTCATCTTTCCAGGCCATTACTGCCAATGAGTTGATGTGCAACGATGTTGTGCTCCATACAAACTTCCACCACATGGATTGTGTGCGCTGGACTTCATCTGGATCTTTGGATAACTGCTTGTTGTTCAGGTCACCATAAATCACCTCACACATGGCTAATTCCCTCAGGTACTGGATACCTCTCTCCATGGTGGTCCACTTGCCTGGGTGACATATAACATCTTCCTTGAAGGGATACCTTTCCTTCACGCCAGACAGGAGTCACCTCCAGAGGCTGAGGGCTCATGCCCCTTTTCCAACAGCTTTGTCAATTCCCCCTTCCCCAGAAAGGGATCCCAGCTGCCTGGCTTCCCTACCCTCTAATTCCAGGCTACTGGTCCTGTTATCCCAGCATTGGAACAGCCAGGTGACAATGTGCTCACCCAGACAACGGCTGAAATCTTTTAGCGTATCTCGCAGCTCACTTAAGGATAGACATCGGGTAGTTTCCATCTCGTGTATGAGGTCTTGCTCTTCCTCTTCCTCCTCCTCCTCTCCTCGTGACAGCCCTGCTTTTCCATCATCTCTTTCTAAACGAGCTGACTTTTGCTTCCAAGATTTCTTCTTGTGTATAGGGGTGACTGATACTGGTATGGGTTGGTCCTCTGGTTCAGCTGCAGGGCCTGTTGTGGGGGTTTGAGTGGCCACAGTGCCTGTCATTTTGTCTTCAGATCCAGAGGCCTTCTATACCCCTTGCACATAGTGAATACTGTTGGACAGGGCTCGGTAGGCATGGGCCAGGCCCCAGCATGTTGCAGTGATCTGTGTCTCTCTGGAGTTGCCGGGGTGACAACATACTTTCTCCAAATACTCTAGTAGTTTTTCAGGATTCTGCACTTGTTCAGGGGTGAAGATCCAAAACACTGGAGGTGCCCACCGTCCTAGGTATTTGCCCATACCATCCCACATATCCTGCCACCGTGCCACTCATAACTATTGAGCCTTGGGGCAGATCTCTGGAGGATATTCTTAAATTGCTTATTAACCTTAGACAAAACCAAAACAATATTCCCAAGAAACACCAAATATCAGATAAAGCTCAAGGCCAGTGTTTTAATAACAAATCTCCCAGGCAAAACATCGCTAATCACTGCAGAGCACAGCAAACTAGAAAAACCAACACCAATCTTTAACATGTACAGCAAAAACAAGAGCATGGTACAGATCAGATAAACTAATATTGAGAACAGATGAATCAATGCTGTGACCAGTAACTGTTATCTCAAATCCTTTGTGCTCCATGTTGGGTGCCAAAAAGGACTGTCGTGGTTTAGCCCCAGTCAGCAACTAAGCACCACACAGCCAGTGGGATGGGGGAGAGCATCGGAAGGGCAGAAGTAAGAAAACTCATGGGTGGAGATAAGAACAGTTTAATAATTAAAATAAATGAAGTAGTAGTAGTAGTAATAATAAGAAATCTAATGAAAAGGAAAACAACAAGAGAAAAAGAGAGGCAAAACCCAAGGGGAAAAAAAAAAAACCACCACCAAACAAGTGATGCAATGGGTCACCACTCGCTGACTGATGCCACCAGTCCCCGAGCAGCAATTGCTGCCCCCCACCCTGACCAGCTTCCCCCAGTTAATATACTAAGCATGATGTCATATGGTATGGAATATCCCTTTGGCCAGTTTGGATCAGCTGCCCAGGCTATGCCCCCTCCCCTCCCAGCTTCTAGTGCACCCACCCAGCGGAGCATGGGAAGCTGGAAATGTCCTTGGCTAGTGTAAGCACAACTTGGCAACAACTATAACATGAGTGTGTTATCAACATTATTCTCATCCTAAATCCACACCACAGCACTATACAAGCTACTAGGAAGAAAATTAACTCTATCCCAGCCAAAACCAGTATAAAGGAAAGAATAGCTGGAGTCTGACATATGCAATCAAAAAAAAAAAAAAAAAAAAAAAAAAAAAAAAAAAAAAAAAAAAAACAAAAAAACCAAAAAAAAAACCCCAAACCACCCACTAAACTGTGAAAGAAATGTGAGCTTTCTGCTTTTGCCATAATCCAGAATGCTCAATATGAGTAAGGTTCGCTATTTACTCTGGCACTGGGTTAAGAAAGATGTTGACAGACTGGTTCTTGGGAAACACGGAATTTAACTTGGTACCATCAACAAAATAATATATAATAAACACCAGCTGCAACTGTCAAGAATCACTATGCTAAATATGCTGTACAGAGTTAGTGTTTGCAATACTGAACATACAAGCTCAAACAAAACCCAGTAGCCAAAAAAATCCTAGGAGCAATGGATCCTACAGGCATAAGCAGATACTCAGTCCTATGCTACACTGTACAGAAATGCAGAATTGTAGCTCTGTACAGTGTAACAGGGATATTGCTTTATAGCCTAAATAGCAGTACTCCATTTACTCCATTTAACCTGAGCAGGCTGCCAACTAACTCCATTAACCTACTGTGAGCAAAGTCCTGTTTTCCTGATAGGACAAAAATCAAACAAGAGATGTTTCCTTTGCTCACAGTTCCAAGACCTTTCCAAAAACTATACATAAAAGCTCCATCTTTTACAGCTTTTTCACAAGTCTGTGTGCCTGAAGTTTGTTAATATGTTTTCTCGATCTTTCTTAGTGGTATTTCTCACTTTCTCCTCACACACAGTTCCAGCACTACAATCTGAGTCCTTCATTCCTGAATCTGACAGATCAAAGAGCTGCCCTTTGGCTGTATACCTAGTTACTAGTTCAAACTCTCATGAGATGTTTTTTCAGGTCCCTAATGCTTCAGCCTTCTGTTAAGAAATTACTTCTACTGCTATTTACTGGGTTTATTTATGCACATGAAAAACCTCTGTTACAACATCAATTTCAATAAATTTCTTCTTTCCACAGAATTTAGATTTGCTTCAGCAGCCCAATACACTATTACATTGCTAAAGATTTACTAAAGGGCAGAATATTCAAGAATATTTGTACACTGGTTATGGAGAGCAGGAAGGGGGACCATTCCGATTTCTTTGCACATCCTGAATGGCTCAGTGGTCATTCAATGTTCAAATCACAAAACAGAAGATTGGATTCAGACCTTTAACCTGACAACCTGCTCTAATCAACCCTGCTTTGAGCAGGGGGTTGGACCGATGACCTCCAGAGGTGCCTGCCAACCCCAGCCGTTCTATGGCACAGCACTGCACAAAACCCTTACCATGAAGTAATAAGCTGTACCTGGCCCAAAGTGCACAGGTAGTGGGTCTACTATATTTTTACAGCCTCTGGTTTATCAGCTACATCAGAGTATATCCATTCCTCTTAGTTTCTCCTCTGATGAAGAAAAATAGGGAATTGCGAGAATTTTAATTTGGTCATAAATTTTCATCTTTTGTTGAGATTCAGAATTATTTCTCAAGTTATTTCAGCACTCTTTTCTTTCCTGGATTTCTTGATCATTACTTTGTTGATTTGTTCAGCATCTCTAAGTTCCCTGCATGTTAACTTGCAGACCAGCATATCACGCTGAGTGAATCGAGCACTCATGAACCATGTACTCTGACTCTCTTCCCAGATATCTTCCCAATTCTTGCATTGCCTCAAGACCTACAATTCTTTCAACCACTCTTCTAAAATACATGAAAATGTAGTAGCCTGTTTCTACCCTCTTTTATTCGACTGCCAAAACAGAAAGATGGTGAAGTGTGAAACTATCCAAAAAGTGCCAGTAACAAACACATGAAATATTCATCCCACTCCTACACACTCTTTCATTAATGAGCCAGCTAGGCAGAATCAAGCAGTGTCTCATATGGCCTACAATCTTACAGTGGTTTATACCTGATCTTGGTGAATATTCATTACATTTTCAAAGCCAATTGGTATATTTAAAAATAAAGCATAAAAATAAAGCATAAAAATATAATCATAATTTCATCATAATTTAAGACACAACGTAAACATAACCAGATATATCTTTTCACAATGACTTAAGAAAAATTCTCATCAATAAAAGACTTGAAAGCCTGCCAGCTTTAGCTTCTCAGGCCATCTGTATCAAAGAATTTTCAAGAAGGGCAAATCGCAGAGGTAAGTTAAAATATATTTTGCAGTTCCTAGATGTGAACCACCACAGGAATCAACAAAGACATACATTGTGTAACTTTGGTCACAGGCACACTGAAAAAGTATCTTCTCATCTTGCCCCAGAAAATGAGAGAAATCAAACGGTCTAGTAAAAATGAAACCCATTAAACTCACCAGGACAACTCTTCATGGTAGTTTCAGCACTACAATTCCCCTGAAGTGAAACGGACATGTGTTGGTTCAGCTTAGCAGAACTTGGCACAGCGAACAGTTTTGTACTGTTCATTCTGAGTACCAGCCCACGAAATGTCGCATCTCTAACTTCCATATGGCTACATCTTAAGTAAGATTATGCAGTTCTTTTACATTTTAGCATTTTATTCTAAGTGCTTAGTTCATAGCACATCATGAGTCAGGCTCTATTCTCTGTGTCTTTTTCTGGGATTTTGTTTTTCAACCTATCTTTATGTTCTCTCTCAACGACGCCCGAAAGCGAGGATTGGATCTAACGCTGCCCTTCCGTGAGAGGCTTTCCACGGATTTCAACAGATTTTGGATCAATCTCCTGCTGTCATGTTTTTTAAACAGTAGGTTTTCTAAATTTTCAATACATAATTAATTGGCAATTCCACCTGGCTTTTGCCAAAGAGCTCATGTTATTTTCAGATACGTTAGGATACACAGACAAATGTAATATTTAAATCAATGTAAAGACAGACCTACAAACAAAGAACCAAACTGAAGTCACTCTGGCACACCTTACTCTGGGAAACAGTAGTAACGCTTTTGCAGAAACCCAGAGTTTTGCACAGGCTCCTGCACTAAGGCCAAGTATGGCTAAGCAACACAAACAGGAATAGCGCACAGCATGACCTAAGCACCTACATAAATTTGCACTGAACTGTCCAGGAGCCTGAGAGCAGACTTCCCCACCCAAGGCACTGGCACACAGAAAACAAGGACTGTGAAAGACCAGGTGTAGTTATAGGTACATGTGACACAAAGTTTATTTACAAGGTAAGCAAGCAGCCAGGAGGAGTCATGCAACACTTTCCCAGTGTAAAGGAAAAATAATTACATGCAGTCTTTCAAGCAAGAGACTGATTAAACACAACAGGAAATTAGAAATGCGCCTCCATCAAAAATCTGACACAGTAAGAATTGCCTTAAGAGACACAACCATCTCTTCATTTGTCGGTACTACGATGATCCTCCTGTCAATTCCAGAAATGGAGGGATAACCAGACTGCCTATCCAGTGATTCATATTCCCAGCATATGGTAACATTCTTTCTCTCGGTACTGATCTCATCATGTAACCTTAGCTGTCTTAAACTAGAGGGCATGGCAAGTAATTCATTGACTTAATTTAGCCTTATGTAAAGCAGAGGGACTATATGAAAGCAAATTAAAATGAGCAGAAAAAGCAGGAAAATATGTTTGCTACTCTGCTTGTTCACTTTACTGGCTTAGCCATAGGGATATGTTGATTCTTCTTTTGTATTGGGATTTCTTTTCTCTATAAGGTACTTTACAAGGTTCACTTGAAAAAGCTTAACAGAAGGAGATTTCAAAAATATGTTAATTGAATGTTGACAGGAATCTCTGTGGACGCCCACAAAAGCAAGATACTCAGGAAATGTCTGTTAAGATCTCCAAATTTGTGCAGAAAGACTAATTTTAATCACATTTTTCTGGATTTATTTTTATGAATCAATGCCACATCAATCTTCTATGGCCTTTTATTCCAAACTGTTATGTGTGGAGCCCTGCCAGAAAGGAACTCACAGCGCTGGCAAGCTGTTGCATGAGCCTGAGTTAACATGTGTAAGAATATTGCTTACTGTTTTCTTAGTTTTTAGGAAAGGACTATGAAGACAAGTTATAGTCCCCTCTGTGTGGTTTTTTTTTTTTTTTTTTTTTTTGACTTGATCCTACCAGTTACATAAAAGCTCAGTTTCATCAGGCTTCCCTTCCTGTAGAAGGGACTTCATTAGAGGTGTTTCAGAACAAAATCTACCTTGTCCCCCTTTATTGTAAAACTGTAGCCCATTCCAGGGGATAGCTGAGCTATCTTCAAACAAGCCAGATGGGATACTTCTAGCAATGGCAGCACAGAACAAAACCAAAGCAGATAAATGTACTGCAATTTTCCACCTAGATGTACCCAGAATTTGAGCAGGAGGTTAAAGTCTTCCTTATGCACTAGCTGGAACAATTCTTGAGCCAATCTCCACCTGATCTTCTCAGCTACCACATGCATTGCCAATAGAAATGCTGCACAATGATGCAGAATATAATTTCCACTGTGATCAATACTGCACTGCAAATTAAAGACTTTTTCCCCATAGGATCTATATAGCAAGCATTAAATAAGCTTATTTTGCAAGCATATACTTTTTTTGACAATGTGCAAATATTGGTATACTCTTACTTACCAAAACAGCAATAGTTCTGTAATAAAAAGGGTGTGTCTATCTTTCTCTTTGTACAGCAGTAATAAACTGTGTCACCCTACTATCATATCACTAATACAGGCTCAATCTTGTCAGATGTTCTGTAATCTCAACTTCTAGCAATATCACTAGCAGCTGAAGTGATTTACATTCAAAGACAAGAGGTTCATATTCCAGTCTTGTTAAGGGAAGTACAAATATAATACAATCATCAATTTTAAAAACATACTCTAGTAAGAATAATGGAGTAAGATACAAAATAAAAGATTTACAAATCTATTACAGATTGCAAATACAGTTCATTTAATACAGATGCTGCAAGGAAAAAAAAATATCGCAAAGCCATAAGAATTACTATCTTGGCTAAAAAGAAACTGAAAATCACAATCACAGGGAGGTTTGCCTAAGGAAAGGCTGCATGTTTGGGACCAAACAGTAAGTTGGCAGAAGGAAAGAATACTCGCTGACATGACAAAATGTTTTTTGTCAAAGCTCTGGAATCTGTAGCATCACAGCTTGACAGCAAAAGCTCTGCAGGCCTCTACCAAAGCCAAAAGTAATTACGTGTACTTACATGTACTCCCTGTGTGCAGAATGCACAGCAGCTGCGTTGCTGTAACGCCACAAAACTATCGCTGATGACAAAACGTCCAGGGTAGCATCAAACTGAAAGAGATACAAAGTCAATTGTTTTGTGGACCATTAAATATGCCCTGTACTAACAGTAATGCATTTACTATCCTGCTGCACAGGCACAAAGCAGCTTCAAATAAATCATTTAAATGAAAGCAGGATTTACATTTATTAACTTTATCTTCACATTTTTGCCATGTATCATTGCACAATAATACACTTCAGAGCTCAGGAAGTCAATCAAGGGATTAAAAAATTTTTATTTGTAATCCAACACCTGTGGAGAAGTTAAGAAAAATAAAAAACTCCACCACCATCTGCTACTGTGGCACCACAAGAGTTAAAATACTAACATGTTTCTTATGCAAACTCTAAAAAAAAAAAAAAAAGTGTTTGAAAATGCCTGTCAAGCATTCCTTTTTCCTACAAAGTCACTAATTTTCTGCAATAGAAGGTTTTGTTTCAAACCAGGCAAATATTAACTTTTTTTCAAAATCCCATTGTGTCAAGATTTCATATTATTCTGTATCATCAGCAAAATCACCATGTTTCTATTTCCTGTTAATGAAGACATGACATCAGGTAACACCAAAAACCAAGCTTGTTCCACTGTAATAACTTTCACCCTTAAGTCAAACCTTCTACGGAGTCAATCTAACCTTCAAACTTGAAAGAAAAAGACAAATTGTTTGAAATGAGTCATTTTCCTTGTCACTAGGAATTTTTTGCTCTGCCACTAATCAGGAAAGTCATGGCAACTACTGGAAAGGAAAGCTGACATCCCGAAATCAATAGCAGCTTTACCGTAGACTTCAACTGGAAAAGGGTCATGCAAAGTTCAGAAGGGAACTTCAGAACTTGGCTCAAGTTCAACAACAGAACTGATTAAGCTGAGAGATTTTGTAGAAGAAAACCATATCTGGTGGACAATCTTTCCATGACGAGTGTAAGTATTAACTCCAAGATAAGACTTAGTAGTCAGAAACTGAAAAAGTATAATGAAAGTATCTTTACTATCCTTTCCAAAGTGTGACTTCAATATTTTTTATAATCCATCAATGACTTTGCACACCATGCCATGAACTAAATATAAGAAAAAATACAGTATTTCATGTTCAGAAAAAGCCCATAAAAAAAAATGGTAGAGAATATTTAAATTGTATCTCTACTTACAGCAAATCCAAATGATGATGCACTGTATCTCATTACGGAGACAGCTAAAGGAAAGAAAATATTATTTAGAATCACTTTAATTTTTTTTTTTATCCTTTCTTCTTCTCTTGTCTGAGAGCTACAAAACTAGTTTCAACACAAGGGCTTAGTTTCACCCAGTTCCCACTAGAACAACCTGACCGTCACTTAAAAAAAGGTCTACAAGAAAGGCCTTGTGCTGCAGGAAATGGTTAGGTCACTCGAGAGATGCTTTTCTTTCTTTCAAAACTGTAACAGGGCAGACATTAGCATAGCATCCAGAAACAGTCTGTTTATGAAACATGCCGCATTTCAGATGCGGTTTTGAGTCCAAATATATTGAAACCACAATTTCAAACCCTCAGAAAACTTTACAAGTCTCAAAGTGTTCCTTGCTCCAGCTAGGCACAAAAGTCAACATGAACTGGCTGACAATAGACTATGCGGGCCCATCCAAACTTCTTGACTGCCATCTTTTTGACAAAAAGCCTAAGGGTAATTCACACAGCCCAAGAAACGCTTCAAATTCCATCAGATCAGTGACTTCCAATGGAAAAAGCATTAGTAGGAAAAATTTTGATCAGCTCTGATTTTGACTGCACACTGCCTCTGAAAAATAAACACGACTTTAAAAATGGGTGTCCTGGTTTCAGCTGGGATAGAGTTAATTTTCTTCATAGTAGCTAGCATGGGGCTCTATTTCGGATTTGTGCTAAAAACAGTGTTGATAATGTGGAGATATTTTAGTTGTTGCTAAGTAGTGCCTACACTAGCCAAGGACATTTCCAGCTTCCCATGCTCTGCTGGGTGCACAAGAAGCCGGGAGGGGAGAAGGCACAGCCCAGGCAGCTGATCCAAACTGGCCAAAGGGATATCCCACACCATATGATGTCACGTTCAGTATATAAACTGGGGGGGAAGGAGGAGGAGGGAGGGACGTTTGGAGTGATGGCATTTGTCTTCCCAAGTCACCGTTACGCATGATGGAGCCCTGCTTTCCTGGAGATGGCTGAACACCTGCCTGCCAATGGGAAGGAGTGAATGGATTCCTTGTTTTGCTTTGCTTGCGCACACGGGTTTTGTTTTACCTATTAAACTGTTTTTTACTCAACCCACGAATTTTCTCACTTTTACCCTTGCAATTCTCTCCCCCATCCCACCAGGAGGGAGGGAGCGAGCCGCTGTGTGGGGCTTAGCTGCTGGCTGGGGCTAAACCACGACAATGGGCTGACACCTAGAAAAAACTACAATTTCTATAGTTTTACTCCATGCATCCTAATTCTATCATCTCACAGTTGCCAATTCTAGGAGGTACTGTGCAAGGAAAAATACCTTTCAGTAGCCCAGAGGAATACCAGGGAAGAAGCAGGCAGCAACAGAAGAGGCCATCACCTGGAGACGGGACTTCATCAGACCACAACTCTCACAGGCTAACAGCAACACTATGGCTATGTCAAGCTCTCAAGCACTGAGCAGCTCTAGCCTTCTTGCTGTGTTTTGTAGACTGTCAAGCGAGAACAGGACTAACCAAACCTGTGTACCCTGAATAAAATACACAGCACTCTAGTTCAAATATTAAGAGGCCTTACATAACACCAAAAAGGATTAATTTTACTACTCTTTTATGAACAGATACCAGCTAACGTACTAAGAAAAATACATTTTTGTAAAAATAAAAATACTTGAACTAAAAAAAAAAAACCCCACACCAGACTCATCAATGATTTTGTCAATCTTAGGCTGACAAACACAGTATCTAATTTTCAGTGTTCCAGTACTCATTAGAACAGCTTGGCAGAACAGAGCCACTATGGTTTGACTGTTCTTTTTAGTAACAGCAAGCTGCAGTTCTGTGGCACTTATCTGGATAAAGAGAAATTAAGATCTTGGAAAATACAACCCTTTTCTTATTGATCTAAGACCTAGCTGTGGCCACAAGCATGCCAGATAGCAAAATATTTGGACTTTATCATTCCAGTTGGCCAAAACACAAAGAAAAGCCATCAAGTTAACTTCCAGATTCCTATTTCCTCAAAGTTGAAGAGTATTGAAATAATTAGTATGCATTTACATCTCCTTCCCATTGTCAAATCATGATTTCCCACACTTCATCTCCTAGGTGAAAAAAGAGTCTATATTTCTTGGTCAGAGTTGCCAGGCAAGAGCTACACTTGACAAGCTGACACTAGCTTGCAGTGATCCAGCTGCAAATTTGAACACTTCACTGCATAATAATATATTACCTATTAACTTTTCATTGTATGCCTCCAAGGAGGCATACAGTTTCAAAAACTGCAGAAGTTGCATCAAAAAAAATATGGGCATTCACAGGTACATACAAGCTTGCAATGTTCCTGTCAGTACTGCTTTCATATGATGCAGTTCAAAGCCACACTTTTGCTCCTACTTCTATTTCTAGCAAGCCCCTGTAGTGGAACTAGCGCCTCAGCTTTTACTAAATCGCCAGCTTTTTTCCCCACTCGAATCCAGACTTAAAACAAATTAACACAATGGTTCCCTTAAAAATGAATATATATAATTTCTACGGATGATGAAGTGCATACAGGTAGCCACACCTTAAGAATGCTTTAGGTGGCATATTTGGTGTATTTAAAGTATAAGGTCTTCAGCATGAGAACTATCTTTATTTGCATATGTTCTACGACAGTGAATATCCACAGCACTAACACTCAATCTGGATGGCCTGAGCTATTTAAAACAGTAATTAAAACCAAGTATTAACTAGCAGTGTCACAAGTCCACTTAATCCTTTTTGCTAGTTATTGAACACAACTGGAGGAAAGACTTTCCAAGGACTGGTACCCTACAATACTAACATGTTGTTGTAAAAGGCCATAACAGAAGTAGTAATGACCATTTAAGCACTGGAAAGATATATTTTTATATGATCTATTTACATACTAGTTTTCTAATGGGAAAACCAACCCATTTTTCTGCCTTTCAGAGTCAAATAACAATGTTAAAGCATCTTCAACCCTCACTTAAGCACAAGAATACTTCTAGCTGGTCATAAAGCTCACCAGTAAATCACCCCAGCCTAAATGCGATGTTTGTTTGTCCATGAATCTAGGCTCCATGGCAGAGAAAGCAACTGTAATATTGGCATTCAGGGTATCAACCAATACAGGTTGCCACAGACTGACCACATCCTCTAAAGACAACTACTGGCTCCCATTCTAGGCACTGAAGCTGCAAAGACTTTTAGGGAAGTACTTCTTAGCATCCAAGCACTTGAGACCCCTGGGCAAAGGTATAACCAGTGGTCCTTAAGCCTTCAGTATATCACTGCCATGCTCTAGGAGCAATGTACGGCACCACAGGAATGGATCACAGAACTTTTGCTGAACCCTCACCTTCCTTCTCAATACACATTTTCCAATTATTCCCAGACGAGCCTCCGACATAAAAAAAAAAAACCAGACATGCCCAATCTCCATATTGAATCAGTACAATGGTGGGACACAAGCAATGAGGAAAGAACAGAGCAGGTAGCTTAAAAATCCTGTGGAGTCACTGCATACATTTAGCAGCTACATTGCCATGACAGTGGGAGCCTGCTTTTAGCTATTTTATTGGCTAAATTGGACAGCATTTTATTACCTCTATGATAAAGAGAGAATCCTAATGCATTTTCCTGACATTTGTAAACGGAACTTGCAAGCAGTCAGAAACTAAAAATAGAGCCAGCACAGTAAGCCACAAATCTACCACTGCCTCCACCTGCACAGCGACATCAGTTTGTGAAGTCTGCCAACCTATAGGTCAGATTCTGCTGTAATTCCTTCACCCCTTTCAAAGCGATTCCAAATAAAGAAAAATACCCCATCTCCCACACATTCTACCCTCAACAAAATAAGGATTTTATTCATTTCCACGTGCCTCAGAAAAATCATGACTAGGGCCCTAACCCTACAAAATCATCCTAATTTAACTCTTCAGCCACCTAGTCTCCTACCAGCCTTTGCCATTTAATCCATGTAAAATGCGTTCCTGCAGAGCCAGGACCCCACAGTGACCCTGGGCCTCTCATTTCCCCCTCAGCACTGGGAAAGCACCCTGGTACCTTTTTGCACAAATGTAAGAGGCAAGAAACACGACAGGAAATTAACTCTGCCTCCAGTTCTCCCAGATGGAAATCTTCTGGATAAGTCTGGCTACAAATGAGAGATGGTACATACAAAAAGCTCCTCCATCTGTCATAAAAATCTCCTCTTACCTACTCAGAGAGGGGAACATTATTTTTAGGAAGCTCCTCTTGATGGGACAATCACTCCATCATGTTTGCTTTGAAATTAGTCTTCTTGAAAGACACCTGGATGTCAGCACATAAAATATTATGGCTTCAAAGCACATAATCCGCACTTAGCAGAAATCAGGTACGCAATGTGAACATCAGTGAAAGCATTGGGTTTATTTCTATATATATTACCATGTATATCTTGCAGGTTGTACAGAGTCACAAGGAAGAGGAATGGGAAGTTGTGCTGAATCAGAACTGAAATACAGTCTGTTTTCATTGCCCAGTGTTGGTAAAACATTAAAAACTAATGTTACAATAAATATTTCAAAATAAATCCATTCCAAACGGAGAAAACCAAATGAGTAATACTTTCTAAAAATTCCTCATAACAATGATGGCAAAGAACAGACATGACTGTGATACTATCAAAACTTGTAAAAAACACTACTGACCAGGATCAACAGGTACACATGTATTTCCCCAGGCACCTTCTCCCCTGCCTGAAATTCTAGTAGAGCAAAATTTAAGGCTTTTTTATGCACATGCCCAAAATTTCTGCCATCAGCAGAGTAGCCACAAATGGCTGCTAAACATCCAATATCTCAGACACAAGTCTGCCAGACATCTAATCTATGTGGGCAGATCCAGTGCTATCCATCAGTGTCGTGTTCCTACACCCATATTTCTATCCCAATGTTGTTGGCAAAACTGTACCAACCCTGTCTATACAAAATCTTCAACTCATTTTCCCAGTTTATAATTGCATCAACATGGTAAAGATCCTTATTTCTGGGCAATACCACTATACCATTATGTGTGTATCTACCAAGTAGATATCTATCTATAAGTTTAATGTATATTAAACCTGGATCTTGATCTCATTAGCATTTATGACCAATTCGTAAAGAAGTCCCTAAGAGGGTACATTTTTCCACCTGCGTGAAAGGTGTCACAGTATCTCTGTGCAGAATGAGCTGCAGCAGAGTACTAGGAGACTTCTGTCCTTGGGGAGGACTCAGCTGTGGGATGTGACTCAGTGAACGGGGCTCTAAAGGAGTCAGACATGTCCTCAGTCCTGCCACTGCCTGGGGTATTACTGTTAGGCCAAGAAACTACTCCTCATGAGTTTTTTGTTTTTCCAGTTTCTGAATTTGGTTTCTGTACAAATTGTACACACGTTGTACAGCAGCAACAGTATCTTCCACTCTGCCTCTACTATCCCCCGGACTACAGGCAGGGCTGGAACTTCCGGCTTCTAAATGTGTACAAAAGCAAAAAAGCTAAGGTACCTGGGATTTACTACTCCCTTCCTTCAAAAAGAAACTGCAATCCCACCAAAACTATTTATCGGCTTTACCTTTTCCTTCATTTTTTTACAGGACTAAGATCCTTGACATAAACAAGTGACTCTATCTACTATTTAACAACAATTTACTCTATTTCTTCCATAAAAAAAAAAAATCATCAAGGTATCCTAAAAATCTCTGCAGATTCAGCCTGGTAACGAATTCTGCTATTGGTAGTGGTAAAGCTTTCCAGGAATATCTTTCTTCCCCTGACTATTATTCAGTTAATATTTTTCTTCGGTTTGTTTTCATCGATTGTAATGGTCAAATCTTTAGCAGCTGCAAAATTCCACAATTTCATTTACTTTAGTGAACTACACCAGTGTGTATCAGTTGAAGATTTTTTTTCCTCGTTCCTTATTATAGAAACAGTAGAATATCAGGGCTTCGTGCAAAAGTTTTCCTTTGAGTTTAATCCAAATAATTCTTTCCAGTTTGCTGATATGTTAGCAAAAATAATAATCATTATTATTATAATCACTGATTTCAGGATTTTCTATCTTAAATCATTCATTTTTTCAATGTTTCCATTTCAGAATTTTTTAAAAATCTTTTTTTTGTGGTTCTTGCAGAGAATTAAATATCAGTTCTCTCTTAATTCCCTTTGTTTGCATGTTTTCTGATTACATTTCACTTGTGGCTGCATCAGTGCCTCATGGTAAAAGATCAGACGACTTCCATTTCAGGGGTTAAATATTCACAGTATTGGCTTTCACACAGGCAGCACGGATGTAGTTTTCAGGGACTGGTTACTCATTATACCATGGTGCTCACCAATAGTAGCAATCTTAAAGAACAGCAAAGCAATCCAGTCGTAGAGCTCGCTTAGTCTCCAGATTCACTTCTGTTTAATTTGCTTCCATCTTCCCATTTACTACCAAAAGAGCACCCATGCCTCCACTGGCATGTCCCACAAATGATCAGAACAGCGTGAGCAACCGAGCAGGGCTGCACCATCCTGAACTATGAAACAATCCTACTACAAAAAACAAGGTATAACTTATCGAATGATGAAAAACATCCATGTGGAGAAAACGGCGAACCAGCTTTCTCTACAATATACAGTAGACAGTCCCCAAGAGCATACCAGTAATATAAAAAAACCCAAGCAAACACTGAATGATAGAGACACACAGCAAGGGTAAATCTGTTCCTGATTTCAGAAAAAATGATGCCTGGGCTCTCTTGTAAGAGCTGCTGAAATATCTTCTATATACAACCAGCCTTCACTGCCACCCTTCAGTGAGTGTAACACTAAAAACGGTCAGCCAAAAATACCAAAGCAGTCAATTTTCTATGTCATTCTTTCCAGCATAGCTAGAGATGAACACAAGAAACCATTTGTTCAGGGAAACCTCTTGTGAAACCAGGAAACGGGCAACTCCAATAAGGCAGAATTAACAGTATTTTCCAAAGTTGCTCAAAAGTCCATGCAGAGGTAACGTTACAGTACTTGTGCACTGCAGTGCCACTTCTGGAAGTAAAGCAGGACCCCTCCTGTCCAGCACCCCACTGCTTCACACACTCCCGTGCTTCCTTTCCCAGGTGCCAACCTTCTGTTTTCAAACAAGATCAACTCAAAAAATGAACACAAATAAATCAGAGAAAAGGAGAAGTGATATTTTTGTTTAGTTCTGGCTTTCCAGGGGGCAAGAACTAAAAGAAGGCCCATATGGTTTAGCTCCAGATCAGCTTTATCGGGATACTAAACGCATACATTTACGCTTAAGAATAGGAATAATAAAACTTGAAAGTCTGTAAGAAACACACCAGTCTCCCTTGCAGGCACATGGTGCAAACTCTCTGCAATTGAATATATAGGTGCATAGTTTAATCTGTTTTATTTCAAATGGGGTCACTTGAATCATCCAAAATAACTCAGTGCAATGACATTAAAGCACATTGTCTTTTAATGAAACTATGTATTATTTATACCCCAACTCCAAATATAGCAACTGAAATGTTGCAAATGCCCGTAACTGCACATTTACCAGGGAAGCTTTTGCACCTTATACCTACAATCCACAGGCTGTGTAATTTTGAGCCTGAAACTAGCTTCCAAAACCAAAGGAAGCATTTTGGCCCTGGACAGGGACAAGGAACAAGTGGTACCTTGGCTAAAAAAGCCACAACCAACCAGAAATGTTGAGTGATATCAGACACACTCAGCAGCTGTTTCTAAAGCCCTGTGGCCAAGATCTGTAACTCACTGTAACCAAATGAAGATTATTCCAGATTTAATGACCTAGGAGAGTCTCCAAAGGCAACACTTCTCCCATCTTCTGTGTTTTACTGACTGGAGGCAAAACTAGCAGAGTATTCGGGCCCTACACAGCATAAAGAATTTATTCTTGGGAGTTTGGCCAGTTGCTTTAAAGCAGGTTTTACCTAAGTTAACAGAATAAGCCAGAAGACTGAGGTGAAGGTTTGTAATTGCTTATCTGACTTAAATGGGTTTCTGGAAGCTTCACAGAGATCTGGTAAAATCATATTTTATACATGTATCCCCAAACCTGTAACAGCTTGGACATATGCTAAACGTTTTTACCAGGCATTGAAGGTTTGGAATTGTCAATAAAAAAGAGCTGAAATACTGCCATTATTCTCAGGTTCTGGTAAGTTCCTGTCCTGCGTTCACATTAGAAAGATGGAAAGACCCTTTCAAAAAGATCATTAAAGAACGATACCGTATGCAAGCCACAGCTCAGTTGTATAACAGAGGATTTACATGCAAGGATTCAGGCTAACTGCAGCACAACCAACAATAAATATATGAATATTGTTGGTTGACCTATGTATTGTGCTATGTATTGGTGTCTATATGAAAATATTATTGTTAATTAGCTTTTATTTAGAACATAAGCATATTTAAAAGAACATAACCAGTGAGAACTGCATCCCCTCACCCTGGTTATTTGTCTCCATTACTGTAAAGAAGCCTAGTGGTTTAATTTTAAAAAGATGCTTAACTTGAAGTTTGCCAAATTTAGACTAAATTAAATATATCAGAAAACTCCAAGTGCCAAACCTCCAGATTCAGCATCTTTATTTATTTAATTTTTCCCTATTTTTATGCTGCTATTTCAAACTTGACTTGATTGTGAATTATATTTTCAACAAGTGTGATATATCAGACACCAAGAGTGTGGAAAAAAATCATTAATTCTGCTGTTAAAAAAACCAAGTGAGTCCAGTTTGAAAGTGCTTCTAATGAACATGAATAATTGTCCAACATCTTAAAACCTAATTCTCAGCATGCTTCAAAGATTCAAACCACAGGCTTTATGGTACATACAAACAGTATTTCAGTTCAGCTAAAATATCCTGACTTCACTTTTCTAAAATGATAAGCATAGTCTCTGAAAATCCAGTCTCAAGTTTTCTGCCAATAGCACTTCTGAAATCAAAGCTAATTTTAAAAGGGTTAGTGTCTTCGACAATCACAACGCCATTGTTGGCAATTATATATTTTTAAAATCATTGCTTCAGATCATCAAAAGTCAAAAAAGCACACACACAGAATTTTAGCATTCTTAGAACCTCATCTGCTCTGCTTTTAGGGATCAGCCAGTATCTAGTCATTCTCTGGCTTCTGGCATAAAGTAATGTCTTATTGAGGTATGATTACTAGTAAACTAGGCCACTAGTTTACTAGTAAAATAAGCCACTTCCTTAGAAACTTTGTAATCACTTCTGACAAATTATTGTTGTTGTTGAAAATGAGGTGCTTTCTCAACAGCAAATATAATCAAGGAGTAAAAGGTGCTTATCAGGAGTTAGTAAGTTAACATGACGGCAAGATCTTTAAATAAAATCGTGAATGATTTTTGTTGTTGCTGTACATTACTCAGTGGAAATTAATTCCTCAATTGTTTCTGCTATTATTTTGTGTCATGGAACAACATCCAATGGTGATTATTTGATCCATATCTTTGATGTTTTTTAACAAATTCTGGATTAAAAGTTTGCAGCTTTATACTGATGCAAATGGAATCAATGGATTCTTAAGTTCTACTGTGAAAGAAATTTTAAAAACAGGAGTGGGCCTGTGGGAACTGTAGTACTAAACACAGACCAGATGATTAATTTCACGACAGGTACCAGAGAAAACAGTCGTAAAGAGAAAAGTTCACTGAGACAGCCAGAAGTATATATGAATTAAACAAATCAATTTTATAAGTACTCAGTAAAATTAGATATTAAAAATCAATTCAAATTGGCTGAACATGCCAATCCAGTTTCCCTTTATAATTCAGGTTCCACCTATCTAAAATGCAGAGTCTTTATCATTTGTTCATACAATTAGCTTGTCAGATTCAGACAGGACTCTGAATCAGCATTCAGCAATCCTCAGATTCTAATTTTTATGCCTTATGAAAAGGTAAGATATTTACTGTATCTTTGAATATTTGCAATTTTGGATCTGACATTAGTCACACTGAAACAGCTAGGCATTTAACACTCTCTGATGTTCAGATAAGCCCTCAGAAAAGCCATTCTGCTGGTGCTAAATTTTTTTTACCTTTCTGTCTTGCAGCTGACCTGAGGCAGATGCAAGAGCATCTGTTTCCTCTCAGCACCACTTTCAATTTATACAGTTCCATACCAAAAATTACACTTTCTACTGAAAAAAATCTCTCTGTAAAACCACAGATTTAAACAAAGAACCCCAAACACTTAATTACCTTTATATGACTGTTGCAAAGTAAAATTTTTATCCCTGTGTACAATGAGACAAGTTGTTTGGTTGTTTTTTTTTTTTTTTAAACTGAAGTACTACTGCATCACCTTTTCTAGGCCCTTTTCAAATCAAACCCACTGACAATGACAAAGGCTAATCACTCCACATGATTAGCCTTCCTCTTCTAAACCATGGTATTTACAGAACCTTGTTGACTTGCAGTGACTCACCATACCTCTACATGGTTCCTGTATTTTGAGAAAGATTAACATAGCATTGCCACTGGATAAACAAGGAGAGAAATGAAAAACAGTCCCAAAATGTAAATGTAATTATATATCTGTTTATTCTAGCTCATTTTAATATAGAATTTGTCATTAAAATCAGGTCTTATCCAGTGCCCAACAAAAT
This sequence comes from Sula dactylatra, assembly GCA_013389905.1. Taxonomy (NCBI): domain Eukaryota; kingdom Metazoa; phylum Chordata; class Aves; order Suliformes; family Sulidae; genus Sula; species Sula dactylatra. The sequence continues at coordinate 19,536 of WEKW01005429.1, forward strand.
CAATGGAACGACTTCAACTGATCTTAGTATACACTGGATCAGATCTACAACTTG